>JAYKKT010000073.1:9167500-9515000 GCA_036023115.1 Brasenia schreberi
GATATATATATATATATATATATATATATATATATATATATATATATATATATATATATATATATATCTGTGTGTGTGTGTGTGTGTGTATATATATGTATATATATATATGCTTCAATGAGGACAAAGATATTGAGATTGTGTTCTTTATTTAAATAATGTTTAATATTTTCTAAGCATATTGGATGAGATCTATGTGCTAATTTATTTTGCTTTTTGCTAGAGTGATTGTATATACATTCAAATGCAATGTAAAGTAGTGAATCCTATAATATATTGTGTTTCAAGGAACTAACACTAAAAACATAATTTGAATGCCCATTGTATTGGCTATCTCTATTTTCCCATTTCCATTTGAAATTCAAAGGTTCTTAAGAAAAAGATATGATTATGTTTCTGCTTGAAGATTTACTATTCTCAGGCTTATTTGTTAATTGAAGTGCGTGTACCATAGTTGACATTATGTTTTTCTAAACTATTTAATTTTTTCAATAGAGTTCCTATAGGCTACAGACAAACCTTGCATCTTGTGGATGGTTTTAAGCTTTTATGGTCATTCTATTATGATACTACATTCTCATGCTAGTTAGGATAATTGCTCTCCAATTATTAATAGAGAACCCAACATACATATCCTCATCAAGACAAATTTCATATGAATTTTTTAGAATTTGCTGCATATATTCATTTAAAGTATTATTTGTTTATTGCATATTTTGTTTATGTTTCTCTAAATTCTTTGTATGAAATTGTCATTGGGACGTCTATGTAGAGTCTGGGCTTTCACAATAGAATATGTATTAAAGAAAAGAGTTATGAAGCACGTTAAGAGAGAGGAGTCTTAGTTATGAAGCATGTCAAGTGAGTGGTATCTTATTTTGGATGTAATTGAATTTGAACTGTAAACCAACATTGCATCAGAGATTCTAAAAGAGGTATGAAGCACACTGAGAGAGTGGTATCTTATTGATATTATATATCATAGAGTCTTGTGTGAGAACTTTGAACACAAAGAATCTTCCTAGCTTTAATATTAATAATACAATCTGTCATAGGTATGCTATAAAACTTCACAAGGCAAAAGGGCTTAATTAATAAAACATGAAAAAAAGGAAAACATATAAATTTTGGTGTCATTAACATGAATGAAACAACGAACGGGTGGGAGCACGAGCCTGCAATGTTAGTTTCATGAACGAATCAAGCATGAAATTGTGGTTTCTTGGAAGAGTTGTTCTAGTTTCATATGGGCTTCTGCCACAAGTTGCGGTACCAAGCATTAGGAACTGCAAATTAAACACACCCTAGAGACTCGGTCAACATATAATATAACATGTGATTTCTTATGGATTTAGTTAATGTCTATAAACAGTGTATTAGGTATTCTATGTGATAAAAAGATATCGTTTAAGTTGAAAAGTAAATATTATAGAATAATAATCCGCGATGTTTTATGGTTCTAAGTATTGAGCAATTAATCATCAACATGTATAAAAAATGTCAGTGACAAAAATGAATATGTTGAGATTAATGAGTGGTCATAAATAGAAAGATCGTATACTTATGCAACAAGTAGCAAAGAATTGATAATGTGTTTACTAGAAACAAATTGGGAGTAGAACTACTAGGATAAAATTAGTGAAAATTGTTTAAGTAGAAAAGTGACCAAAGGAAGCTCCGATAAGAAGGTATGATAAACTAGATTTTGAAAATATTAAAGAACAAGAGAAATATTACAAAAGTGTTGAATAGAAATAATAAAGAATAATTTAGCTTATGAGTTAGCTATTAGCATGACACGTGATCAGACTCTATAGAAACAAAGAATTCATGCAGCAGAATCCATCTATGATGAGAAACGACTTAGTTGTTGTTTCTTGTTACAAAAGGAGGGTGAAGCCTAACACCCACTCACCCACATGTGCACCCTTTGCGAGTCAAACTCCCCACAAGCAACAATGACGTTAAGGTGTCATGCTCTTGAGGTAATACTCTTGTTGCAAAGGCTTTAGTTGTTGTTGTAGTGGTGGTGGTGGCTTATACTCAATACTCAGTACTCAATCTTATCCACAATGTAAAATTGTGTGCCCGATTGGAATAAAGGCAATGAGTCATTAGTTTTCGAAGATTAAATGTCATAGTTATTGAGGATAATTAGCGACGTCATATATATGTGTATGCATGCACTTGATATATGCATGTTATATATATGTATCTATGTGTTTATATACAGAAGCTATGCCTTTTGTTCACTAAGTTGATTTAATATGAACTGTTAATTTTCAACTATATATAAAAACACATTTGACCAAGCCTAAGAAAAATCTATTGGACATATGTTTCCTAATAATGTAAAATACAAGTTCGGATGCACAAAACTTTCTGAGTTATAGATATTTAGGAGCTCTCTCTCTCAACTTTTCCTCACCAATTTCACAATGAGATACCCACTTCTCTTTCTGATTTTCGTGTATATCGTCAAAGTTCTAAACATAGAGATACCTCCTACTTGATCATTGAATGTTCATGAAATTTTACTCTTGAATAGTGAAGTGGACAACCCACATTCACCACCATAAAAAATCATGTTTACTTGTCAAATTACGAGATCCAACAACTTGCTTAGGCCTCCATGCAATGGAGTCAGTTTGATTGATTGGTTCTCCGCTGGCGAAAACTATGGATATGTGAGGAACTATATTGCATGGATATTGGTATGGTACCTGTATCTGGTATGGGTACGGGATACTCATATTTTTAAAAAAACTAAGGTATGGGTACGTTACTATTAAAAATATAATAAAAATATAATTTTACACAAATAAATATAAATGCAATACCAACTAAAAAGTATATCATATGAAAGCAAGAAAATTTCATTCAATAATATTTTCAACTTTATACATATAACTTTCATATCAAAGTTCATATTCTAAACATAATATGAAAACATATTAAGCTTTAAACTATAATAGTCCTGATCTGAGTATTTCCCTCACTATCATATGTAAAAAGAATTGCTTCCATATTTAGTTCATCAAGAGATAATGTTGCAACTTAGAATTCTTGCTCTCTCAAATGGATCCCAATCATCTTGAAACATCTCATATTTTTATTTCGCGTTTCACAGTCCCTACTCTTTCTTGAAAAAGACAAAGGTTTGTATGAAGAAAAACCAAATCTTCACTTCTTTCGGGCTTCAACTTGTTTCTTCTATAAGAATAAATAAAGGAATATACATTCCAGTTTCTTTGACAACATGAAGACAAGCTTGGTTGTGAAAGAAGCTTTAAAGTGATTGTTTGAAGCTTGAAAATTGATGATTCATGAATTACCATTATTTTTTTGGTGATAAACTGCATCTATTTTGCAAGCAATCGAATTGTTTAAGCTCTTCTTCATTGCTTAAGAATTTGATAATTTTTTTTGTCATCTATGTTTTCTTATGGATCTTGAAAGAACCTTCTAAGACATATGTTCTATCATTCACAAATTTCATTATCTTTGTACTTGTGAATTCTATTAGAAACTTCTTCAAGCCATTCCCTTGTATAATACCTAGAAATTAAAATACAAAAATATTAATTAATAATATAATAATATATTATTTTCAAACAACAAAAAAGCTGTTTAAATATTAAAACTTAAAAGAGTTTATCTTGAATTTAAAGAAAGAGCTAAAACAATGAAGTAGTGTGCATATTTTGATCCATATCATACACTACTTTGTAGAAGGTGGAATATTGATTCAACTGTTTGCCTTCATGTTAATAAATAGTTGACTTTACTTGACTAATTATAGAGTGTCATTTTTAATAAACTAATAAAAGAATTGACTTATCAATATTACATAGTCGAAGCATATCATAAATAAGCTTTATGAATTTTAAAATATAATCAATCGTATCCCACCAAAGATCATTCAAAATCATATATTTCACAACATCAACCTTTGGAATATCATTGTCTCTATAATGAGACCATTGGTTACGTATAAACCTTCTTTGAAGATCATGCTTGATAGTTTTCATCCTTTTTAACATAACAAATATTTTTCAAAGCAAAGTATAAAACATATTCAATAATCATCCCAACATCTCTACAAACTGGTGCATTATTTTTTATAACTTACGTAACATTTTGAGATCTAATTTCAACTTTCATAATTTTATTCATAATAAAGTTCTTGCCTTTTACCTCACAAGAGTAATCAATAGACCTCAAAAATATAAGCCTTACATCTTAAATAGCTATGAAGTTAATCAACAATCTTATTTATACATCAGTCTAGCCATCTCTAACTATGTTCACTCCTTTTTTTGGTCAAGTATCTTTGAAAGGTTGAAACAATCTCATTAAATATACTTTCTTTGTATAATAGTATAGTTTTGATAGCATTCTAAGTAAATATAACAAAACCTGAAATTGAAGTGTTACCAACATTTTGAATGCACTAACATATTAAGAATTTCTAGCTATATTAAAAGACAAACCTTCATAATAAAATAACCTTGTTATTTTATAGGTCAAATGATTTCTTATTTTATTGTTAAATGCCTTTTATAATTGTTCTTTAAACCACTTTTCCTCTTACTTCCATCAAATGATTCACATGTACATGGATTCAAACTTTTAGTTCAAGTAGGTAAGTGAACTTTCACTAATGTTACTCTCCCATGTGTGTATCTCTCAATTTGTCTCATCTCTCAAAGATATTAATAAGATAATACAATAAATAAATATTTTATTTCTTTTTTCTTTAATAAATGATACTTTACTCTAAAATAAGGCCCTTTTTAACTTAAACCACAATAATTATAATGCCAACTTGCATTTCTACCTCTTGTATTTTTATCTTTCAACAACAACACATATATTCAAAGCAAACAACCTTTCTCTGGTCTTTTAAATCCAAAATGACTAGGAACAAAAGTGAACGGTGTATTACCACACATATTATATACATACAACAAACAACAACTAGGCCTTTTCCCATATTAGACAGTGTCGGCTACATGGATTCTTTGTTTTCACAGATCCCTATCGTGTGCCATGTTAGCAGTTAACTCACAATAAGCTAGATCATTCTTTATTGTTTCTTTCCAACACTTTTGTGGTCATCCTCTACCTCTTTTAATACTTTCTAAATTTAGTTTTTCATACCTTTTTACAGGTTCTTCTTTTGATCTTCTTTCTATATGTCCAAACCATCTTAAATGATATTCTCTCATTTTATCCTCTGTTAGTGCCGCTCCTAATTTGTTTCTAATAACCTCATTATGTATACGGTCTTTTCTTGTATGACCACTCATCCATCTCAACATCTTCATTTCTGTCAAAGACATCTTTTGTACATGTTGATGATTAATTGCCCAACTCTCAGAACCATAAAACATGACAGGCCTAATTGCTTCTCTATAATATTTACCTTTTAACTTTAATGATATTTTCTTATCACAAAGAATACCTGATGCTCCTCTCTATTTTAACCAACCAGCATTAATTCTATGCGTAACATCTTCATCAATTCTTCCATCACTCTGAAAAAGCAAAAACATTAATTCTATACTGTCACAAAGGTGTTTCAATTCTTCCATCACTTTGAATTTCCATTTAAAATTCAAAGGTTGTTAAGAAAAAGCTGTGATTATGTTTTTGCTTGAAGATTTATTATTCTCAGGCTTACTTGTTAACTGAAGTGCGTGTACCATTGTCGATATTATACTTTTCTATACTATTTAATTTTTTCAATAGAGTTCCTATATGCTACCAGACAAATCTTGCATCTTGTGGATGGTTTAAAGCTTTTAAGGTCATTTTATTATGATGTTACATTCTCATGCTAGTTAGGATAATTGCTCCCCAATTGTTGCTAGAGACCCCAACATATAAGTCCTCGTCATGACAAATTTCATAATGAATTTTTTAGAATTTGTTGCATATTTATATTCATTTAAAGTATTGCTTGTTTATTGCACATTTTGTTTATGTTTCTCTAAATTCTTTGTAAAATATTGTCATTAGGATATCTCATGTAGAGTATTGGCTTTCACAATGGAATATGTATTGAAAAAAAGAGTTATGAAGCATGTTAAGAGGGAGGAGTCTTAGTTATGAAGCATGTCAAGAGAGTGGTATCTTATTTTGGATACAATTGAATCTGAACTACAAACCAACACTGAGTCGTAGAGATTCCAAAAGAGGTATGAAACACACACAGAGAGTCATATCTTATTTATATTATATATCATAGTCTCTTGTGTGAGAACTTTGAACACAAAGAATCTTCCTAGCTTTAATATTAATAATACAATCTATCATAGGTATGCTATAAAAACTTCACAAGGCAAAAGGGCTTAATTAATAAAACATGAAAAAAGGAAAACATATAAATTTTGGTGCCATGCCATGAATAAAACACTGAATTCATGGGAGCACAAGACTGCAATATTAGTTTCTTGCACAAATCAAGCATGGAATTGTAGTTTCTTAGAACAGTTGTTCTAGTTTCATATGGGCTTGGGCCACAAGTTGTAGTAAAGTATTAGTAACTGTAAATTAACCACATCCTACAGACTCGATCAACGTTGATTTCTTATGGATTTAGTTCACGACTATAACTAGCGATTGTTAATGTTATAAGATTATCATGGATGTATGCAGGTTGGTTAAAATGGAGAGGGTCATCAGTTATTTTATGTGACAAGAAGATATCATTAAAGTTGAATGGTATATATTATAAAGTAGCAATTAGACATGTTATGTTTTATAGTTTTGAGTGTTATAACAGAAATGAAGTTGTTCGTCATAGAAATAAAGATATTGAGATGGATGAGTGACCACACAAGGACATACCAAATATATAATAAGATTATTAGAAACAAATTAGGAGAGACACCAATAGAGGATAAAATAACAAAAAATGTTTAAGATGGTTTAGACATGTAGAAAGACGACCAAAGGAAGCTCTAGTAAGAAGGTATGAAAAACTAAATTGTAAAAATGTTGAAAGAGAAAGAAAACCACAAAAGTTTTAGAAAAAAATAATAAAGAAGGATCTAGCTCATGTTGAGTTAACTGCCAACATGGCATATGATAGGGCTTGGTGGAAACAAAGAATCTATATAGCCGACCCCATCTAGTATGAAAAGGCTTAGTTATTGTTGTTGTATATACAATTGAACAAAAATCACACATCAAAAGGAGAGTTGATAAAGAAAAAGGTATCATGCCACAAGAAGAAGCAATCCAATGTGAAAATATAGTAGAAGAAAATGCTATATATGAGTTTAGTGGGATACAAGAAAGAGGGAAAATTATGTTGCAAAATTGGTTTACCTCCATACGAAGAAAAATTATCAGAATCATTGGCAATGAGGTGGTGGGCACCAATACCATGAAGGTGTTGCATGTCCTTGGTTCCTACGCTAAGATGGATAATTTTTTCCTCTTTATATATTTTATAAAGATGAAAATACAAAAAAAAAAGTTGATACTATTTGAGTTAAACTTTAGGTAATATTGCTTTTAATTGTATATGCTTGCATGTATATTGTCTTTAATTCATCGTGTATGTATATGTATGATCTAAACATTGTATATTTTGATTTTATTTAAGGCCAAATTTGATTTTATAGATCGTAAAACAAGACTTGAAGTTTCAAGTAACACGATCAAAAGATCTTATAAGAAGCATTTACAAAAAAACTTCAAAGGTTATAAGAATAACATTAAGTCAAATTATAGAGATCCTTACATTACAGCTTCATGATATCCTCCAAAAAGTAGTCATGTACAAGGCATTCCATATGCTTCATGGTAAACACTTATGCAATTATGGAAGACCGAGAAAAAAGTTGAACAAAGCTTAAATCTGAAAGTATATTATGAGAAGCAAGATCAAAGGCATAATCGAGGAGTGACATCCTTAGCTACATATCATTACAATCTAGTAAGAGTAACATATTTTCATTTTTAATCAATCATGTCAAATTTTCATGCATGAATTACTTGAGGTATGTTTAATTAATGATAATATTTTCTATTCTTATATAATATAGGAAGAAACACACTAGAGCATGGAGATCAATAAAGTAATTGTTTATATTGGGCTACTATAAAGAAAAGAAAGCTAGAGATTTTTTATTAGAAACCAACGAGACTTGTGTAAATATTAATTTTAATTTTTTCTTTTATATATGTAGAAGTTTTTATTAGAAAACCCAATATTTTGTTTTCTTGAATAGAACAAACTGTTAGAGGAATTTGAAAATATTTTCCATGAATAAAGTTATCTCCTATGATTACCTCTTTTAAGAAAGCGATAGAATATCTCCGCTGTAAGCATTATTGGAGCTATGAGAGACATTTGAGTATTAGATCACCTACAAGGATAAGTACAACTAGTTTAAGTAGCAACATAGAAAATCAGTAGACTTGTCCTAGTGATCTTATCATTCAAGTAATTAAATTTGAAGTATGATTGTTTCAGCTAACAGATAATCAAACTGAAGATTTAGTTCACCTTATAATGCAGATAATTAGTTCGACATCATAATAATCACATATATTGAAAACATGTCTTATATGTTATTTGCTTATATTATTTATAACTTTGTTATTTACTGGTTCTTGATTTTCAATTCTCAGGAATCTTAGAATCGTAGAGAGCCTTGAGACCAATAACGTTAAAAATAGATTGAGTTAATAACATATTAAAATAAGTTGATATGTCATTTTTGTAATGCACGTAAACGCTTTATCATTGCACTCTGGGTATATTTAGAGAAATCAATATTATGTATCTTATGTTATTCATAATTGTCTTATTCTTTTCTAATTATCATGGTTTTAATTAATTATGCACTCACAGGAATTAGTAATAATTATATTCGAAATATTTCAATGATTGATGAAAGTAGTTTGAACCGTTGAATCCCTTTCCCGAATGTTCCCAATGGTCGAAATAACACAAATGACAGTCAGAAAACGTACATTCCAGTTGTTAATTGGTCTGATATCAAGGAAATAGAATCGTTACTATTCTAATTGCTCTGGTATTAGTTACGTATGTTAACAATAACCGAAAATAATTTTAATCCAGCTTTTATTTGTTTTTTTACAGTCGTTAATAAATTCATTCCGGGTGTTCTGTGATAAATTTCAGCTATTGGGAACAACACTAAATAACTTTATTCCAGGTATTTATTCCTTTGTTTTTCTCGGTTGTGGTCGAGTCTTTTTCTGATATCCACGACAATTGGAATAACTCTTTTCCGATTTTTTTCGCCATCTCAATTCTAGTTGCTTTTTAAAATTTTCAATAGTTTGAACAGCCAGAAATGGTTTTTCCGGTTTCTTTCAATAGTCGGAAATGGCTCAAATTTGACAGTAGAAATTGGGACTAATTATAGAGGTGAGCAATGCCAGAAAAAGGAAAACTATGAAGTTTCTAGTTCACGGTTATGCAGAAAAGCCAGGGAGAGAAAAAGATGGTGATGGACAACCTTGTGTGGTAGAAGCACAAGATGGGTTTGCATCCTTGGGTCCTTGGGAGAAAAGGATGAGGATAGTCATGGGTGGTTTAATTGGAGTAGCCACAGATGGTTGGACTCGTGGCCACAATCACTACGTTCTACAACCCCATGAAATCCACAGACAGACACAAAAACACACAGGGAGAGGGAGGGTCACTGATAGATAGAAAGCTGACCACACTACAAGATGGGAGGAAGACTGGCTTAGACAGGAAACCTAGGAGAAATTACAACACCTTGACTTCATCAAAATACGACCTTGAGATTGTCAAACAGAAAATTGAATCGCTTGCTAAAAGCTTAGTAGAAAAGATTCAAATAAAAGATAAAACAAGATCAAGTCCAGTTCTTTACGTTTGATCTAGCACATTGAGAGTCAAATTAATCTCTTTGACCGAACCAAGCAAGATCCAGTACTAGCAACGATTGACACCCCAATCCACATACACAATGTCCTGGCATAGATGCCTGCAAATCAAGGAAATTCTGCATGTTCAGAAATAAGTCAACAAGTCTTCTTTAGTAAGTATATTAAAACTTTTGCTACGAAATATATGTTGGCTTCCCTAAACAGGTCATTTAAAACCCTCCTGACTTGTGAAAATTCTAGCACATATTTCTCATTTTTGTTATTCAAATCATGCAAAGATAAAAAATGGTCGACTCCGACCAGAAAGTCCGTCCTCGCCCTTACAACTGTCAACCATGAGATGCTTACTAGTTCTTTGTGCCTCTAAAGCCTAAAACTGAACCTCCTAAGGTAGAGTTGAAGGTGCATTTTGCTCCAACACCACAAACTGATGCTAATCTGCATCCCAACACCACAAACACGGGAGCATTTAATTTGAAGTGTTTACTGCGTTCTTTCCACTATGTCGTGCTCTTTCTCCTTCCAACCTATTTTATGCCTTCTTTTGACTGTTAGTCTTTTTTTTAATCCCAATAAGCTATTTTGCTTCCTTTCACTCGTCATTTTCAACATGGTGGAAGAGCAAAGGATCTGCATACATACTGAATGAACTAGACGCTAGTTTTCTAGCAGCAGGGAAACAACAAGATCTGCACTAAGAGCATATTCAGGACCAACAGCTGTCACATACACTTCTACGAGGGTGCCACACCTGTACTGGACACTCCGACACCTGACACCATGTCGGACACTCCAAAATCATCAGAAAAAGCACCTGACATGGCCAATATGTCGGGTTATTTTTGAAATCGACACGGTCAGCATGTCTTGAGTGTATGCTGCCAAGTTGGAAGCAGTTAACTCCAGCTTATCGTCATTTCTGACAGTTTCCTGGAGTGTGGAATCATATCAAATGGTGGAACCTTTGACTAACAGAATCTCATGATGGTATCTTGCATTACTGAAGGTTGTTCCTAATGTAATAATGTAGCAGTTTAAAGCCAACAATTGCACCTAGGTCTACCATGCAGCACTGCCCATCTTTACATATAGGTTGGTATGCACATGTCCGTGACATTTTCCACATAGCTCTATCATTTGTCATGCTAGCAATTAACTTGTTGAATAAATGTTAAATGTCAGTTTAACTTGTTGAATAAATGTTAAATGTCAGTTTTGATTGTGGGTTTAATTCAGCATGTTATAGGAGAATAAAAGAGTCAGCAGTTTCATAAGATGAAAGGCCAAGAGTTGTTATAGGAGATAGTGGGGTTTTATGGCTATAATTAGGTTTTATTATTTTAAGTTTTAGAGGAGCATGCTAATGCCTATAAATAGAGTGTCTTGTCTTTCCATTCACGATATAAGAAAATTGGCTTATGTAGAAGCCTTCCTTACACAGAAAAGAGAGGCGTGAGTGAATTTTTTTTTACTTTGACGAAATTGATTGCTTTCACAATTTGGTATCAGGGCCTATGGCGAATGTGATGGGTCAAATGTCGCTGCCCCGACTGAGAAGGAGACTACGAGAATTGGAGCATCCAAATGAAAGCTCTTCTCGGATCTCAAGATGCATAGGAGGTAGTCGAAGAAGGTTTCGAAGAACCAACAAATACCACAGGATATACGGCGGCTCAAAACAAGGCATTGAAAGAGACGCGATCGAAGGATAAGGCGGCACTATACATGTTGTTCCGAGCCGTTGATGAGTCAGGCTTTGAGAAGATTGCTGGTGTAACTACTTCAAAAGAAGCATGGGACATTTTAGAAAAAGTGTTCAAAGGAGCCGACCGAGTCAAGCAAGTGCGTCTCCAAACACTTCGTGGCGAGTTGGAGAGCATGAAGATGAAGGAGTCAGAAAGTGTATCTGACTA
This sequence comes from Brasenia schreberi, assembly GCA_036023115.1. Classification (NCBI taxonomy): domain Eukaryota; kingdom Viridiplantae; phylum Streptophyta; class Magnoliopsida; order Nymphaeales; family Cabombaceae; genus Brasenia; species Brasenia schreberi. The sequence continues at coordinate 9,179,320 of JAYKKT010000073.1, forward strand.
CATCACGCGTGTACAGACTGTGGTGAACCAACTCAACCGAAACGATGAAACGTTAACCGATGCGCGAATTGTGGAGAATATTTTGAGGTCATTAACCGACAGTTTCGAAAATGTTGTATGTGACATAGAAGAGTCAAAGGACCTAGCGATGCTCACGGTCGACGAGCTCACCGGTTCTCTCGAGGCACACGAGCAACGTAAGAAGAAGAAGGAGGAGACACTCGAGCAAGCACTTCAAACCAAGGAGTCAATCAAAGAGGAAAAGGTATTCTATTCTTAAAACTTTCGAGGTAAAGGATGTGGTAGTGGAGGTTGAGGAAATGGTCACGGTGGTAAGAAGGGTATTATGAGGAGAATGGGCAATCAAGCCAACAAAATTGGCGTGGAAGAGGACGCGGTCGTGGGAGAGGCGGCCAGTCAAATTATTCCAACATCGAGTGCTACAAATGTCACAAATATGGTCACTATGCGAAAGATTGCAACTCTGATAAGTGTTACAATTGTGGCAAGGTGGGGCATTTCGCGAAAGAATGTCGAGTCAAGAAAAAGGTGGAAGAGACAACCAATCTAGCCACGGAAGATGAGGTGAAAGAAGATTTTCTCTTGATGGCTCACAATGAAGTCAACACCGATAATGACACGGTGTGGTACCTCGACTCGGGTGCAAGCAACCACATGTGCGGGCACAAACATTTGTTCAAGGAGATGTGAAAAGTTGAAGATGGACACGTATCTTTTGGAGATGTGTCGAAGGTCGAGGTCAAAGGCCAAGGTACGGTTTGTTACTTACAAAAGGATGGCTTGGTAGGGTCAATCCAATATGTGTATTACGTACCAGACCTCAAGACCAACATTTTGAGTATAGGGCAACTCATGGAGAAAGGTTACTCGGTATTTATGAAAGACTGGGTACTACACTTGAAAGATAAACAAGGGCGCATAGTCGCTCGAGTCGAGATGGGGAGGAATCACATGTATAAACTGAATTTGAGAAGCGTGCGAGAAAAATGTTTGCAAGTCGACATAGAAGACAAGGTGTCGTTATGGCATCTCCGCTTTGGTCACCTACATCATGATGGTCTAAAAGAGTTAGCAAAGAAGAACATGGTGCATGGTCTACCAGACATGGACTACGAGGGAAAATTTTGTGAAGAATGCGTGCTCAGCGAGCATGCGAGAACCTCGTTTCAAAAGAAGGTGGAATATTGGGCTAAGCAACCTCTCGACTTGATTCATACCGACATATGTGGACCAATTACCCCCGAATCTTTCAGCGGTAAAAGGTATTTCATTTCCTTTATTGATGATTTCTCACGAAAAACTTGGGTTTATTTTCTGAAAGAAAAATCCGAGGCATTCAAGGTGTTCAAAAAGTTCAAAGTGATGGTGGAGAAGGCAACTAGTAGACACATCAAAGCGGTATGATCCGATAGAGGTGGCAAGTATACTTCAGCAGCTTTCATGGAGTATTGTGAGGAGCAAGGCATAAGGCGATTTCTAACCACACCGTACACTCCTCAACAAAACGGTGTGGTCGAGAGGAAGAACCGGACCATTCTCGACATGGTTCGGTCAATGCTCAAGAGCAAAAAGATGCCAAAGGAATTTTGGGCGAAAGCTGTGCAATGCGCCACCTATGTGCAAAATCGACGTCCACATGCGAAGTTGGATGATCAAACACCACAAGAGGCATGGAGTGGTGTAGACGCGCGAAAATCCCTGCCTCTCACCTTTTCAGGGCTCGGAGCGGATCCTCTTGTGTGTCTAAGGCCTATTTATGCAAACACGGCGTGCCAGCTAGCTTACCTAAGCTAGCGAAGATATATTTAAAACTGACTTCTAATCGTGGCGACTGTGAGCAAGTGAGCTCTTGTCGTCGCAGACCTTCTTGCACTGATGCGCAAGGGTCAGTCTGTACACTTTGCAAAAATCGAGTTTTAGGAGAGAAAGTCTACGAAGCGGTTCGAGGTGTCTAATTCGGGTCTTTTAGATGCGATTGCATATTTTAGATCACGTGGATTTGCACGTGCCTAAGTCTTTCCTTTTATCCCTTTTCGGGCCACCTAGTTTGTGTGTTATGAACACTCCACTACATGGGCGAATTCGAGCGGGGATTGCTTTGATGCAATATGTGTCCTACCTCGTGGTATGGCGTAGATGCAATGCAAACTCACGCAACTCCAAAGGGAAAACCCGAATGTAAAGACAATACTGAAGGGAAATAACCGAAGGGAAATAACCGAAGGGAAATGACTTGTAAAGTAAGTGCCGAAGGGAGATATGTATATAGAGTAGGTATATGGGCCCTTACTCGGGTCTTGCAAATAAGAGTGAAGGCTCAATGTGGGTGCGTGCTTGAATTGAAAGACTTACACACACGACATGAAATTAAACCCAAATATAAATTGCAGTATGGCCTTAACTAAGGTCTTGGGAATAAGAGCGAAAGCTCAATGTGTGTGAGTGCTTGAATTGAAGTACTACGCACACAACATGAAATGAAACCCAAATATAACTGTAATAGGCCTTGACTAAGGTCTTGGGAGTAAGAGCGAAAGCTCAATGTGTGTGAGAGTGCTTGAATTGAAAGACTTACCCACACGACATGAAATGAAACCCAAATAGTATAGGTCGGCCCTTACTTGGGTCTTTCAAATAAGAGAGAAGGCTCAATGTGTGTGAGAGTGCTTGAATTGAAAGACTTACCCACACGACATGAAATGAAACCCAAATAGTATAGGTCGGCCCTTACTTGGGTCTTTCAAATAAGAGCGAAGGCTCAATGTGTGTGAGTGTTTGAATTGAAAGACAACACACCCAACTTAAGCAAAACCCTACAAAAATGAAAGTATATGTATATACTTATGTATTAGGGGCTGATTAGGCCCGTGTGTGTTCAAAATCATGCACAACTAAGAGAGTGCACGTGTGTGGGTGTGCCAAGCCACGTTATTACAAGCGGGGGGAGACTATACTCCGTTATTACAACCCCGTATCGAATTGAATCTCAAGCAAGTATACAACTAAAGACCGAGTTAGGCACTTACTAGTAGCTGGTCCGTAGATGCCTTGCTTGAGCGTGGGCTTGGCCTTTGCCTTGGGCTGCAAAAGGGAGCTCCGCGAGGTTGAGCGACAAGGGGTGTTGGCCGGGTGCCTTGAAGGTGGCCGGCTGCAAGCAAGGGTGTCGCCTTGACGTGTGGGATTAAAGGGGCTAGGTAAGGTCACTCGGGGGAGTGTAGTGTTGGGGGAGTATGGCACTAAGGTAGAGCTTAAGGGAGTGTCTAAGGGAGAGCCTAGGGGAAGTATGGGACTGGCGGATGGAAGGGCCGAATGAGTATGGGGCAGTCGGTTGAAGTGGCCGACTGCTAGAGAGACTTGGTGTGGCGGGCAGTTAGGGTGGCTAGGAGTGGTGTAAGGGAAGGGAACTAGCTAGGATATGGGGTAAGGTGGTGATGGTTGTGGTGAGGTGATAGGGGCAGTTCTTAGGGAGTTGGATGGGGTAGCCGGGTGTAGCTAGGGTGGTTAGGTAGTGGCGGGTAGTTAGGATGGCTAAGGCTTGGCCGAATGGGAAGGGTGGTAGCAAGTGGCTGGCTGTGGGGGCAGGTGGTGGTAGTGCAAGTGGTTGAGAGTGGAGAGGGAGTGGAGAAGGTGAGATGAAGGATGGGGTACTAACCGTGCTTGAAGAGAGGCGGTGGATGGAAGAGAGAAGCCGGGTGTGGTGGAACAGGTGGTTCGGCCGAAGGTAGGGGTGGCGACAGGTGGTGGGCCGGCTGGGGTGTGGTGGAGCAGGTGGAGCACGGTGGTGGCTGGTGGTGGTGCAGGTGGAAGGCCTGGCTGGACGTGGACGAAGTGGCTGGGCTCAGTTGGGCTGGACCAAGGTGAGAGAGGATGGGAAGGGAGAGAGCTTCTAGATAGGAAAACCCGCCCCCAAGGGGGGGGTTTATATAGGGATGGGTAGGTCGGTTAGGGCTGGGTTTGGGGTAGTGGTTAGGTGGTTTAGGTAGGGTGGTATGATGATAAGGTGGGCTGGAAAGGGTAGGGCCAGATATTTTAGATACTAGTGGTTTGGGTAGGTTGTGGGCTAGGGGTGGTTTAGGGGTTTAGGGTTTGGTTAGGTGGGTGGGTTCTAGGGTGAGGTTTAGTGAGCTAGGTTAGGTGATTAGGCTAGGATTAGGCTAGGTTTAGGGAAATTAACCTAGGTTTAGGGAAGTGGGTTAGGTGATTAGGTTGGGATTAGGCCGGGATTAGGGAAGTAGGTTAGGTGATTAGGCTCAAATTAGGGGCAGATTAGGGTGGAAGGCTAGGATTAGGTATTTTGGGTTAGGTTTAGGTGAAGGAGCTCCCTTTGCATGGCCCATAGACCTTAACCACATCATGTTGGTGCAGCCCTAGGTTAGGTTTTGGCTAATTACAAGCTTAAACCCATTCAATTAGGCTAACCCACATGATTAACCCCAAACTTGACACACAAGTCAAGCTTAATTACAACCACACTTGATCTTATCCATCCCCACTCTCTCTCATGCCCATAATCCCACGTGAATTTCAAGTGGGCCCCACCTCCATTTATGAGAAGGTGATGTGGGCCATGGATATGGATATTGGATTGGATTTTTGAATCCAAATCCAAATCCAAGTCCATACATGGGTTTGGATTGGGATCTGGATATATATGGTCCAGATCCAATCCAAACTGAACTCTGACTCCTTCGAGCTGTATTCGAAACGAACGATTTGTGCGGGGCCTGACAACATTAGTGCTCCGTTTGCGTTGGGTCTTCGCCAACATGATCGTCCGCCTCTGTTTTCGCCTTCCGGAGATGACTTCAAAGGATGTTTTGATGATAATAGGGTCTTGGACGTTCGAGATCCTGGGGGTGTGAATTTGATACAAGAGTTGCTGTGTCGGGCTCGACAGGTGCTCCGGTTCTGGGCTCTTCTCAGCTCTCCTGGTACTGTCTGGATTAGGCCAAGCTGCTTCGGGGTTTCAAAACATGTTTTTAAAAGGGTTTTAAAAGCCATATTGTATGTTTTCAAAATACAGAGTTCAAAACATATGTACAGGGTTGTCTGGAAGGCTCCTGGGTTTCCAGACTCAAAATAGCCCTTTGGAGCTGCTTTTGCAAAACTAGATGAAATTGAGAAATTCGTGGGATTTCGGGGTGTTTACAAGTGGACAAAAGCCAACAGTCTCTTACCTCAAGATATTCGGTAGTGTGGCTTATGCACACATGCCGGATCAACGAAGAACAAAGCTCGAAGACAAAAGCAAAAGGTATATTTTTATTGGGTATGATGAGAAAACAAAAGGATACATGCTACTCGACCCAATAAGCAAGAGGTTGTGGTGAGTCGTGATGTACGAGTTAACGAAGCAAGCGAGTGGGATTGGAATAACTCAACGGAGATTATCATCGAAGTTGAAGAATCATCAACCGCTACACCAACAATCATACCGACAAATCCTGAAACTATCGATGATGAAGATGAACCGCAACAACCTAAAATGCGAAGTTTGCAAGATTTGTATGATTCGACAAGTGAGGTACACCTTGTATGTCTTTTGGCAGATGCCGAAAATATAAGCTTTGAAGAGGCGGTGCGAGACAAGAAGTGGCAAATTGCTATGGATGAGGAGATTAAGGCAATTAACCGCAACAACACATGGGAGTTAGCGGAATTGCCAAAAGGAAGTCAGCCCATTGGTGTGAAGTGGGTGTTCAAGAAAAAGATGAATGCTCAAGGAGAGAAAGAACGGTACAAGGCGTGACTTGTTGCGAAGGGATACAAGCAAGAGGCAGGAATCGACTACGACGAGGTGTTTGCTCCCGTTGCAAGAATGGAGACAATTCGATTGCTCATTTCCCAAGTGGCTCAATTCAAATGGCCGATATTTCAAATGGATGTCAAGTCTGCATTCTTGAATGGTGTACTCGAAGAAGAAGTCTACATCAAACAACCACCCGGGTACATGAAAATCGGAGAAGAGAAGAAGGTGCTGAAATTGAAGAAGGCGCTTTACGGGTTGAAGCAAGTACCGCGGGCATGGAATACTCGTATCGATACATATTTTAAGGAGAACGGGTTCAAGCAATGTCCCTACGAGCATGCCCTTTACACAAAGAAGAGTGGAGGTAACGTGTTATTTGTTGCTCTTTACGTTGATGACCTCATTTTTATGGGGAACAATGATAAGATGATAGAAGAGTTCAATGGCACAATGACATGAGAATTTGGGATGACAGGTTTGGGCTTGATGAAGTTTTTCCTTCGTTTAGAGGTTAGACAAGGAGAGACGGGTATTTTTGTATCACAGGAGACATATGCAAAAGAGATTTTGAAGAAGTTCAAGATGGCAAATTGCAACCCGGTATCAACACCAATGGAACCAGGTACAAAACTCTCGAAGTTCGATGGAGGAGAACGTGTCGATGCGAGTAGATACCAGAGTTTGGTAGGAAGCCTTCTCTATCTCACACATATGCAAAAGAGATTTTGAAGAAGTTCAAGATGGCAAATTGCAACCCGGTATCAACACCAATGGAACCAGGTGCAAAACTCTCGAAGTTCGATGGAGGAGAACGTGTCGATGCGAGTAGATACCAGAGTTTGCTAGGAAGCCTTCTCTATCTCACATGTACAAGGCCGGATCTTTCATTAAGTGTCGGCATTATAAGTCGGTTCATGGAGGAGCCAGTGTATTCACATTGGAAGGCGTTGAAGCGAATTCTACAGTACATCCAAGGAACGGTGTCACTCGAGTTATTCTACTCGAAAGCAGAAGATTACAAGTTGGTTGGCTACTCCGACAGCGATTAGTGCGAAGACATAGACGATCGGAAAAGTACATCGGGATATGTGTTCTTTATGGGCGACACAGCATTCACTTGGCTTTCAAAGAAGCAACCGATCGTGATGCTCTCGACCTGTGAAGTTGAATATGTGGCAGCATCTTGGTGTGTATGTCATGAGATATGGCTCAGAAATTTGTTGAGCAAGATGGAGCTAAAGCAACTAGGTGCAACCGTGATTCTAGTTGACAACAAATCAACAATTAAGTTGGCAAAAAACCCAGTGAACCATGAAAGAAGCAAACACATTGATGTTCATTTTCACTTTATCCGAGATCATGTGTAGGAAGGAAGTGTGGAATTGCTGCATGTAGCAAGTCAGGATCAAGTTGCGGATATCTTCACAAAACTGCTATCGAAAGTACTCCTCGGCAAATGCAAGAAGATGATTGGCATGAAGGATGGTAGAAACATTTAAATTTACGGGGGAGTTTTGTTGAATAAATGTTAAATGCCAGTTTTGATTGTGGGTTTAATTCAGCATGTTATAGGAGAATAAAAGAGTCAGCAGTTTCTGCAGATGAAAGGCCAAGAGTTGTTATAGGAGATAGTGGGGTTTTATGGCTATAATTAGGTTTTATTATTTTCAGTTTTAGAAGAGCATGCTAATGCCTATAAATAGAGTGTCTTGTCTCTCCATTCACGATATAAGAAAATTGGCTCCTGTAGAAGCCTTCCTGACACAGAAAAGAGAGGCGTGAGTGAATTTTTTTTTTTACTTTGGCGAAATTGATTGCTTTCACATAACTCATTATAAACTATATCTTCTTTACAACACTTTTGGTTGTCCTCTTCCTTTTTTAACATTTTCACAATATAGTTTTTCACATCTTTTTATAAAGTGTCATTTGATCATCTTTCTACATATTCAAACCATCTTAAACAAATTTCTCTCATTTTACCCTTTATTTGTGTTACTCTGAATTTGTTTCTAATAACCTCATTATGTATATGGTCTTTCCTTATAATATTTACCTTTCAACTTGAATGGAATATATCTTCTTATTACATAGAATATTTGATGTCCCTCTCCATTTTAACCAACCATATTTAATTTTATGCATAACATTTCCATCAATTTTTATATCACTTTAAAAATTGACTTTAGATATTTAAAGTTTTCCTTTTGAGGGATACAATGTGTGTCAATCTTAATTTATATGTCCTCTCAAGTACCCAAATGATCAAACTTACATTCCATATATTCCATCTTTGTTCTATTAAGTCGGAAGCCTTTACTTTCTAACGTTTCACTCTATAGTTCCAATTTCCTATTAACTTGTTTCTTAGACTCATTCACTAACACAATGTCATATGCAAATAACATACACAAAGATACTTCATCTTGAATATGTTTTGTTAACTCATCAATGACCAATATAAATAAATATGAAGTTAAAGTTAATACATGATCTAACCCAATATTAACTTCAAAGAAGTCTGTCATTTTTTCATGAGTCCTCACACATGTTTTTACATCATCGTACGTATCTCTTATAAGATTTATTTATGTCAATGAGATACCTATCTTTTTCAAGGTTCTCCAAAAAACATCTCTTGGCACTATCATAAGTTTTTTTTTATATCAATAAATATCATATGAAGGTTTTTCTTTTTTGTTATAAAATATTCCATAAGACGTCTTAATATGTGAAGCGTTTCAATAGTAGATCTATCGGGCATGAATCCGAATTGGTTATCTTTTGTACTCGATACTTGTCTTAACCTACGTTCGATAATTCTTTTCCATAATTTTATAGTATGACCCATTAACTTGATACCTCGATAATCCACACAATTCTTAATGTCTCTTTATTTTTATATATAGGTATAAGTGTACTCGCTTTGCATTTATCGAACATCTTTTGGGTTTTATATATTTCACTAAATAGTCTTGTGAGTTAAGTGAGCCCCATCTCTCTTAGGATTTTGAATACTTCTATATAAATATTGGTTGCTCCTAAAAATTTACGAACCTTCATATATTTAAGAGCCTATTTGACTTCATTATTTTGAATACGTTGATAGAAATTACGGTTTATATATTTTTCTAATTTGACTAGCTCTCATAAGCTAATACTACCATATGTATTTTTATTAAAAAGCTTATAGAAAAAAATTATCTATCTTTGATATCATCATTCGCCACTAGAATTTTCTCATCCTCATCTTTGACGCATCTAGCAAAAGTAAGATCCTTAGTTTTCTTATTTCTAGACTTAGTTATCCTCAAAATATCTCTTTCACCTTCTTTTGAGTAAAGTTTTTTATATCAATCCTTTCAAAATTTGGCTTTTCCTTCACTAATGGTCTTTTTCGCTTCTTCTTTTGCTTTCTTATAAGCCTCTCAAGTTTCACTAGTCTTTTTGGCATAATACAATTTGTAACATGACTTTTTTGTCTTGATTTTATCTTTTACCACTTCACTCCACCACCAAATTTCTTTTTGTGCCAATACGCCTCCTTAGATTCACCTAACTCATCTTTTGTCACTTATCTAATATGTATAGCCATATTGTTCTACATATCAAAATGTGTACCTACATAATTTCAAGCATCTCCTTGAATTACTTTTTATTTAAATATATCTTCTTTCTCATATTTGAGGTTCTACAATCTAGTATGAATAGCTTTATGTACTCTATATTCTTCTTTGTCCACTTTTTTACCTACAAATCCATTACTAAATGTTGATGTTGAGTAGTTAAGCTTTCTCCTTCGATTATCTTACAATCTTTACATCACAATCTATCTTTTTTCCTACAAATAAAATAATCAATTTGTGTTTGTGACAAGACACAATCTTATTAATAATTAAATATTCATCTCGTTTTTTGAAATTTGTATTAGCTATAAAAAGATCAAAAGTCATAGCAAAATTTAAAATCTCCCTATCCTCTTCATTTATATCCCTATAGTTTTCATTAATAACCTACATGTTTATTTAAGTCTCCTCCCAAACAAATAATTTCTATTTATGGAGTTCTTTGAATTACCTTATCTAACTCCACCCAAAAAAACCCTTTATGCTAGCTTCTAATCCTACTTGAGGTGTATAAGAACAAACTATATTCAAAGCATCTACTCCTAATACTAATTTTACTATAATAATTCGATCATCATATCATTGTATGTGTACAACACTATCTTTTAAATCTTTATTTATAATAATACCAACTCTATTTCAAGCTTTTTTCTTTGCTGAGTATCATAAGTTAAAATATATATTCTCAATCTTCTTTGTTTTTTCTCCAACCTACTTTGTTTTTTGTAAACATAGAATATGAATCTTTCTCCGAATTATAGTATCTATTACCTCTATTAACTTGTCAATCAATCTTCTGATATTCCAAGTACCAATATAAATCTTATTATCTAGGACTAGCTTCCTTACCTCTTGCATCTGTCCATGCTGAAAATACGAAGGTAACTTGTTTATTATATTCGAGCGTTAATGTAATGAGACTAACTTCTTTACCCATATATGTTCATGACATAAGAACACTTTCTATAATTGATTCACTACATTTGGGAGAAGATGTAGAGACTCGTTCTTACTTTTGACTCTTGACTCCATTCTGACTCTCCAGTGCGTCGCTAATAGAGAATACCCCAACACAATGCTTATAATTTATAGAATTTATGATAGATAAGTCCAACAAAGTTTTACGTTGGCTATCAGAAGCCTAATACAACCCTCCTCTTTTATTCGGACTTGGGATCGACAATACAAAAGTGACGTTTTCCAGGTTACAAAATATTTAAAAAATAACTTTGGGATTAGTTTTGTGGAATTAGTTCACCATAAATGTTTTTGCCTTTTCTCTAATAACCTTCTTTCCTTTGTCCCTGCTCTAGCTTGGCGATTCATGCTTGCTGCACCAGGGTTCATGAGATTGTTGCAACGGTAGATATTTGTGTGTGTACAAATTTCAAGAAGACCAACACAAATCCTGGATGTACCAATTGCTCGACACCTAAACATGCAACAAAACAACTAAGCTTTGCAAGAAACTTCAAGTTAAAGTTACTCCTATTTGTTTCTACCCATCTTCGAGTTTTCGTCGTCTTCTCCCTAGTAAATAATTCATTTCACAAGTTCTTTTCCTTTCCTGGATCTTGAGAGTGCAATATCTTTTTTCCTCATAGGTTACCTCAAAGTTTGCAGTTGTATACGGTTTGTTCTGGACAGCATCTTGAATTGAAAAACTCGGGAAAAACTACAAAAACATAAGGCCCTTTTAACATCAGTAGCTTTCTTATGCACAGACTAGAGATAAAACATTGGAGCGAAAAATGATCATAGGCTCGTAACTTTAGCATTTAGCTGCACTTCTAATTCTGTCTGCACAATGATAGGTAGCTAGATGAACAAAGAATTGGAGAACACTGAGAAATTTGCCAAGGTTGGACTGGAAGACACCAAATAATAATTTTATTTCATGAAACTGGAAATAGGAAGCATGGTGCTTCTTGCTGTGTAAACTATTCATTTCATGTCAGTTACCTTTATCCTATGGATTGTAGCGTTCAGTGTGTTCTAGAAATCATAAACAAAGATTCACTGCATGAACTGCTTCAGTTGTGGATTTCATTGAAATACACCCTCCTTTTCGAGGTCCTGTTAGGCTTCAAGGTTTTGAGGTATGGATTCAGCATTTCAGAGAAATCAGACAACTACCACTCTCCACTTCTGAGGTGACTGCATTGCCTAATAGGGTAACATTCTAGTCTAATCCCTATATAATCAAGAAATGATATTCTAAATAGAAATGCATCAACCACAGATATTATTTTGTTGTGAATGTGTGAAGATTCACACTTTCCGGAATGTACCACGTATCACATTGAATATGAAGTTTCCTATAGCCGTCATCACTACTGAGAGCATCTCGGTAATGTCAAAATCAAATAATCCATGGCGGGTGAGTGCCGATCTGATTTTTTCATGCATAACTCTTCCTCTATTAAACGGAAATATGCAGAATTTTGTAGTTGAATTTAAAGGTAGCTTTATATTCAAGTCACTTTATTAAGGGTAGCTTAATAATGTTTTGTCTTTTATATAATAAACTAATAAGGCTTAAACCCTATCAGCAGAAATAAGAAAATTGAAAGAGTGTTGCAACCATCTTCTACCTTGGCTGATTGTTGATTCGATATTGTATAATTTTATTCAACATGATATCAAAGCCTACTTGCGATCTGCATGTGTGCATATGAAGGGGGAAAAAACCAAAAGAGATTCTTAGGTTTTCTGAATATTAGAACCCTATTATTCAAGAAAAGGTACACAAAATCATAGACAAGAGGGATAATTCAACAAAAATCATACGAATCATAAGTGTTGAACATGCACGTATGTCATGGTGATTTGCACGCATCTCAAGGCAGTTTGCATGCATCTCAAAACAATCTACATGTAATCTAAAACATGGAGAAGGTTTTAAGAGACATATTTGGAGATAAATTGGAGAAAGAAGAGCATATTCAACTTATAAACATCCGATTCAACAAAAACAAATTATGAACATTATGTCAAATGTGTAGAGTTAGCTCTTAAAGGGTGTGGTAAATTAAAATATATCACAAGATAGTACCCTAAACCTGCACAAACTTATGGTTCTTTCTCAAAATGAAAAAGAGAGATTACACTCCCCCTTCCTAAAATCCTATGATCCTCTTCTATGATCAGAAGTGAGTATACCTCCCCAAAATAAAAAATGTCTCTCTTTTGTCTACACAAATTTTCCTTTTGTACAAGTTTCATAGTGAGTTGGAGAATAATATTCCAACTCTTCTCACAGATCTCTTAGTTCATTGTACTAATGGCTCACTAAGCGTTCTCCCTATTTAAATCTTTTAATTGTATCAACAATTTCATATTTCTTAGCTATATTATTCCTTCGACAATAAGTGTCTCCAATGGCTTTCCAAAGTTTTTTACTAGAATCAAGACGCATAAAAGTATGACTCATAGAGAGAACTATAGATTAAAAAATAAGACAACACCAAAGCGGTACCAAAAGGAGTTCTTTAACATATATTCAACAAGTTGAGAGTATTCAATATTTTCCTCTCAACTTGAGAGGGAGTGTTAAAAGGAAATATGTGGAATTTTATCTTTGTTAGAATGGTTAAGTTTGTTTGTAGTTGAATTTAGAGATAGCTTTGTATTAAAGTCACTTATTAGGAGTAGTTTAATAATATTTAGTTTTGTATATAATAAACTAATAGGACTTAAACACTATCCGCATAAATATGAAAGAGAGAAGAGAAAGAGTGTTGTAGAAGCCATAGACTGCACGCCTCTTCCACTATTTTCTACATTGATTTTGATTCGATATTGCATGCTCTATTTCAATTTTATTCATCCTGTTCATGAACTGGATATGTATAGTTATGCTTTCAGTATTCTGCAAGTCTGACTTCCTCGTCCTCTTTCTCGCAATGCAAGTAACAATTGGATGATGATGTTCTACTGTTTGACATTTTACCATAGACTGGTAATGGTTAAATTTGCTGACAACCAACAACTTAAAGGAGATAGCTTTCTTTGACCTCCTTAATCATTGTATTCAGCAACTCCTTGTATCTATAATTGTTGTAGTGAATGGATGAAAGCTACCTTATCCATAAGGAACCACACTGTAAATTATGGATAAAAGCAATACACTCAAATATCATCCGATTTACATCTCAGAGGATGTCCAGACCACAAACAATTGGTTAATGGCCTGCCGTTCCTCTTGCCTTTGAATGTATGGCCAGCATAGATCTTCAACAACAAAACATCTTTAGTACTTCATGATCTAATTTGATCACATAATGTCATAAAAGGCAAATCCTTGGCCCAGAAAAGAACCTACAGAGTTTTTGGTTTATTTCTATCAAACTTTGCCCAGGAACTTTTCTCATCTGTTGTTTCTCTATCAACTTCCTTAACTTGGCTACTTCATCCCATCTACCAGCATCAGCATACATATTTGACATAAGAATATAACAGTTAGCAGCTTGAGCCAATTGAAAATTTTGTTTAGCCAAAAGCTCAGCCATCTCTAGGCTGTGATGAACTTTACAAGCACCAAGAAGAGCTACCCAAACATCAGCATTAGGCTGCAACGACATTTTATGAAGTTATATGCTTCAAACAGATGACTGGCATGACCAAGAAGGTCAAACATGCTTGTGTAGTGCTCAAGGCTAGGTACATGTCAATGTAATAGGGTGGCACGGGCCATCAGGGCCTGTGCACCACTTGGATATGGCCCAAGGCCACTAGGGCCCTGGCCATAGCCGTTGGAAGCCCCAACGGCTAGTGCTGGCCAAGGCTGGCCGGCCAGCACTAGTCTCTATTGCCTTCTTTTGTTCTTCTTTTATGGCTTTTCATGTACATATGTAACCTTTATAAATACCCTATCACACTATGAATAAAGCATGCAGTCTAGCACTGCTTCTTGACGTATTTTGTATATGCTTCCGCTCTTGTTTGTTATTCTTAAATATCGACATTCGTGATTGAATGTTAATGACTCTTGGCAACTTGGTGAACTAAATTCGTGCAATATCAACCTTCGTTCATTGACGAATCTTTACATGGTATCAGAGCCTTGGATTGAAGATATTGAGTGCATTGGGAAGCATGCCAACTTTGAAAATTCTACGACTCTTGATTTTTGACATTTTAAAATTCAAGGTAACTTTAGAAAATATGTTTATCTTGAAAATTGAAGGAAAATAATGAAGTTATCAATCGATTACATTGTTTTCGTGGAAATTTTAGAATAACAATGTGTTTGAAAATATAATTTTCTTAGAAATATATGATTATGATTTTCTTGTATATATGCTTATGTTTTTGAAATTGAACTTTTGATTTTAACAAACGATTCTTGACTAAAGTAAATTTGTGGCTATGTTTGATATGTTCGAAATATTTGAAAACTTAGTTGTTGTTTATCAAAGACAATGGGGTAGTAATAATATTTTTGACATTCTCGTTTTTCAAATATATATATATATATATATATATATATATATATATATATATATAGTATTTTATCATTGTCCTTTGTTATTGATTCATATCTTTCCCTTAATGAATTTGAAGAAGACGATAGATTAGTTCATTCGCGTTGCATTGCTTCATTTCTCAAATCTCATCTTCTCATCTTGTTTGTCCATGAATAATAGTCTTGTTACCCATATTTTCGTTTTATATAGAAATTTGCTTTCTTTTGCTATGAATCTTAATAGTAGTTGTTACTTGGTTTCTTAGTTCATGGTTGTTATAAGAATATTATGCGATCTATTTTTGGATTAAGGATGATTTATTAGTTTATCTCCCTTTTCTTTGAAAAATCCTATGTTGTTTCGGTACAAATATGATAACTTAAGATTTCTTGAAGCATATTTTTGAAATGGTCATTAAATAATTACTTAGATTTTTGAAGAAATCACTGTGTTTTTTAGTGCTAATTGTCCTTTGTTGGTTGCGACTGTTTGTTTGTTGGTGTGTTTTCGGTATCTCTCTTTGGTTTCTCTTATGTAGTTCCGTTTGGGTTTTGGCATTTGAGTGACTTGATAAGGGTTGAAATAGCTTTGCCCTTTTGTCCTTGAAAATTGGTTTAATAAAGATTGAGTACTTAATTAATCGTTGATTCTCTATATGTGGTCTTGTTTGGTTTGTTTACTTATCACGATATCAACTGTCATTCTTTGTTTGTCATGTGAATTCGGCTAGTCTTGCATTCTTTTGTTATGGTGGTTGCTTTCAGAATTTCTTGGGTTCGATTTGTCTTATGGTGATGGTTGGGATATGCAATATTCCAATAATATCAATTTGTTTTTGTGAGAACCACTTTTTCTTATCCTTGATTTAAAAATATTAAGCTCTATGTGTTTTAGATTGACTTATTGATGAGAAATATGGGTTTAGTTTGATTATTGGAATAGTTTAGTGGTTTACTGTGTTCCCTTTTCATGAAAAACATTAATCTTTTCTGTTGCACTTAATATTATAGCATGTTTGTATAGTATTTGCATTATTGAGTTAAATGAATAGATTTAGCTATTCGACCCGATTCCGCTGTGCATGGTATTCAGACTTGAGCCCATCCAGGTGTGTTCCTTCCAACTTGGTTATATGTAATCTTGATTATGTACTTACAGAGTTAAATCAAATTGTTTGATAGTATGTTTAGAAGAAAAATGTGTTTGTTGAACATGAATCTTTTTTGTTGCACTTAATATTATTGCATGTTTATATAGTATTTGCATTGTTGAGTTAAATGAACATATTTGGCTATTCGACCTTTGTGATTAAGGTGCTTCATGTTGGTGGCCTTTTGTTGGAAATTAATTGATATTTTAAGATACACTTATTGTTATTTGAAAATTTGATACGATTTCAAACTTGGCTATTGATAAGTTCGAAAATGTATTTGGAAAACTATAAGGGATATCTTCTTGTGTAAATGAGATCAATGTTGTTAGCCTTTTGTTGAAGACCTTTGTGATTAAGGTGTTTCATATTGGTGACCTTTTGTTGGAAATCAATTAATGCTTGAAGATATACTTATTGTTGTTTGAGACACTTAGAAAAATGTTTGTTGACAATGAGTTGAATGTACTTGTACGACTAAGATTCATATTTTTGGCCTCTGGTTGGAAATTAATTGAAAACTGAAGATGCACTTATTTGAAGATTTGTGATCTTGATGACTTTAAGGTTGCTTTTTCATGAGATTATGATCTCCGTTTATTGGCCTTTTATTGGAAATCTTTGTGATTAAGATGTTCCATCTTGTTGCATTTTGGTTGGAGAGTAATCAATATTGAAAAAGACTTATATTTATCTTGATTAACTTATATGTGATAGAAGTGCTTTAACAAATCATTATTTAAAGATTTGTGATCTTGATAACTTTAAGGTTGTTTTTCTTATGAGATTATGATCTCCGTTTGTTGGCCTTTTGTTGAAAATCCTTGTGATTAAGATGTTCTATGTTGTTGGCCTTTTGGTTAGAGAGTAATCAATATTGAAAAAGACTTATAGTTATCTTGATGTTATGGTTTTAACAAACCTTGTGAAACCTTTTGAAAAGCATGAAGTTGATTCCATGGACTTGTCTTGATCATTCAAATGGATTATCTTACTTTTGGAACCATTGAATCACTTTTGAGTTTAAAGGATTTTTAAGGGCCTTAGGAATGGTACGTTTGACTTGAAGGTTTTGAGCTTTGCCTTAAAAAGCTTGTTTGGGTTTGAGTTTTTCCTCAAAACTCGGCTTTGAGGTTAGCCTTAAAGCTTGTTTCACTTGACGGGTTTTGAGCTTAACCTTAAAAAGCTTGTTTGACTTGACAGATTTTGAGCTTAACCTTAAAAAAAAACTTGTTTGACTT
Organism: Brasenia schreberi; assembly: GCA_036023115.1. NCBI lineage: Eukaryota > Viridiplantae > Streptophyta > Magnoliopsida > Nymphaeales > Cabombaceae > Brasenia > Brasenia schreberi. The sequence goes on from JAYKKT010000073.1 coordinate 9,196,575, forward strand.
GGCGGGTTTTGAGCTTAACCTTAAAAAGCTTGTTTGATTTGAAGGTTTTGAGCTTTGCCTTAAAAAGCTTGTTTGGGTTCGAGTTTTTCCTCAAAACTCGGGTTTGAGCTTAGCCTTAAAGCTTGTTTGACTTTGCGGGTTTTGAGCTTAACCTTAAAAAGCTTGTTTGACTTGGCGGGTTTTGAGCTTAACCTTAAAAAGCTTGTTTGACTTGAAGGTTTTGAGCTTTGCCTTAAAAAGCTTGTTTGGGTTCAAGTTTGTCCTTAAAACTTGGGTTTTGAACATAACCTTAAAATGCTTGTTTGATATACCAAGGTCCCCTTATAATATCATAAGTTTGTAGTGATTTATGAATCTAGTTACTATAGACAATCCTATTTGAATGATATCAATGTTTTCTTTCAAATGAGTTTCTTGAGAACATCAACTTTATGAACTTATTTGACTCATTTTTTTGTTTACTCTTTGGATTAGATATTATACATTGTCTTTGTAATTTCATTAAGATTGAGCAAATGTATGTATTGATACTTCGTTGATTTTCATGCATGATGACAAATAAGTTGACACATTGATTAGGGAACGATGATTTGGAGTTGTTTCAAAGAAAGTTGTGGCAACTTGGATACTAATTTTGTAGAAATTTTTGTAACAAGTTCATTGAAAATCAAGTTGTATTTGATTTATGTTGGACAAACTTCCATTGTATCTCCCGTAAGTTTGAGGAGGGGTGTCAATGTAATAGGGTGGCACGGGCCATCAGGGCCCGTGCACCACTTGGATATGGCCTAGGGCCCTGGCCATAGCCGTTGGACCCCAACGGCTAGTGCTGGCTAAGGCTGGCCGGCCAGCACTAGTCTCTATTGCCTTCTTTTGTTATTCTTTTATGGCTTTCCATGTATATATGTAACCTCTATAAATACCCTACCACACTATGAATAAAGCATGCAGTCTAGCACTGCTTCTTGACGTATTTTGTATATGCTTCCGCTCTTGTTTGTTATTCTTAAAGATCGACATTCGTGATCAAATGTCATTTGACTCTTGGCGACTTGGTGAACTAGATTCGTACAATATCAACCTTCATTCATTGACGAATCTTTACAGTAAAATGCCATTATATCTTCTCATGCTATCAAAATGTTCCTTACCTTCTTCAACAAGACCTTAATGACTGCAAACCATTAAGACAACTGCAAATGTAAAAGCATTTGGCTTCACTCCTTGATTCCGCATTTCAGCAAATAGCAAAAGGGCATCCTTTCCGTAGAATATGCCCCAATCATAGCACTCCATGATACAATGCTCTTATGACCTAAACTATCAAATACTTTACGTGCCAATTCAACACTACTACATTTAGCATACATGTCAAGAAGTGCATGGATGATGGAGGAATTGGAATCAAACCCCTTCCTCTTTACCCGCTCATGCATCTGTTTCCCAGTATTTAGAGCTCCCAACTTAGCACATGCAGAGATTACACTAACCATTGTTATGTTATCATATTTAACACGATCATTCTGCAAGCACCTGAAGAGCTTGATTGCTTTCTTGCCCTGGCCATTAATCTTATAAGCTCCAATCATGGAATTCCTAGTGACTAAATTTCTAGTCTCCATCCTATCAAATAAAGACCTAGCACTGTCTACATTTCTGCACTTTGAATACATTGAAATCAAAGCGTTGATATCTGAATTCAACCCCAACTTAACCGCATGACTATGAATCAACGTTCCTAGGAAAAGCTGATCTAGGTTTGCACAGGCAGGAAGGATCAATTGGGCCTCACTTCTGATTTCAACATTTAATGGAAGATCCCCAAAGCCTCCCTATAAAATGCATTTTGCACATAACCAGCAATCATAGCAGTCCATGACGCCATGTTTTTAGTCTCCATTTCCCTGAAAATCAACTGTGCATTATGTGTATAACCACACTGAGAATACATCGCAACCAATGACGTCTGAACAAAGACATCACAATTTAAACTATTCTTGATTGCATTGTAATGTGCCTGCTTCCCTTCAGCCGGAGCTGACAGAACAGCACAAGAGCGAACTACAAATGGAAAGGTGAAATAATCGTGCCGCAAACCATTCCTGTGCATCTGGCAGTACAAAACCAGTGCCTGCCCACAAGGCCCAGAATCAGCATAACCTCTGATCACAGTGTTCCAAACGAACACATCTCTTTGAGGCAATACGTCAAATACTTGGCGTGCATATTCCATACCGACCGAAACACTTATGAGTTGGTGAGCAATGAAAGATTTGATGATAACCCGTTAACGACGATGTGTGCATGGATCGTTTTGAGTTCCCTAAGAGAGGAGCACTTGTTTAAAAGCGAATTATGGGTAGCAGGCGAGCGATAGCAAGAGTTGGCTTTGAACATGGGTTGCCGTGAACGTGTGCTGGACATTGGCTCTAAGACCTTGCTACAGCAACTGGAAACAGGTCCAGCAGCCATTGAATTCATGAGAGGAACGTCCTAGTCAGCCTTAACCATCATACTAACAGACTAGGCTAGGAAACAGAGCGGCGTCATACTAACCGATCAGGCTAGGAAACATGACCGGAATGCACCTTTTGAAGTCGGGTAAGCGTTAGCGGATTTTTAAAGCTCGTTAGGATAAGAGAAATGTAAGTTGGGTCTCCTCCCTCGATTGTTAAGGCTGAAAGTGGTCCTTCACATCCAAATAACTAACATCATGCAACTCGATAAATATAGGAGAGCAAAAATAATAAAGATACAAATAGTTTGAAAGCCAAACGTTAAAATTATGTATTGATAGCAAAAAGGTGTGTGCGACTCCGCATAGTGTTAAGGTTGAAGTACTTCCTTCAAAAAGGATTTTACAAGGAGCAGCATTAAGCCAATAATGTGTTCATTATCAAAGGGTCACACTAAGGCCTCGGTCTCCCTGTATAAAAAAAACGATCCTAAATTAAGGATGCTATTTATTTACCTAAAATTTTCTTAATTATAGCTTACTACAGTTATCCTGACTCATGAGGATATGGTTTAGGTAAATATTTAGAGAAATCATTTTTGTTTGACGAGCTTTCATGAGTCGAATTGAGTGAACACAAACAAGCAAGTTGAGCTGAACCGAACTTCGAGTGCACTTGGTTCCCTACCTCTGTTCTTGTTCCCATTTTCCCATTAATCTTCATATTGAGACTTGTCCTAGAACCCATGTGTACAATATCTCAAAACACGTAGTCAACTTAGAACAAGAAAACATAGTTACTTTGTTCTTTTCATCCGAGGCTTAGTGTGTACATTGTGATGTCCCCTACTTTGCATCTAGATTCCTTCAATCTTTATGATTTGTGAGTTTTAACTTATGATTTTCTTCTTACGTTAATTGAAGTATATTTTATGTTGAGAACCAATCGTAACTAATTAACAAATATCGATTATGAATCTTATCCTACATCACAAAGAACCTCATAACTTGATGCCCTTGCTTCCAAGTCATTCATATCACGTATAATAACTGCCTAAAACTCTAAAATGTCGATTCTCGATTCATATCTAACATCAATGAAGAATTACACATGTTGATTAACAAGACTTGGACATACAAGAATAGCTACTGTTGATCAGTGAACCTGTACAAGAACAATATATGTTTTTGCGAAGAATTGCCCAAGACAACTGATAAAGGAATCACTAAAGTTAGTTTTTGTCAATTCAGTTATTTCAACGACATTAATGATCTTTCGAATTGGTCAAGACTTTCTAGTTTATGGCCGCTTCTCTATGGTACCAGTTGTTGCTTCATTGAATTTGCTTCATTAATAGGCTCTCGATTCGACTTTGATCGTTATGGACTGGTGCCAAGATCAAGTCCTAGGCAAGCCGACCTTATTTTAACAGCCGGTACAGTAACAATGAAAATGGCTCCTTCTTTAGTAAGACTATATGAACAAATGCCTGAACCAAAATATGTAATTGCTATGGGAGCCTGTACTATTACAGGAGGAATGTTCAGTACCGATTCTTATAGTACGGTTCGGGGAGTCGATAAGTTAATTCCCGTCGATGTCTATTTGCCAGGTTGCCCACCTAAACCAGAGGCAATTATAGACGCTATAACAAAACTTCGTAAGAAAATATCTCGAGAAATCTATGAAGATCAAATTAGGTCTCAACGAGAGAATAGGTGTTTTACTACCAACCACAAGTTTCATGTTGGACGCAGTACTCATACCGGCAATTATGATCAAGGATTTTTCTATCAACCACCATCTACTTCAGAGATACCCTCTGACACATTTTTCAAATATAAAAAGTTCAGTATCCTTCCACGAAGTAGTGAATTAGACAGGATCCTTTTGTACAAAATACAATAATAAATAGCAAATCAATCTTCAAAAATTTCACCGTAATGTAAATGTGAAATACTTATACAAAATTTATACAAAAAATGCAGGAGAATCAAGAAGATGCAGGGTCGTTTATCCGCTTGGCTAGTTAAACACGAGCTAGTTCATAGATCTTTGGGTTTTGATTACCAAGGAATAGAGACTTTACAAATAAAGCCCGAGGATTGGTACTCTATTGCTGTCATTTTATACGTATATGGTTACAATTATCTACGTTGCCAGTGTGCCTACGATGTAGCACCGGGTGGGTTGCTAGCTAGTGTGTATCATCTGACGAGAATACAGTATGGTGTGGACCAACCGGAAGAGGTATGCATAAAAGTATTTGTCCCAAGGAGTAACCCTAGAATCCCGTCAGTTTTCTGGATTTGGAAAAGCGCCGATTTTCAAGAACGAGAATCTTATGACATGTTGGGAATCTCTTATGATAATCATCCACGCATGAAACGGATTTTGATGCCCGAAAGTTGGATTGGTTGGCCCCTACGCAAGGATTATATTGCCCCTAATTTCTATGAAATACAAGATGCTCACTAAATGATAAAAAGAAGAAACTAATCTGCATTTCTGCAACCCCAGATATTTCAAGGAATATCTGTACATTCTCTTATAGATCAGACAAAGTAATTGAAGTGAAATCAGAATAATTGAAGTCTCATTCATATATATGGATGGGAATTGAAGTCTCATTCATATATATGGATGGGATAAACAAAAAAATTAGGATAGGGATTCATTGAGATTCTACAATTTGAACGATACTTATTTCGGATGAGCCAAGCCAATAGGATGAACTGAAAAAGTTCTGCCTCATGAACTATGTAACGTGCACATCAACATCAATTTATATGGCCGCTAAAAAGAAAAAGTAACATTAAAAGAGATGAAGAAAATAGAAATATCAAATAAAATACAAAGAAATGGGTCGGATTCTATTTGTAATGTATCTGACATGAATTTTGACTATTCCCACTCCTGAACTTCCCTAGACTAAACATTTTGGTCTTTCAACCAACTAATTTAACCATTCGAATATTACTGAAGTATTAACATTCGATTTTGTAGCGTAGAAATAAAAAAGGAAACAAAATCGAATAATTCATTTTTTTTTTTTTTTTTTTACATACTTTATATACATAGAATATACCTAGAACATACATCTATTCTTTACTCATATAGAAAGAGTATATCTCCAGACATCTAGATGGAAAATATGATATGTATGATGATCTAGATGGCTAATAAATATGATGGATCTAGATCCCTAATAAATATTCATTCCCCATAAAATGAATATGGGGAATAGATACTCATACAAATTAAAACCATATGCCAGGAACCAGATTTGAACTGGTGACACGAGGATTTTCAGTCCTCTGCTCTACCAACTGAGCTATCCCGACCATTCTTGACGCATCATCCTCATTTTAAGAGATTACTTGAGTCTATGTCAACTAAAAAAAAAAAAAAAAAGACTTTGTAAGTTTCAGTAGTAGTAATGATTATGTATTGTTAATCATTCATATAAAATTTCTTGCTCAAAGATAAGAGGAAGATAAGATGTTCATTTGTACGTTTATCATAAAAAAAAATTGTACGTGTGTATCATATATATTCAATTACATATTCCAAGATTTGTGATTGTGATAAAAAAAAAAAATTCCACTCAGTCCATTTGTGAAAGAATAGACTGAATAAGACTCATAACGAATTTATGAAAGAGGATATGGGATAAAAAATGAGAGAGTTAAACGGGCCTTTTGGGGATAGAGGGACTTGAACCCTCACGATTTCTAAAGTCGACGGATTTTCCTCTTACTATAAATTTCATTGTTGTCGGTATTGACATGTAGAATGGGACTTTATCTTTATTCTCGTCTGATTAATTAGCTTTTCAAAAGATCTATCAGACTATGATGGAGTGAATGATTTGATCAATGAATATTCAATTCATTCTTCAACTTGGAATTTATTTGATTCACATCTTTCATTTGTGATATAAATATTCACAAATAGAGATTTTCAGTCTTCATTATTCATTAATCAATTGAAAGAATATTTCAGTACATATACGTATATATATGTTTATCCTTGATCCTTTCCTTTCTGGAATTTCGATGGAAGGACTCTTTTCCTAACGCGAAAGGAAATCTCGTCAACCCCATTCGTTGGAACAGCTTCCATTGAGTCTCTGCACCTATCCTTTTTTGATTCTCGCTTTTAACTTTTCTTTGTTTTCGGAAAACAGGATTTGGCTCAGGATTGCCCATTGTTAATTCCAGGGTTTCTCTGAATTTGAAAGTTTTCACTTGGTAAGTTTCCATACATCTTATATAAATATCATCAGTGACATTGTATTTGCACATCCTCATTCAATACAAATATTATATATGTTTTCATGTGTATTAGAGTTTGATAGCACATATTAGACAAACATGTAAGAGTTTCATTTCACTCCTTTTTAAATGTTGATTCGTATGTAGTATATAACGGTTATATATACTTTATATTTTATAAGTATAAGATACATGTCTTTGAGGTTGTTGGGTTTATATAGACTTATAAGAATTTTTCTTTAGCCTTCACTTTTATGAGTGGAGAAAAAGAGGATTAAGTTTGAGTATTGAGGTGTGTGAGAGTTAAGCACTCCAAAAAACTTTTGACGTATAATCTGCAATGAATGTGATCTAGTGATGGTGAATGTTATTCAAATCATATTTTTGAATGTGACTTACTTTTATATAGATGGCATATAGTGAAAAATATCAAGGTATTTATTATAAAATTTTCAAGTACTAAACATATGTCGAGTACATTTGGTGTAAGTTAGAGGAAGATCATGCACTCATTAAAAAATAGTAGTTATAAAGAGACAATGGAGGTAATGTAATTGAAGTGAAAAAAAAAATTGTTATACTCTTTTATGTTAAAGAGCAGTAGTTGGACTCTTGTAAGGAGAAAATTGGCTCAATATGGATAGATAGTCTGATTCATTATGTTACTCGTACAACTAATAGTATGTGAAATTGGTTGTTAATGCATATATATCATCTCTTATTTTAATTTTATAATGATTATTTATTAATATTTGTGAAGGTGAAAAGTTCACATGCAAGGTTGAAAGAGTTCTTCGGTAACTCAATTGCTATATTTGATACAATTTAGAGATAAATACATTCTTTGATAGAGTTTCAAATTAAAGAATTAAAGAAGTCATTTGAAGAATCATAAACCATCACCATACATTATATTGACATGGTAGAAGATATTGTAATAAATTTCTAGAGAAGAGTATCACAATACGCTCTTTGTTAGGGAGAAGGTATGTAAACCTCATAAAGAAGGTGGCTTCGGCATACGGGATGTAGATGAAGTCAACTGAGCTCTTTTAGCCAAAAACTATTGAAAGGTTGCATCTAAAAGCTTGGGCTTTTGGACATTATTAGTTTTCGCTAAATATTTGTAAGTTAACAGTTTATGGTTCTCTTGGAATGCTCATGCTAGATCATGGGTGTGAAAGTTAGTTGTGAGTGGTTGTACTACTCTAAATAATCAAATACATGGGGCAATTAGTGACAGACATAAAGTGGAATTCTGTTGTAACCCTTGATTCAATGGCGAGCCTTTAGCTTGTTACATTGAATGCTACATCCCCTTCAACAATATAAATAATTAAGATACCTCACAATTAAGAATATTCTACAAAGTGAACTAAGGATTATGGTATATCTAATATGGTTCATGAGAGAGTCTCCTCATAACTTTATGATGTAATTCATGCTAGACGTCCAAGCATAGATCGACTTTGTTTGAGGGCTACCAATCATTTTCTTCCTCATTAGTTTGGAGAGCACTGAAAAGAAGGGGGATTCATTCCCCATGGTGAAAAATATTTGATGTCTCAATCACTATCCCCATGTGGCAGTCATACTTCATATTACACTAGAAGGGAAGCCTCTTACCTTGGATAGACCTCAATGATTCAGCATCGGTGAAGGATGGTCCTATATACTTTGGCAAGAATCAAATAGAAATTAGTGTGCATATGTTCCTCAATTGTCTCATCATGAGAAGTATGTGGAATGAAGTTAGTATCTGTTTGGAACTACATGGATACCTCGTCGTAACCTCACTCCCTTCTTGATGGCATAGGACAAATGTTAGTTCATCAATGTAGTAGTTATATGCATGGCTACTTTTAAATTAGTCATCATGTTCTTATGGGAGAAAAGAAACTACATATTACATAATAGAACTACAGAAGATCTAATGGCAATTAAGAACAATGTTCTATATAGAATTAGAACACATTAGACCAAAGCTGCAAACTATACAACACTTAGCCCCTTTCCAATAGCTCTTCATTCAGAGGTGGATACCCCCTCTACATGGCTGGTTAAAGCTTTCAGTCTTTAGTAAAGGAGGTTATTTCTAAAAAATCGGATTTGCCCTCCACAGTCATGATGGTACATTCCTAAAGGTTGGGTGGATTGTTCGCAACAAAAGGGAGAACATCAAAGAATAGGCATGGTGGAGGCAAATTCTCCAAGAACATGCTCAAAATAGCTTTGTTATAGAATCCTCGAGAATCGACATCATCACAAGGTTTAACTGAGCTGTTAAATCTGACTTTGCAATGCTTGATATGACAACTAATCACAAAACCTTTTTAAAGCGGATTGAAGGAATACAATGGTATTGGATCCTAAAAGAAAGGAACAATCTTCCCTTGTTATTCACTTGCATGGGAGCCACTGGTTGATTGTTTCAATGAAAAGACAAACCACTGGATTGACAACCATCATTGTGATTTACAAGTCTTGTTTCCTCGGTACATAGGCTAAATTACATAAAGCTATACCACATAAGTCATCTTCAGGAACCCAAAGCGCTGAGGATAATCAGAATCCCTTGCTACGGCAGAATACAAATAGGTTAATGTATAAAAGGTATAATAAATATACTGTTCTAGACAAATTATCTGCACCAGAAATGTATGTCACACTACCAGAAACTTTCCACATTACAGTCATCAAATGGAGTAAGAAATCTGGAATGAGGCATGAATTGGTGATGATTTTAGAATGAGGAGAGAAACAGTATCAAACTAGAGGTTGCAGAAAGCAAATGGCTATGGAAAGTATATTGATGCTATCAGCTACAAACAACGGTAACATAAAAAAAAAGGCCTCCCACTAAAGTGCCCATGGTGAAAAGAATTGCAATTTCACATGAAGAATCTTTCTATACGATAACACTCTCATCTAAGCCACAAGGAGAGGACTTGGGGAAAATCCCTCAAGCATCAAGCTGTATATTCAGATAACCCCTCAAGCATCAAGTTGCACAACCAGATTCCAATATTGATTCCAAGACTACTATGCTTCCACTAGGTCATGTTTGAGTCTTACAACAGAAGATTAATTGCTCCATCTTCTGCACTGTGCAGAATAGAAGCAACCAGTTTCATTTACTCCTTCATTAGAGTATTTTGTCAAACTCCTTGTATCTATTTGTATATATCTTATTTTCGTAGGGCTCCTGCCTATCCCCATCTTGGTAAGCCCCAAAAAAAATTATTTGAGCAACCAGAAAATAACGAATCCCAAACTATGTAACTCCACAACTGAGAATATACACTTTAGGAACAGCGTTAGAACTATTCAATATTCATCTGCCAAACATTGTAAAATTTTCCTGCCGACCTGATCTTAAGCTCGCCAAATAATGCAGTTTCACATCATAAAAGGGGCAGCGGCAGAAGAAACAGAGGGTATGGCCACCATCTAGGGCTAAAGTAGGAGAGGACTTTCTTGACTTTGTTGCACGCAAGACTCGCACATACAAGTGATTGAACAATAAACTCCCGGATGGCCAGAGTCAAGAGGAGCGCCCTAACACAAGTTACAGATGGTAGATGACATACAACGAGAACTTTCCAAAAGGTACAGAGCCCACATGCTAAAGGGAACAAGAACAAAACTTATTTTCCTTCAGGAAAAGAAAAAGAATAGATCGGCACCAATTTAGTCGCCCTTTACTAACTGTTCACATTTTTTTGCCAGTAACGACAACAAGCAAAGTCATGTGAGCCCATAGAAGCTTAATTTTGCATTTCAGTGCTTGATCGCATTCTGCATTTGGCTTAGAAATCCTAACTATATATTTAATATGACCCAAGAACATGCAAATAACCTGTCATACGTTTCTTCCATGTATAAGTTGAAATTTCAAAAATATAAATTGAGATAGTTTGATTTTTAAGCTGACATGAATTACCTCTCTTTATATGAATCACCACAGCTCGCGGCTCGTGATATATACCATGATAGATGGTTGTTATGTTGGAAGATCATGATTCCTTATGAAGAACACTTCAATGAATTAATAACACATTAGAGAAGTAGCACAACAAGCAACAGCTGACCTGTGTAAGGGTTTGAGGTTATGAGTTCGAAAAGGGAGGATTAAATCTGGTTTAGCCCCCACATTTTACCCCCGAAAAAAAGTAAAGAAGGCGACTTTTAAGATTTTAAACATGGAGATGACATCCATAAAATAACAGTGTCGTCTTGCGATCCAACAGTTTCGCTTCACAAACAAAAACACCGTCGACATTGCCAAAACAGAAAATCCATGGAAAAAGGCCTCAAAGCATGAATAAGATATCAACCAAAATGGGCATTTCATGACATTATATGCAGATATATGTACTCTTATATCAAGATTCCTGGAAATAAAGCAATACAGTATTTTGAATTGAACTTCATGCATAGTTATGAATATGATCAACAAACAGATGCCCATGATATGAACTAAAGACGTGAACAAGTCATTAGAACTCTGACCCTTAAACTGCAAACATATGGTTTTGCAGCTTGTGAATGGGAGCGTCCTCTCTCTCTCTCTCTCTCTCTCTCTCTCATGGGAAACCCTAACAGTACATCAACATTATTAGTTGTACACACGCAGAAAGAGATTTATTTCGTACGAGAAAAGCCGATTAGATGCTCAAGTTTTGTAAACCCTTCAAAAAAGAATTTCTTTGATATAAAAAGAATGAGAAACAAATTTCTACAGTATGGAGTCATTAGCATGTTTTGTTATCTATATTAACCAAATAAGTTTATCGGGAGATTGAAGTCTGTCTAACCCAAAAAAAAGAGAGAATACTAACCTTAAGTACATCACGACCCTTGTAGCTAGAGAGCAAGTAAAACAATTATCAGATAAATGAAGTAAAGAACTAAAATGGGTCCGTGACCAACCAATACTATTGCTACATAAAGTTCTTGAAAATTGTGAATAATTCATAGAAATGCATTTTCAAATACAGATATTTTGCATGGCAAGCACAATGGAGACGAATTACGTGAACAGCAAAAGATTAAGATACAACCGATGCAGGCAAGACTGATCTTTAGCACAATTTCAACATAAAACTGTCGTGTCAATCTCGTAAAGTTACTAATGGCTGCATATTGGCTCGTCATGGAGAAACTTGTTAAACATATGTGGCATTTAGATACTACGCACATACATATACGTTGTTTAGGAAGATTTCCAACAGAGGTGTAATATGCATACTGGCATTAGATTCGTTACAATTCCAAAGAAAGCTACTATTCAATCGGTGCAAGACGCAAGACAGCACAGATAAACTCTCACATATATAAAACACAGGTTCTGGTGCCCAAGGTATAATATGCCAACACCAGTCATTGATGGAGCAATACGTACATATAATGATGTATATTTAATCCACAATATTTTGTAAAACTCAAACAAGAAGTAAATTTTCTTAAGCTACAATAAACATAGAAAAGGTAGCGAGCTGCATCCAAATACTGCAAACACACACGACCTTAATTATGAAGAGAACTTGGGTGTAAGAGGACCTCATAATGAGTATTATCATTTATTTTGACACCAAACATGAAGGAACTATCTGTTTATTACTAGCTGCTCATCTCTGATTATTACTACCTTCCATCATTAACCTGTTCTTAGAAGCATCGACCCTAACATATAGAAAATAATTATTGTTAATGATAGTATACAGACATTAAATATGAAGGATAAAGTTTATGGCGATCCGCAAATAACAGATTTACAGTTGCCAATCTCTACTTTACATCATCAACATGAGACTGTTATTAATTTACCGAGTCCCCTGCAGGAAAGCTTGTACCACCAGTAAAACCACTCGCAGAAGCACCACCGTAAACATTGACATGATCCACGATCGAGTAGGTAGAATTTACACCCAAATTACCACCGCTCAAATGAATATCAGAATACTCCGGCAACTCACCGGAGTCTATTCCCTGATCATACAACACACCCTTAAACACATGGCCAGCAATGTTCACGACTGCCTGGTATGCATACTCATCATTTCCATCATCGATGGGGCTCACCCGTATACACTTGAACACAGCCTGCGCGCGAATTTGTCTAGGCAACCCCGATCTAAAGCTTGTTTCTGCAACACACGCACACAGGAAAAAGAAATCAGAATCAAATAGTACCAGAATGTATCAAAATCCCCAACATCGTATCTTATACAGGAATACAAAATCTTTCATCCAAAGAAAAAAGTCAGAAAATCTGTCGGAAAAGCATACATTTCTGTGAACGCAATGATGCATACGAACTTTATTCAAACCAAATAATAGACATACCAACAATTATTACAAAGAATGAAAAAGGAAAGAAGCACAGATACGTGTTTACTGCCGCAGATCACGCATACAAGAGAACAAAAAACGCAAAGAAACCGATGGTTGGCTGGTATATATATACTGAAGATGTAAAAACCTGTCTTTAATTACAAAAGATATACTGAATGGAAAACAAGCTTAGTCAATTTTCCAACAAATAAAAGGGAGATCGAAGAATCAAGAATCTTTAGCTACAAACTACAACGGAGCGAAGAATAATTCGACTCGATATTCACACAAATAAACGGCTGAATGTGTCTCGAAAAACATGGAAAAGTCGAAGAGGTTTCGAATCCCGAACGGGAAGGTTGACAAATAAAATCAAAGTCCGAATGAGCGTTGAAAATGCGGGAAGAAATCCATAAAAACTCGACGAAGAATATGATGCGAGTCAAGAGTTGCAACGACAAAGAACACAAACTTCACGCATTAAAGGAAGAAAACGAAGAACTAAAGCGAAGCTTCCACCGTGAGGTCGTAAACTTCAGAATGCAATCCACGAATTAGGAACTTCCGAAACCAAATGGAAGCAACGTAAACCAAAAGTTTCCACTGACATCGAATGCTTATGCATGCAGTCAACGAAGTAGAAACTTTGAAAACCATAAGCTGAATCACGAACTTTATGTACCAAATATAACGTTAAAGGTAGAAAGGAAACGAAATGATTGAAATACAGAATCATAAAAGTAGGAAAAAAGAAACATACAGGAGATTGTGCATGAAGAATTCACGATCAGACTGTCAGCTCGGAGCAGAAACACCAACATAAAAACTCTCGCACTACCATGCATGCAAAGGAAAAGAAACTAAAGGAAACAAACAATCGCGGGTGGACCAGGAATAATAACGAATTCATAACAATAATTACTAAAAAGAGAAGGAAGATCTCAAGCCTTGTTGAGCCGAAGTGATGTCAAAGCTACTGGTGCAGGTGGATGGCGCGCTCGCCCTCGCCCGTTTCGGGACTTTATCTGCGAGCTCCGGCCGATCCTCGCCGGAGGTAGCGGCGTTGACGGGGAAGGCTCCTTCGGACGATTGTTGCCGCTCCCTTCTCTTCGCCACCGGCACCCACGTGCTCCTGACGTGGGTGGAGCAATCAAAACCCCGACTCTTGCAGCACGTCCGGCACCGCTGGAACGAGCAATCTTTCTTCGCCTGGTTCCCGCAATCCTGGCACGTACTCGCCCCCATGTTCGCCGGCCGACCAATCGCCGCTCCCTCCGGCGACTCACTGGCCTGGCTCTCCCCTCCAACACCTGACCCATTGCCGGACCGGCCGCGGTCCTCATCAAGTGCGCCATGGAGAGCAAAAGCACCGGCAGTGTTCGCGCCGGCGGATTGGCCGGATCCGACGATGGGGTTGTGAAACGTTGCCTGGCCGACGACAACGACGTCCCGGAGATGATGGACGTCGTTTTGCTGCGGCCCGTATGGTGACGGCACTCCGGCGGCTAGAGGATGGGTAAAGCCGTCGGAGGCGGGGCGGATCCATCCGGCGCCGGTGTCTCCGGCGTTAAACAAGCAGAACTCCGGCGGGATGCCCCATAACCGTCTGTCCCCTCCGGCATCACCGCCACCACCAGCCTGCTGCCTCGCCACTCTGATCCTGGCGTCTCTCTCCTCCGGCACCGGAAGGGGGCATCAGATTGGCTTCCAGTTAGTTGGTACAACGGAGGATGCCGGAATTCAGGAAGCCGTTGCCATGAGGGAGACAGTGTCATGCAGCTCGTTCCTTCCTCTTAATCCTTCATCCCTGATGGGCGACAAACAAACCATACCCCCTCCCTCGCTCTCCCTCTCTCTCTCGCTCTTCTGGTAGTATGGATGACTGCACCGATGGCGGAGACTGACCGGAATTCGGGAGGAGGGAGGACGGGAACAGGAGGGGAGGTGGGAGTGCGACGTGTGGGCCAATAGAGGGTGGTTTCGGTAGGAAAATTTGGAGCTTTACCTTTTCCTTTCTCTCAAAAGAGAGTACTGTAATAAAGAGAGCGATTGCTTTTTGCAGGGAGTAAGGCAACGGGGTTGGGGGGAAAGGAAACAACGCAATCTCTGCTGGCTTCTCCTCTTCCGCTTTCTGAATCACTGCCACAACCCTAGGACTCTAGCGCCACGCCTGGATTTTCTGATGCCCCCATCCACTAAACACCCCAAACCATCCTGTAAATAACGTAGTGCCATCATCCGCTCGGAGTGCCTCTCTCTCTCTCTGACCTCGTATTATAAAAAGTTGCCGAGATGAGCACGACAGGCATGATATATTTCTCTTATTTAATAAACAATTATTATTAAAAAACAAAAAATATAACATTTATAATTCATGCACTGAGGTGCAATGTTGTGCATTATGTGCCATACGGCATGAATCCAAGCGATTTTGGTGTGTCATGAGATATATTAATAAAGGGGTTTTCGCGCACAAAAACGGAATCCTCCGTGTTTTCTTTTGTTTGTAAAAATCTTGAAGATATGAAAATTTTCACTCTCAAGCTATGAAAACTTGAAGTGAACCTTTTTATATCTACACTTGCGCGAGCGTACCAGCTAGTTTACACAAAATAGCAAAGACTTAAATAATTTTATAACTTTTGGCGATTGTAGGCAAGATGACTCTTTTCGCTTAAACCTTCTTGAACCGATACTCAGGGTCGATTTAAGAGCTTAGAAAACTTCAATTTGAAACAGGTTTTACTTCAAATCACGTGAACAAATAGTGCTTTAAAAGAATTTTGGTTTGTGCACTTTTGATTCAATGTTTTGAAATAAACACGTTCTGAAAACAAAGTTTTTTTTTTCAAGACCTGTTTCTAAAGTCGATCTGGATATGCTACAAGTCTTCAAAAAATTTCAAAATTTTAGCAAACGAAGCTGGTAATGTGTATGCCTTTTACATATCTCAATTTGAAGATATATTGAATCAAAATTAAATGTTTGAACAAACCTTACTCACTGAACCGGATTTACTCTGTCCCAGAAATACAAAGGCTCAAAGATGAGCATGTATCTCTGTGGTCCGAATTCTGAATTTAATGATTTTAGTATTGTTAGAAATCTATGGATGTCAGCTTTTCAATGCATCAAAAATCATGTGAATTGGATTTTTGTGGACAGAGATATGAGACTTTTACCCAACCTCTGTTTCAGAAAATCCGATTGTGCAACAAATGTTGAGAAAGTGCTTTGGTCTTTTCCTAATTTTATCATGGGGTTGAACGGCCCTAAAACTCTTGCAAATTTTATTTTAAGTGGCCTAATGTGTGTGGAATATGTGTGCCAAGTTTCAGTCTAATCGGAGCAAGCATCAAGAAGTGAAAATTATAGAAATAAACAGATGCAGAGATACTGAAATCTTGTTTTCTGTTTTTATGAATGTAATGATGCAAACTCACACGAATTTAAATTGCACCCACTCTACATCACGAATTAAAACTCACGCGAATTGAAATTGCAGTCACTCTACGTCCCAAATTAAAACTCACGCAAATTAAGATGTATATATTAGCTTAAGCATAGAGGTGATTAGAAGTATAATATGATTATATAATATATTGAGGAAGAAGAACAAACATATAGAGTGCAAGTAGGTGTAATAATGATTACCTTTCATTGCTTGTAATTCAAATCCCATGGTGAATTGGTTCCAAGTCGAGTGACACTTTCTGCATTGAATTCCTTCATATGATGGAATTTAGGCTTGGTTGATTCGGTTTTGAAAATGGATCTTTGTTCAAAACATGTGATTTGAATTGATTTAAACTTGTGACTTTTGAAAACTTTTCTAAACAAGCTAAATTCCAGGTTTTGAACTTCTTTGAAAGAAATGCTTACGAATTGAACTTGACAAATCTTTCTAAAACCTTTTCTTGAAGTATCTTAAAACATTTTTATTTTGGGTATTTACAGATGCCCCTCTTTGGCATTAATCTAAATGTATTTTGATAATGTCAAAGAAGAAAACACCATTTTGTTTTTTTTCTTGAACCCTTCTCGAGGGTATGGATCATCAAAGTTCCTAAAACCCTTTTCTTTATGATAGGTAAGAGGGGATTTAGAGCCAAATGGGACTTAACTTTTTATGGCTCTAGTCCTAATTGGGATCATGTACTCAACGGCTTTACATGCATGCATGAGCATGTGTGAATGACATGAGTGATGTGCATATGATTTTTTTAGAGACCTAAACATACAATGATCGGACTTGGGAGGCTCATGAAGGCCGGTTGCCCCCAAGTGAGTATGGTCTTATGTTGCTTGATGTTCAGGGTTTTCGAAGTTTTCAAAAGAAAGGAAAAATCCTTTTAGCTTCAACCACAATGATTTCCATTTTCCTGTGTTTCCCTTTACTCGAGTCATAATACCTACTACTTGGTAAAGGTTTTATATAAAAACTTAGGAAACATTGCAAAACTCCCCTACTTACACAATAAAGTCTAATTCTCAAACAAAATAAGATTCAAATAAGTAAATCCTATTCTTAATTTAAGATTTTCCTAGATGAACCTTTCTTCACTAGGATAAGTCATAGGAATAGGGAAAGAATTACCACGGTCTCTTCTGAAGCGTTCCGTGGTTTAAGGCCAAGAGATGGAAACTTTATTTTTTTTTAGCTTTTTGCAATTTTTCTTTTCGTTCATAGAGGGCCTCCCATTTTCTTTTTTGAGGAATTTTCTTTTGCTTTCCCTCTTTTCTTTTGCAATCAAAGAACTCTTTTGCTTTGCTTTTTCTTTTTCTTTTGAAGACAAATTTTGAAGGGATTTTCATATCCTCTTTTTCTATTTTTGCCAAATTTTTCATTTTGGGAAGGAGAAGTGGAATGGGGAGAGACTTATCCCAATGGTTTACTCGATTCATCTAAGATCACCCTATTTCAAAATAGCATATACCACTTGAAAATATTTTGCTATTTTGAACAAGGCTCGATGTAAGATGGAAATTTTTGAAATGTAACCCATTGGTTTTGAAAACTTTACCTTTCCTAAGGCCTTAATTCCCTTGTTTAGGGTCACACGATCCACCTTGATCCTTCTTCAAGAAGTTTAAAGGAGATCACATTTTAAAATATTTTTGAAAAGATTAGACCCTATCATGATATTTTTTCAAAAAGTTCATTCCTGCGCACAACTTTAGCTGTTCGCCCGATCAGTTGCTGCGGAAACTCCCTACGCTTCACAACGAGCTCGTTCTCCTCTCGAACTAGTTCAGCTCAGTTGCACATGCTCAGCGTAGGAACAAGATCTCATTCACACAATAGAACACTTTATTCACTTACCTCAAGTCAACGGATTACAAACTGCAAATCACATGCACTTGATTTCTGCTAATCAAGGGAGGTTAACGGACACTCTATTGGATGGTTGACCTCGGTTCACACTAAACCAGGCAACGTGGGACTTCTCTCCTTTCAAGAACCTCACACTCATTCGGTTTAGGTCCCTGCTGAACTAAATTACACGCCACACTCCAAGTGATGACCCGAACTCACTCACTCACCTCCACCCATACATGAGATACAAGTGATGCATATACAAGCATCAAAACCCTCGGCCATGTCTCCAAGAGAGGTTCATGCTCACCTCGTGAACATGGTGTGCGTGCCTACGCTCGAGCCACTGCCGGTGCGGGTGTCCTCTGAAATTTATCTGTGACAACTCTCCCCCGACCAAGCAAGACCTCGCCCTCGAGGTCTTGTGAGCATGTGCCTCGCCCTAGGCACTCCCCCAGTTGAGCACTACTCACGACCCCTACCATCTGCTCCTCTGTCCCTTCACTCTTCCAGTATTTCTACACTCTTCTTGGATCGCGTCTCCTCGAAGAAACCTCCTTGGCATTCTCGGTGCTGGCCACCTGCCTCCACCACGTTCCCTACCCTGGAACGTCAACTTGTCTCGACGTCTCACCTCGCCCCTCCTAGGAACCCGATGACAAGACCCCTCACGTCTCCTACCTAAAATATGAGCGATACTCGGCACGTGCATCATCAACATGCTTATCTCTCGGTACCATCCCCATGTACCCTCACACGTCTTATGTTGACTCGAGAGATGCCTTGAGACCTTCGGCATTCTTGGAAACACTTGACCCATATCCGAACCCTCGAGCTCCTATGCTCCCTACAACCACTCCTGGTGTTCCGATGCGTGCAACCCTTGCACCGCCGGCAACTCCACCTTGGCACCGTCCTAACTCGGACACCATTCACCACCTTCTTCTCTTTTGGGCAAATCACCCAATTTTTGCTCGTATGCACTCGCCTCCCGGCAACTCACCTAGCTGCCCTAGGTCCTCCACGCGACCTTCGGGATGACACCTCATGCCCCTGACATGAGTTTCTTCGTCTCGCAACCCCTTGCCCCAAGGAAGGTCTCTTTCGGCCTCTCATCGGCATGCGAACGCCACCGCACTTTGCACCTACCTCTCCTTGATTTGCACTAAGTCCGCTTCCGCCACTTACTCGGCCTACCTCCGCCGATGTTATGGCCTTTGGAATGGCCTCTACATGCACTTTACTCACAAGGTTTGCAATCCACTCAACTATGTTTGTCACGCATGCATTCGAAGAAGCAGAAAAAGAGGCATTCGAATGGCGTGCCTGCTCACGCTCTACCACTCACTGCACAAGACTTCCTTCTTGAGCCGTGTGGTTCTCCATTTCTGAAGTTTGATTGGGAGAAGGGAAAGAGATGCGTGCCTCATCACGCTTACTCACCATCCGTTGTGAGTGCCTTCGTCAGGCATTTCATCAAATGTGGGATATGCGTCCTCTAGGGGGAACTCAGCCACGTAGTCTGCTAGGGCTTGCCCTTTAATGGAGATCTGGTGATGGTATTTCAGGTCATACTCCATTAGAAGGAGTTGCCATTTACCCAATCTACTAGTGAGAATGGGTTTTTCGAACAAGTGCTTGATTGGATCAAGCTTGGACACTATCCAAATCTCATGATCTAGGAAATAGTGTCTAAATTTCTGGCAGGCCCAAACTAGGGCCAAGCACGTCTTCTCCATGGCTTGATAATTTCTTTCGTAAGCCAAGAGAGTTTTCGAAATATAGTAGATGACATACTCCTTATGGGTGTCATCCTCGTATTGAGCCAATAGAGCTCCCAAAGCATTCGCATGCACAGAAATGTAAAGCAAGAGAGGTTTTCCTTACTTCGGAGGATTCAAAATAGAGGGATTAACCAGGTATGCCTTCAGTCTCTCGAAGGACTTCTGGCAATCGTCATCCCATGAAAATTTCGTGCCCTTCCTCAACAGTTTGTTGAAGGGTTCGCATCTAGTCGCCAGATTTGATATAAATCGGCGAACGGACTGTAATCGACCCTGGAGGCTACGAATTTGTGTGAGATTGGAGGGTAGAGCCATGTCTATGATGGCTCGACACTTAGAGGGGTCGACTTCTATACCCCTTTGGCTCACCATAAAGCCTAGAAGCTTTCCAGACTCTACCCCGAATACACATTTTTGAGGGTTTAGCTTTACTTTGTAAAGCCTAAGTCTTTCGAAAATCTTTTGCAAACATTCGGTATGAGTGCATCGGGTTTTAGATTTTGCCAAGAGATCATCTACATACACTTCTACGAGCTCGTGAATCTGATCATGGAAGATCGTGGTCATGGCTCTCTGGTATGTTGCGCTGGTATTTTTCAATCCAAAGGGCATGACTGTATAGCAGTACGTGCCCCACGGGGTTGTGAATGCGGTCTTACCCTGATCCTGATCTCGTGGACTTAATTTAATTTTGTTATATCCTGAATAGCCATCCATAAACGAAAACATTTCATGATTTGCAATACTATCGACTATCAAATATATGTTTGGTAAAGGATAATTATCCTTTGGAGTGACTTTATTCAGGTTTCTGAAATCGATGCATATTCGAATTTTTCCATTAGTTTTTCGAACCACAACGATGTTTGATAACCAATCAGAATACGCAATGGGTTTTATAAACCCGGCTTTTAGCAGATCTTCTAAACCTTCTTTGACTTGTGTGTGTATATTCGAATGTATTTTCTTAAGCTTCTGCTTTATGGGTTTTACATCTGCATCTAAGGGAAGACGATGCTCGACAATGCTGGGATCTATGCCCGGTATGTCTTCATACGTCCATGCAAACACATCTAAGTAGGTTCGTAGAAATGCAATGAATGCTGATCTTTCATGCTCATGCAAACATGGGCCTATCTTGATGAGTTTGGGATTGGAATTACTCCCTAGGTTCACCTCTATGAAATCTCCTCCTACTGAATTGGAAGGTCTTTCAAAATCGAGAATTTTATGAAATTCTAGGAGCTCTGAAGTGGGATCTTCCTCAAGGGGATCCACTTCTGGGCTTCGATCATTCTCGTGGGTTATAGACCCGAGAGAATTTGATAAGTGAGTTTTCAAAAGACCTGGTTTTATACTTGGATTTTCAATTGATTTTGAAATTTTTGGTCTAGCTATGCAGACGACGTTTCTTTCGAAATCCTTTTCTTTTTCCAAAGTCTTACCAGGAGCAGCTATGTACAAAATCTTTTTGGTATTTTATAGATTTTTTTATTTTTTTGGGTTTTTGCAAAACAAGAACTCTAAGAACTATACAAACTACTCTATTTTCAAGTTTTTGATTTTCCAATATTTTTGGTTTTTGCAATTTTTTTATTTTTTTTTATTTCACGTTTTTCAAATGATTTTGGATTTTTGTGAAAGGGATCTTCCATCATACCTCCTTTCCTTTCCCACTGCTACTGGCATGCTTGGGAAAGGGTTCCTTCAAGATAGCTTGAGTTGGCTCAGGTTTTGTAGTGACCTGGAGCCGGCCCTCCGCTATCAAGTTCTCGATTTTGTTTAAAAGGGAGAAACAACGCTTTATATCATACCCTTTGAGCCGATGATACTTGCAAAAGCGATTTAAATATCCCCCTTTGGAAGTGACTCCCTCGGGAATTTCGAGGAGTTTAATCATGCCTTGGGCAAGTAGGAGGTCTAGGATCTCCGACACAGGTTGCCCTAGCGGAGTGTACTCCTGTTTTTTAACAGGTTTTTGGAAGTTTCTCTCCTTTTTGTTTTCTAATTTTTCAAAATTTTTCGAAGTGCTCACCGGACCTGGATCCACCTGGACATTGGCGATTTTATGGGGCTTTGCCCCTTTGTCCATCGTGGGTAGCCCATAAGTGATGGGCTTCTCCAAGAGGGCTTTTGAAATGACACTTCCTTTCCATAGGTGATCGTATATCCCTTTCTTCAAATTGGTTTCGAAAAGGGATGCTTTTTTTATCAACTTATGGAAAGTTGAGATTTCGTGAAGTGAGAGAAGGGTCTTTAGCTCATTTTTAAAATTATCCAAGATGAGCATGACTGCGCATCCTTCGGATATTGGCTCTCGCACTTGCCCTAAAAGGGACCTCCATCGAATAATAAAGGCATGCACGTCTTCGTTCATGCCTTTCTTTGTATCCTTTAAAGTGTTTAAAGTCGGCGTGACTTCTACGTTATGTGCAAATCTTTGCATAAAGCAGTTCGCTAACTCTTTAAAAGTAGCGAACTGGCTTAGATCGTAGGAAGCCAGCCATTTGACAGTTGTGCCTTTAAGGGATAAAGGGAACCAATACACCCATTTCATCGAGTTCTTTTTCTTCTTATGGTCTCGATGTGAGAAAAGTTGCAAGTGAGACCTAGGGTCTCCCATGCCGTCATACCGATGGAAGTTCGATATTTCATCGTCACTGTCTGTTTCATAATCCATAGGTAGGAAATCAGACAGGGCGTAACTCCTTTTCTCTTTATTTTGCTCTTTCGACAACTGCTGTAGGGCTTTACGGTCCTTTTGTGTGAAGGACTCGTGGTATTGGTTGCCTTCCATTACGGAGGTCTCTTTATGTTTGCGAGGTTTTTCAGTTTTTTTCTTAGCCTTTTATTCACCATTCGATGAACATGAATCGCCTGCTTCAGCCTTTTGGCTAAGAGCATCGATTTTGACCTCAATTTCCTTCTCAACTCTTCTATCTCTTCTAGTTTGATTTTATTTTTCAAAATCCTCCTAGAGTGAGAACTTGATGCGCATGAGCCTTGGCTCGACACTTCACTTGGGTTGGATTTTGACATGCTTTCAAGCTTTTCAAAATTCCTATGTATGAAGTACAACAACAAAAAGAGTTAAAATTAATACCTTTGGAAAATATTTTCGCAAGGTTTCTAAGATGACTCGATTTTCAAAAGACTCACGTCCCACCGGGCGTGCCAAATCCTGTACACGCAGAAAGTTCTCGCTTCTGGTTCTTAGGCCTGAAGCGAATCTTTTTGTGTGTCTAAGTCCTATTTAAGCAAAAGGGCGTACCAGCTAGTTTACTTAAGCTAGCGAAGAGATATTTTGAAATTTGATTCCTAACGTGGCGACTGTGAGCAAGCAAGCTCTTTTCGTCGCAGACCTTCTTCCACCGATGCGCAAGGGTCAGTCTGTATGCTTAGAAAATCGAGTTTTGAATATGAGAACCTACGAAAAATGTTTGAGGTGTTCGATTCAGGCTATTTGTATGATTTTTAAGTTTTATTACACGTGGATTTGCACGTGCCTATGTCTTTATTTTTACATCCCTTTTCGGGCCAACTAGGTGTGTGTTATGAACACGTGACCTAAGTGGGGCGACTTTGAGCGGGGGTGTGGGGTTTGCTTTGATGCAATATGCATCCTAACTTGTGGTATGACGTATATGCAATGCAAACTCACGCAACTCCAAAGGAAAAACCCGAATTGAAAGACAATGCGGAAGGAAAATGACTTGAATGTAAATTGCAAAAGGGAAATTGCGAAAGGGAAATATGGCTATATCTTAAGAGCGGAAAGGCTCAATTGTGCAAGTGTGTGCCGTGTATATATGTAAAGACTACGCACACTGCTGAACTTTAAAACCCAAATATTAAAGACATAGCCGAAAGGGAAATACTTATAATATATATGGGCCCGAAGGTCGCCAACGTGTTGCGTGGGTGTTGTGTGTATATTAAAAGACAACTCACACGACTTAAATGAAACCCAAATATAAATTGCAATATGGCCTTAACTAAGGTCTTGAGAGTAAGAGCGAAAGCTCAATGTGTGTGAGTGTAGAATTGAAGTACTACGCACACGACATGAAATTAAACCCAAATATAAATTGCAATATGGCCTTAACTAAGGTCTTGGGAGTAAGAGCGAAAGCTCAATGTGTGTGAGTGTAGAATTGAAGTACTACGCACACGACATGAAATTAAACCCAAATATAAATTGCAATAGGCCTTGACTAAGGTCTTGGGAGTAAGAGTGAAAGCTCAATGTGTATGAGTGTAGAATTGAAGTACTACGCACATGACATGAAGTAAAACACCCCAAAACGAAATGGTAATAGGCCCTTACTTGGGTCTTGAAAATAAGAGTGAAAGCTCAATGTGTGTGAGTGCGAGAATTAAAAGACAACACACACAACTTAAGCAAAACCCCACGCAACTTAAATTATATAAGTAAGTCTATATCTTATGGGCTGATTGGGCCCGAGTGTGTGTCAAAATCGTGTGCAGCTAAGAGCGAGATAGGCTCAAGTGCACATGTGTGTGGGTGTGCCAAACCACGTTATTACAAGCGGGGGGAGACGATACTCCGTTATTACAACCCCGTATCAAATTTAATTAAGCATAACAAGTCAATATAACAAAGACCGAGTTAGGCACTTACGGATAGTTGGTCCAGGCGTGACTTGCTTGCGCTTGGGCTGGTGTGTCGCCTTGGGCTGCAAGAGGGAGCTCCTCGGAAGGGCGCGGCAAAGGAGGTGCTGGCCGAACGACAAGGGTAGGCGGGTGAGGCTGGCGCTAGCCGAGTGATGGGAGTGGGCGCTGCCTTGGCGCTAGCCGAACGGAGGGGGCGCTGCTACCTTGGCTGGGGTAGTTAGGGGGCGCTTGGGAAAGGAAGGGGAGCTAGGGTGTGTGTCACTAAGGAGTGGGGGTTGTCTAAGGGAAGGTAGGGCTAAGGGAGTTTAGCTAGGGGTGCCTAAGGGGAAGGAGGTAAGGCTGCGGGTGTTACAGTCGATTGTGGCCGAATGGTGGCAGGTAGTTAGGTGGTGGCCGGCTGGATGAGGTGGAGGTTAGACTAAGGAAGGGTGGTATGTGGTGGCTGAGAGTGGAGGGGGAGTGAAGAGAGGGTGATGTTAGGATGGGGTACTAACCGGAGAGGAAGGTGAAGGTGGCGGGTGTCCAAGGGAGGCAGCCGAACGGTGGCAGGTTGGTGCAGTCGGGTGTCAAGGAATGGAACTGGCCGGGAGGTGATGGTGGCGTGGAGTGGAGCTGGACGGGAGATGATGGTGGCGGGTTCTAAGATGGAGCAGGTGAGAGAAGAGTGAAAGGGGTGAGAGAGTAGAGGGGGATCGGCTGGCCCAAAAGGCTTGAAAAACCCGCCCACTAGGGGGGGTTTATAGTTTTGTTGGGGTCGGTTGGGGCTGGTTTAGTGGTTAGGTGGTGATGGTTTAGGGATAAGGTGGGCCAGATATTTAGGGAGGACAGATATTTAGGTTAGGTGGTTTTAGGGATATGGTGTGCTAGGGTTTTAGGTGGGCTGATTTAGTGGTTTAGGGCTTAGCTAGGTGGGTTGGTTTTAGGGTGAGGTTTAGTGATGTGGGTTAGGTGTTTAGGCTAGGATTAGGGTGAGGTTAGGAGAATTAGGCTAGGTTTAGAGAAGGATTAGGAAGGTGGGTTAGGTGATTAGGTTGGGATTAGGGAAGGATTAGGGAAGTAGGTTAGGTGATTAGGTTAGGATTAGACCGGAATTAGGGTAAATGACTAGGATTAGGGGGTTTAGCTTGGGATTAGGTTAGGAGCATCCCTTTGCATGGCCCATGGACTTAATTGCATCATGTTGGTGCAACCCTAGGTTAGGTGTAGGTTCATACAAGCTTAAACCCACACTAATTAGACTAACCCACATGATTAACCCAAAACTTGACACACAAGTCAAGCTTAACATATAGCACTCAAATCTTATCCTCCCCATTCTCTCTCATGCCCAAGATTCCACGTGAATTTCAAGTGGGCCCCACCTCCATTTATGAGAAGGTGATGTGGGCCCTAGATGTGGATATTGGATTGGATCTTTGGATTCAAATCCAAATCCAAATCCACATATATATTTGGATTGGGATCTTGGATATATATAGTCCAGATCCAATCCAAAGCTGAATTCTGACTCCTTCGAGGTATGTTCGAAACGAACGGTTTGTGCGGGGCCTACAGCATCAGTATTCCGTCTTGCGTTGGTTCTTCGCCAACATGGTCGTCCGCTTCTGTTTTCACCTTCCGGAGATGATTTCAAAGAGTTTGTGATAACAGGGGCTTGGATGTTCGAGATTCTGGGGATGAATCTAACACGAGAGTTGTTGTGCCGGGCTCGACATGTGCTCCGGTTCCGGGCTCTCTTTTGCTCTTCTGGTCCTGCTTTCATCAGGCCAAGTCGCTTTGTGGGGTTTCAAAATATCTTTTAAAAGGTTTTAAAACTATATTATACATATTTAAAACATATATAGTTTAAACATATGTATAGGGTTGCCTGGAAGGCTCCTGGGTTTCCAGACTCAAAATAGCCTTTTGGGGCTGCTTTTGTAAAACCAGGTATTTTGAGAAGTTCGTGGGATTTCGGGGTGTTTACATTTTCGTCTAACTAACTCTAATTATAAAACATGAGCACAATCCACAGAAAACTACTTATATTTCAAAAAATTATTAGGTTATGTTAGCAGAACAAAAATAAAATCTTCTACCTATTCTACTTTGAAACAAAAAGAAGAGTACAAAGAAGGACACAAAACCATCCTATGGGTCCTCTTACCAGTAGTCCAGTCGAAAGTCAGAGGGATTTATCCCCCATGACTCCTTCTGGTCCGCTTCGTGCCACTATCGTTATCTTTGGTGATGGAAAGATGGGATTATTATAAGCAAGTTACATTTTATAATACACAATAGATGCCCTAACTAATAGGTAATGATTCTTGCTCTCTAATTCCTCTTACTTAATAATAAACAATTACCACACATATGTGGGGCTTTTTTGGATTTAAGTATTGTGATTAGACTTAGAAAGTCTCTTTTCCTAGCTAGCTTATTCATTAATGACCTTTTTAATGTTGTTTAATATTTAAGATACGATGAGTTTTGTCTTTGCAGTTCGCAAACTTCTGATTGGAGCACAACTAGGTTTGGGTAGTTCTGAGAGAGGTTACAATTGTCCAAATTGGAGTGAAAATGAGATGCGCGCCCCTGGTATCGAAGTCATGACCCGTCAACTTGTGGGTTGACCCTCTAGCTCATTCTGTGACACGTCCTCACGCTATTTGAGCTCATGGTGACCACATAATTAAATGGGACCGGCTTAACTAATAACTTCATAAGAAAAGTAAATAAATTAAGCCTAACCTCACTAATCTTGCTTTTCTTCACAATAATTTTCTATGAATCGCCTGACCTTTCACTACTTAAACCCCTGATCATCCAAGTTTATCTGTCACAAGAATAATAGATTTGAGCAAGCACGCAAAGTATTGGCTAATTTAGCAGGGCTCTATAACTCTCACATTGTAGGGGGTGAGTTCGACTCCTAGGCCATGCACATGTGCCTTAGACTTCGGCATCCTGTTCTAACAAAGAAAAAAGAATAAATTAGGGTCAAGTAAAGGTGATTTTGAAAGAATCGGATTCCGAGATCTGGACATCCTTGGATTTAGGGGTGCAAGTGAGCCGAGTTGATCCTAAACTACTCAAAATCAACTCTGACAATAACTAGAATCAGAGTCGACATTGTAAGCTTGATTTGAGCTTCACATGTGATTGAGCCAGGCTCGAGCTCACTAGTTGTTAGCTAGAATTGACCCCGAGCTTGATCAAGCATGATACGTATAGTGTAAATATTCCTGAATTAAATTCAAGTTCGAGTTCATCGCAAAATCCGTCAAGCTTGATAGAATTTGAACCTAGAAAACTCAATCTCGAGCCAAGCTTAATCAAGCTCATTCACAAAATTGATCAAACAGAGTGTTAGCTCAACAACAGGAAGCTCTGGCACTGTTGCTGCTTCTGGAGAGTTCGACTCCCACAAGGTGCATTCGTGGGTGTGAGTGTGTTCAAAAAAGGAAGAAAAGAAGAAAATTCAAAAAGAAAGAGATGTAGAAATAGAAACAATTTTGAAAACAAAGAAGAGAGATCCGAGGAAGAAGATCTTTACATTTCTTTGGAGGAAAGGTGGAATCCTTACAAATATAAGGTAGATAAAGCAGGGAAGATCCGGCTGCTGAATGGAAAGGAAAAAGATGAATTCGGCTTTAAAGAGAAAGAAAAGAATAAACTCCTATGAGTTGAACCTTCAAGTTGGCCTCCTCCCCAAAAAAATTGATCAAACAGGGTGGGCATATATGATAGGATATCGATTCGCGAAAGAACCTTCAAGTTGGATGTTTAGCGTTCAATTATCGGACAAGCATGTAAAAAAAGTAGATGGGAAGAGATGGCATGGCAGGTCTGAAATTATGATCAATCACAAGGATAAAAATGTGAACCCGAAGGGAAGAACGCCACATCTTCCGTCTCTCGTCACGCCCAACTAGATCATTCATCTACGTCTCCTGATACCTAATTTCGTGTGCTCGTGATTACGTACTCTCTATACGTGTGAATCGTCTCTCTTCATCTGGAATCCAACGGCTCCCAATCTCAGACGCTGTGAGTTGGACGCCTAAATTCTTTTTACAGTGAAACCAGGTGGGCGACGCAGTTAAACAAGTTCAGACTTTTTTGTTATCATCCAAGTTTCTCTTGACACCGAGATGTTTGCTATTTTATGACAAAACCGAGTTTGAAATGAACGGGCCAAGTTTGAACTTTAGTTTGTTGCCAGCTGCATGCCCTTGAAAACCATGCGAGGTTAAAATCAGCAAAGACGAACAGATAATTCATGTATGGATCAGTGGCAGACCTATTGATGGGCGAAACAAAAGGTTTCATGAGGCTGCCTCACAAAATCTCTGAGGTGATTGGAACTTTTCAAAAAACTGTAAGTTGAAACTTTCCTACATGTGTGTACGCACACATACAAACACATGTGCACGCACACACACACACACACACATATATATATATATATATATATATATATATATAGAGAGAGAGAGAGAGAGAGAGAGAGAGAGAGAGAGAAAGAGAGAGAGATTAGTATATGCTAACACATTTAGGTGCTAATATATTCAAACAAATTTTAACCGTCCAATTTCAATATTACATCATTGATATTTGAATTCAAGCAAAAAAGTATGCTTTTGTAAGTGAACTTGTTTTGCATGTTTACATTTTTTGTTTTTTCTTACATATGTCTATGGAGAGAGACTAGTATATGCTAACATGTTTGGGTACTAAAATATTTAAACAAATCTCAGCCATCCAATTTGATATTTGAATTCAAGTATAAAAAACTTTTGTAAGTGAACTTGATTCACATGTGTACCTCCTTTTTTAATTCAAATATAAACAAACTTCAACTATTATGATTTGTTTAGATATGCTAGTGGTAGTTTATCATGTTCTCTCTTTCACGTGTGTATATATATGTATAGGGAGAGAAGAAAATATGACACTCTAAAGTGCTATAATATTCAAACAAATCTTAATCCTCCAATTTCAAAAGTGAAATAGATACTTAGATTCTAAAAGTAAAAAAGTACAAATGTATAGTCACTAATGAATTTGATTCACATGTTTATTGTTTTCTTTTTTAATTCAAATCTTACGCTAGTTGTAACATGTATATATATATATATTAATTTGATATAACCACATTTACATGTGTCACTAAAATCGCCCTCACAATTTGTGCACATGAAATAAAAAAGGAATTGAGCTGATGTGTGAAAGCATGAGTATTTGGAAGACTTGTTGCCACTAAGCAGTCGGCAACTCGTACAGCATTATTGCCTCTTCTCCTTGCAATGATGCAAGAGTGGGATTCTCTTGTCTTGGTGCGTACACAGCTGTGACTTTGATGATTTTGATTTGATTGCTTTTTTATTGTTTAATTCAAAATATGTGGTAATTTGTATTACCGACATTTTCGTAGACAACAAATGCTTCTAATGTTTCAATACGTTCCCACTAATTAAGAGATTCAAATTGTAGGAGAACTTCATTCAGCATGCATGCCCTTAATTAATAATTTGAAATTGTTAGAAAGACAATAAGCTCAATGTTTTTTCAAAGGCTCCTATACACTCATTATAGAAACAACTGTAACAAACAAAAATGCCTCTCTCCTGGTAATGTCTTCGAAAGGTCTTTGGTATTTATCAACATTTTATTTTTGTTTGTCATCATCTAATACGGTTTAATATTTTTCACTTTGAAAGATTTTCTGTTTTATATTTGTATCGTTTCTTGATTAATGCTGCTCTAGGAATTCCCTTTTACATATTTTTTTTAATGAACGAATATAGATAGATAGATAGATGTGTTCACGCACACACACACACACAAACAGATCCTCTCTCTCTATGCGGACAGCTTCAAGGCGTCAACAAAAGCCTAAAAAGCGTAAAAGATAATAATAAAACATGATCTTCTTTTTTATGAGTTAAATATCCTAAACATGACATAAATTATAGTATGTAAAAGCAACGGAAAAGAATCCATGTAGTAAATCCACTTGTTATGTGATAAGGATTGATTTTGGTTAAATTGTACATACGCAGATATACGTGTGGGCGTGTGTGAGCAACGGCGTATTGACCAAACACTGGAGTTTGAAAAACTTAAGTTGATGATGCAAAGAATGTGATAAATTTCGGTGTCGTTCCATTTGGACCATTCTCACTTTATTCATTATTTCATACTAAATACGATACTGCATCACATATGTCACAGAACATTTAATGCATTCCTTCTAATTTTGACCAGCCTTTCTCTATGCCTTCTCAACTTTCATTGTTGGCCGAATAGGGCTATATATAATTGTGGTCCAAATGCTTAAATGCGAATCGTGGAGCATATGAATCAGACCTTTGGTTGGTGAGATTGCATCATGTGCATGACAAGAAAATTTTGAGGACTCAAACATTTGAAAATGTAAAAGACGTCTACCATAAAAGAGAAAAAAGGAAAATGTATAAATTAATGATAATTAGCAAAGGAAATGTACGAGACATCAGTTGATAATACCAAAATTGAAAACTTAATTAACGACATATTAATCTTCACATTGGTTGTAAATTCAGTAATTCGTTGGATCCTTTGCCAAAATCTGCATGGTTGATTTAAAATGTGGTTAAAGAGTATGATAATACCAAAGATTATCGCAGAGTTAGATTTTTTGTGGTGGGGTGAAATTGAGCTTTGTACTAAAGGAGTAAAGTACTCCGGTGACCCCATGAGCTTTGTACCAACCAAAAGCTATATCTTTTGCTATCTTGTTAGAAGGGAAAATTGTTTACCATAGAATGGATTATCTATTTGATTGTTTGTCTCCTCATTATAGCTCATGGATTCAACCGTAGTGTATGTATACTTCTATAATTCTCAAACAAAATTCGGATAACACAAACAAATGTAGTTCTGCCACAAAATCCAACTAAGCTGAAAATTAACTTAGAATCAGCAAGAATTGTCAACAACGAAATGAAATGAAACGTATATGTTTTGCTTGGGTTATGTAACAAAATGAAATAAATGTCTCCAATTTCAGCCCTAAAGTTTTGGCTTGGGTTATGTAACTAAATGAAAGATATATCTTCTGCTCTTTAGTAGAGGTTTACATTTTCCTTTTACAAGGAATCTCTTCCAAATGCGATGGTGCAGAGAGGTGGATGCTTTCTTGCCACGTGAATGCTCTCTCACAACACGGCTTATATATATATATATATATATATATATATATATATATATATATATATATATATATATATATATATATATATATACCACAAAAATGTTGCTATTTCTTGTTTACTTGAAAAGAAAAAAATATGACGGCACTTCCAAAATATCGTAGATTAGACATCAGCGGTTTGGAACTGGTTTGATAGTCACGATTAGAATCAGAAACCAGCTGAAACTGGAGCCGGTTAAACAATACCAAGAACCGAACCTTGAATAAGGGACCAACCAATGTAGTTCTAGTTCCACCTTCTACGGAATTAAAACTTGGTTGAAACTGAAACTGATCATTTTATTGTGTCATTTTCGTATCTTTTTAATATTTTTTAAATTTGTTGGCGTTTTCAAATTTCAAGTGGTTTATGACTTGAACCGCGGAATCGGCCATGTTTAAGGTCTCAGAAAAACTAAAATGATAGAATTGACGGTTCTCATTTACTCAAAACTGGCCATGTTTACTGTAAATCACATCAAAATTGCACTATTTTTTTTGTTTTCAGATTTTCATTGAAATGTTTGTCTTTTACGACATCTTTCACACACGTGCTCATGAAACGACACGAGCGTCTTCCTTGGATCATGAGGAGGTCGAAGCCAGGTATTGCTCAACTGGTTGCCTTCCAGAAAGGGACATAACGCTCGAACGAGTGATCTGATGGCAATTTTGTGAATATAAAGAGGGAACGTCAGCGTTTAGAATTGAGTAAGGGCAGTGTCAGAGAGGATAGTCAGTGAGTTACAAAAGAGAAAAAAATGAGGGACGGAGTTCAGAGAGGCCTCGAGCCCTTCAAAAGAGTCCCAACTCAACGAACTCTCTCTCTTACACGACACCGTCGCATTTATTTGTAGGCCCACGCCTCCTGTCCTTTATTTCGTTGATCCCTTCGTTGTTACCCTAGCCCTACGATAACACCGACAACGACTGCAGGACGTCTCTTTCGGCTGGCTTTATTCTCCGGGCCGTGCTTGCCGGTTTCTGCCGACGAGCGGCTTGGATCTAATTTCCGGGGGATGAGATAATTTTCACTTTGAAGAGATTAGATATACATGTATATAGAATGGTAATTGCATAAGGTGCCTATTTGTACATAAACATCTCAGTTGTTCGACTCTTGAGGTGAACGGTGAATGTCATTATCAATCGAATAAAGATTATCCGCTGCTAGACATTATACACTTACCACTACGAAAATATATGATATCTTTACGATTCATAATTTTATATAAATATTTTTAGTATCCAATTTAGATTATCTTGTATTTATATTTAATATATCATATATATTAAATACAAAATATAAAAATATAATGATACTTTTAGTTCATTATGCATCATTGATCCCAATGCATCATAATACATTTACCACTATTATATATATTGGTAACTTTTCATATCTCATTCATATTCAAATTCACTCAAACATTTCTACCATTCAATTGACATAATAACATAGAGATTTGAATTAAAATTACTTTTATACTTTACAATTAAGGCTTCATGTGCATTAAGTACGTTTGTTTTATCACTTCAATAGTTATCTCAAAAATAAAATTGTTGAGATCATAAAATAGATTAGAGCATGCACGAGTTTTGAGCACTTGACATTACCTATAATATATGTATATACATATACAATAGTAAAATACACATTGCACATTTGTGCCCAAACATTCTAAAGTTCTTAAATGTTCCATCAAGGGTTGAATTATGAACTAAAAAAATGGTAATACATTTAATGCACCTAATGTTATTTTGATTTTTTCTAAAATATGTTAAATGCTCATCTCAAATATTGAACAGTTGAGATTTTTAGTAGATTTGAGCAAGGTTGTGGTAATTGTTCAAACCCCATTCTTATTTATATCTACTTATCATCTCAACTGTTCAATCTTTAAGATGAATGGTTGTTGTGATAAAGGAAAACATGTAGTAGTGCATTAAATGTAAAGTAGAAAAATATCACAATACTTTTAATTCAAATCTTGATAATATCAATCAAATGATAGAGATGTTTAAGTAGATTTGAGTATGGATAGACTTTGACCATCTATCATTACCTTTCTCTCTCTCTCTCTCTCTCTCTATATATATATATATATATGTGTGTGTGTGTGTGTGTGTGTGTGTGTGTGTATGTATATATAATCTTTATCCATACATTAAGATTAATATTTGCTCTAATGAAATATTAGTGGAGATGTATATGTATGTATGTATATATAATCTTTATCCATACATTATGATTACTATTTGCTCTAATGAAATATTAGAGGAGAAGTTGATGAAACTCTAGTGAAAAAAAGGAAGAAATACTTGCTTCACTTAATTTTGACATTTGGAGAAGCGGGTAGAAATTGGAAACTCTTTAAAAGGGATAAAAGGAAAAATTGGAAAGATAGAATAGAATGTTTTTTTGTTTGTGAAATGCACGGGTAACACTTCATAATGTGCAGTGATGACAAATAACCCATGTAACATACCACACTCAATGTAAAGAAAAGGTTATATATATATATATATATATATATATATATATATATATATATATATATATATAGAGAGAGAGAGAGAGAGAGAGAGAGAGAGAGAGAGTGCATAGTGCATGCAGACCTCAACCATGCTCACATGCATTTTATCACCTCAACCGTGAAATCTTTAAAACGGTTGAGGTGATAAGCATTAAATGCAAAATATGAAAAGCACAATGATATTTTTCATTTTTTAAATTCAAATCTCTACTAATGATCATGCAAATCTACTCAAATATTTCTACCATTTTCATTAGCATCATCAATGGTTGAGATTTGAATTAGAAGTCATGTTCTATTTTATACTTTGCATTTAATGTATCCCTAAGAATGAATAGTTGGGAGGATAAAGTAGATTTGTGCATTTATCAATATATATATATAAATTTTAATATATGTTTGTAAAATTACACGACATATCAAAACAAATTTCAACTATCTATCTTTAAAATTAAATAGTTGAGATTTACTTGGATATACTTTTCAGTAATGTTGCTAGCATATACCATGTACTCTCTCCCACTTTGCTAGCATATACCATTTAATGTATGTATATATATGATAGCACACTTAGATTATGATTCTAGTAAATCTAAATAAAACTCAACCATTCATCTTGAGTTTATGAATTATTGAAATTTAAATTAAAAAAGCAAAAAAGTGTGCATGTGAATAAAGTATACCAACAAAAGTACACATCACCTTTTGCTTTTAAAATTAAATTTAAATAATATATCACCAAAGATAAATGGTTGAGATCTATTTGAATTGTTTAGGAATTAAGTGTGCACCACATTATATATATTGTTATTATATACAACAAAAAGTAACGAATGATTGAAATTTGAATTCAAAAAGCGAAAAATATTTGTATACTTTTGTGATATACTTGAATCACAGATACACTTTTTCTTTTTAAATTCAAATTTCAACCAAGCCATAACCTAAAATAGAGGGTTTTCAGATTTGTTTGGATATTTTAGTGCCTATGTGCACTAAGATGTGGTATTTTTATATATATAGAGAGAAAAGAAGTGGTATGTGCATAATTGAGCACGGTGGTCTAACATCCGTTTTGCATGGTTCCAAAACTTACTATTTCTCCATCTTTAAAACCACATTTGAATGGTCAAAACCACTGCTTTGACCACCCAACCACTTTAAAAACTAAAAACTAAAAACCACTCCCTCCCTCCCTCTCTCTCTCTCTCTATATATATATATATATGTGCCAAATAAGATAATTCGAATGCGAATAGGCTAATAGCTTATTCGGTTGGATGGCATGATTTCATCTGGTCACGGACTTTTATTTAAACCCTTGATTTATATTTGCAAGCTACAGTTTATATATAAACCTTATCTATCATGCCATTCTTCCTTCGTGTCATGCATCCATGCCAGTTGTAAGAAT
Organism: Brasenia schreberi; assembly: GCA_036023115.1. Classification (NCBI taxonomy): domain Eukaryota; kingdom Viridiplantae; phylum Streptophyta; class Magnoliopsida; order Nymphaeales; family Cabombaceae; genus Brasenia; species Brasenia schreberi. Next base: position 9,232,547 of record JAYKKT010000073.1, read on the forward strand.
CGTTGGTACGTCATGATGACTAATACAATGAGTCTTGCTTTTCTGCTGAATCGTTCACACCAGATCCAATAGCAGCAATTTAGGTCGAGTTTCTTTCTTTGTAGATAAGACGGGATAGGGACCAGAGAACAATAGTTTGTACACAAAATGAGCTGAAAGTAGACACGATTCGATTTTAAAACATGAGGTAGAACGTCAGGTGACACGTCTAACCAGTGTCAAACCTATTTATTGGTATGGTGAAACTACACATGTTGGTTTCCAGTTAGTCTGAAACTTGGAACCGTAATCAAACCGGTTCAAGGTCAGTTTCAATTTCGATTTTGGAACCGTTGGTTTCGTTTTAAGTTCGGAACCATCTAAAACGGATAATTTTATTAAAAAAAGGAATTTTTAAAAGGAATTTTAAAAATACCAGAACTGATAGTTTTATAAAAGGTGAAATCAGAACCAAACCGGATGGTCTCTGATTTCGAGCTTGGTTCCAATTTCGGTTTCATCAGTTCCAAGTTCAGTCAGACGTATGCATATTATTTTTTAAAAAGATGAGAATTTTTTCATCCTCATCTTTTATGCATCTAAAAATGGCTGAACCACTGGGCCGATTAGGAGCTGGCCATGTCTAGGTGAGATGACCCACAAAAATCCAAAAGATACATATAAAGAGGACTGAAGCTTTTAAAAATTTATACGACGACCCCACCCGAATTACACCCAAGTAAACTTCACCCAGCCCAGAAAATTTTCCAGGTCCGCCACTGTGTCTAACATCAATGCATATTATTTTTTGTTTTTTAGTATTTCCATGAACAATATAATCCTATCAAATACACGTTTGCATTATCGATTGAATTATAAAAGTCCCAATTTATGCACTGGGTTCGCAACCTACTTTGGTTTGGGATGGAAAGCTGGAACTAGGCAATGCATGCCCCTAACTCATGTGCATCCCCTCGAACTCTTGACCTTTTTTTTAGGATTTGTCTGAGTTAACTGTAGTTTATTTTCTGTGCAAAGTACTGATGTAAATGGACAGCATTAGGGAGCGGGCATCGTACGACCATGGATCGTTTGAGCACTGTTTTTTCAAGGAGGTTATGGTGGAACCTCAAAAGCAAGAAAGAATATATATTTAAACAGAAAATCCTTCAAAGAGATGTTTAGAATTATGTTGGTACACCCTGTGATATGTGGAACAATATGGCTATACATATTAGGAAAGTGGCGAAAGATGTATTAGGAGTATCTAAGGAAGGTGTACCGGCACAAAAAGAAGCTTGGTGGTGGAGTGAAGTAGTGCAAAATAAAATCAAGACAAAGAGGGCACGTTACAAATTACATTATGCTAAGAAAACTAGTGAAACTTTAGAAGCTTATAAGAAAGGAAAGAAGGAAGCAAAAAAGGCCATGAGTGAAGCAAAAGCTAAAATTTGGGAGGATTTATATAAAAAACTCAACTCAAAAGAGGGTGAAAGAGATATTTTTAGGATAGCTAGGGCTAGAGATAAGAAAACTAAAGATCTTAATTATGTTAGATGCATCAAGGACGAGGATGAAAAAATTCTAGTGGCAAATGATGATATAAAAAATAGATGAAAAAACTATTTTTATAAGCTTTTTAATGAAAATAAAGATGTTAGTATTAGCTTAGGAGAGTTAGCCAAATTAGAAAAGTATATAAACCATAATTTCTACCGACGTATTCAAAAGAATGAAGTCAAAGAGGCTCTTAAACATATGAAGGGTGGTAAATCGGTAGGACCAGATAATATTCCTATAGAAGTTTGGAAAATACTAGGAGAAATAGGAATCACTTGGATCACAAGACTATTTAATGAAATATGAAAAAACCAAAAGATGCCCGAGGAATGGAGAGCAAGTACACTTATACCCATATATAAGAACAAGGGAGACATTCAAAATTGTGCGAATTATCGAGGTATCAAGTTAATGAGCTGTACTATGAAATTATGAGAAATAATTATCGAACGTAGGTTAAGACAAGTATCAAGTACAACAGAGAACCAATTTGGATTCATACCACGCAGATCTACTGTTGAAGTGATTCACCTTTTGAGAAGTTTTATGGAATATTTTAGAGCAAAAAAGAAAGACCTTCACATGATATTTATTGATCTAGAAAAAACTTATGATAGAGTACCGAGGGAGGTTCTTTGAAGAACTTTGGAAAAAAGAGGTATCTCATTGACATACATTAACCTTATAAGAGACATGTATGATGGTGCAAAAACATGTGTGAGGACTCATGAAGGAATGACAGACTTCTTTGAAGTTAATATTGGGTTACATCAAGGATCAACTTTAAGTCCATGCTTATTTATAATGGTGATTGATGAGTTAACAAAACATATTCAAGATGAAGTACCTTAGTGTATGTTATTTGTAGATGACATTGTATTAGTGGAGGAGTCAAAGGAAAAAGTTAATAAAAAATTGGAACTATGGAGAGAAACATTAGAAAGTAAAGGCCTCCGACTTAGTAGAACAAAGACAGAATATATGAAATGTAAGTTTGATCATTTGGTTACTTCAAAGGACATAGAAATTAAAATTGACACACATTGCATCCCCTAAAGGAAAGTTTTAAATTCCTAGGATCAATTTTTCAGAGTGATGGAAGAATTGTTGGAGATGTTACGTATAGAATTAATGCTGGTTGGTTAAAATGGAGAGGAGCATCAGGTATTCTTTGTGATAAGAAGATACTATTAAAGTTAAAAGGTAAATATTATAGAGCAGCAATTAGGCTTGCCATGTTTTATGGTTCCGAGTGTTGGGCAGTTAATCATCATGTACAAAAGATGTCTGTGACATAAATGAAGATGTTGAGATGGATGAGTGATCATACAAGAAAAGACTGTATATATAATAAGGTTATTAGAAACAAATTTGGAGTGACACCAATAGAGGATAAAATGAGAGAATATCATTTAAGATGGTTTGGACATATAGAAAGAAGATCAAAGAAGAACCTGTAAGAAGGTATGAAAACTAAATTTGGAAAGTATTAAAAGAGCTAGAGGACGACCACAAAAGTGTTGGAAAAAACAATAAAGAATGATCTAGCTTATTGTGAGTTAACTGCTAACATGGCACACGATAGAGATCTGTGGACACAAAGAATCCAGGTAGCTGACCCCGTCTAATGGGAAAAGGCTTAGTTGTTGTTGTTTATCTATTTTAGATCCATATCCTTTAGACCCAAAACCAATATGAATAGAGACCCTTTTGTGCTCATATCTCAATTGAAGTTTGCATGTATCTTTTCTTTTATTAGCCGAGAATTTTGTAGCATAAGAATTGATCTTTTTCCATCGGATAAGGAAGGTGTTTGTGAAAAGAAATTGATTTGGGTCTACAATGCATAAAAGAAAAGCAAATAAAAGGCGAGTCACTTTTGACTTAGTTTTTTTATTTTACTTTTATAAAATTAAGAAGATTGGATATAAGTTGAGGATCCCACAAACCTAAAATTTGTACACACTCCACCGAGTAACCCCTCTGATCTCATCATAAAGTATTGTCTTATCTTCCTAAAAATGTCCTCTCAGTACATAACCATGCATTTGCAATAACACTCTTTGACTTTAGGATTTATTTTATGAATTTAACTGTGTGTTTGGTAGGTTGTACTTGTCTTGAAAGTGTTGGTTTGAACTAGTAGCAAACTAGTGGTTCTAAAACTGGTTCATGTCTGGTTCTTGTAAAGATGGAATGGTAACCACAATGGGAGGTCCTCGGCTTTGAGCATGATTCGGCTAGTTTGAGGTCCGCTTTGAATCGATGGCTGCTGTGTCTACTCTAATTTGCTTGAATCTTGACTTTTTAAAATGAGGACACAGAGGCCATTCCAAAGAATTTAAAATCAATAATTTTCAACTAGAGTAAGTTGTGCAATAGCCTTCCTTTAGGAATGTATGCTTGATTGATTAAGACCTCTGAAGTGTATGATAAAGTTAGATTATTTCCTTGGTATTTCAACCATTTAAAATGTAATTCAAGTGATTGTTGAAGTGAATACAAATTTTTGGTTCCGTTCGACCTAGATATGTGATACTATCCTCTTAGGAGGAAAAATGAAAGGAAAGAGCAAGGAGCAAGAAGCTGGTTGATATGAAAGAAAGTGTCTTTAAAGATTATGAATCGATGATCTTTACCTGATGACGCTCCTTTCCTTTTATAGCCGTATTGAGAATGTCTTTTACCATAATTTTCTCCCATTTCTTCTTGTAGGAAATCAACATATAGTGACTTACTACTTCCAAGTTTTCCTCCTTAAAGAAATGTCCTAGCTGATGTGGTATTGTGTGATGCTGATTGCAGAGAGATTTTTGTAGTAGTTGTCTGCCTGGGTATTGTTTGGAGATGTTTGAGGCTAATAGAGTTGACGGATTGTTGTTTGCTCAGCTAATTTTCTTATTTATCACTGGTCGTTGCATATGTAACACGGCTTCACTTTGTTGATGCTGATAGTAGAGGGATTTCTACTGCTACTTGCTATTGTCTTCTTTTCCTCATTGTACATCGATCCTTCTTATTGTATATTGGTTCTCTTTGTTGTTTTAATGTATTGTGTATTGTATTGATCTTTTCTCTTTTTAAAGGAGTTTGGTTGATCTGTGAACTTTATTATAATTGGTTTGAACCAAATTCAATGATGTTAATGGATGTATCTTTGTTATTTGGTGGAAATAAATACTTTCTTTTTCATGTCTTTGAGCGTAAACAAAGCTTATTTTGTGGTTACTGTTTCTTACTCACATTCTGTAAACTTTATTTTTATGGTTTACTTTTTGGGTGTTTACAATATGTTAGTAGATAAGATAATCCTTTTAGATCAAGACAATTAAATCTGCTTAGAGAAAGTTTTTTGGCAAATTTTTGAACTTAGGTAAGATTTCTATCAAGTTGATAGTTGTGGATTTAATTTATGCAACTAAATACATGAAGACCAAGCTCACAACGAGCAGAGAACATGGATGCATGTTGTTGTTGCTGATTGGTTTGTGTCATTTAATGTAAGAAGACCAAACTCAGAAAGAGAATAAAGGAAAACAAAAAAAGAAACCATTATTAACTATAGAGAAGAAAGACGAATTGCAAAAGAAAAACAAGAAAATAGATGATAGGTTAATAATTAGTCGGCCAATCGATACGCTAGAAGGAATAACTGACATATGTACAAACGAAAAACAACAAAATGGTTGATAGAGGATACATACATACATACACACACACACACACACATATATATATATATATATATACATATATATTATTTATAAATACCTTTAATGACACGATGATCCATTATGAGTTTGTTCGTGTGTAAGTGTCCCAAGGGACGGTAACCTTATCCCTCAAGAGGGAACATTGAGTTCATTCAAGATTGAGTGATTTGTGGGTCCCTACACTCCTTAATCCAAGTAGCATAGAGAGTAATGTCACGATAGAGGCACTAACGAGTTTTTGGAGCTCTGACAAGTTTAGAGTGGAACACCAAGAAGAGATTACCCTAAGATGAGAATTAGGATGGATAAAAATAACTTGATCAGGTTATGTTATTTTAGCAGTATCTTTCTCAATACAACTTTGATTGACTTGATTCTTTATACTTGAGAAAGTAAATACATAGGGCTATCCAAAGAACAAAAAATCGAGTAATCCAAACAAGAACTAGAAATTTCTAATATTTCAAATCTTGAAATACAACTTTGATTGACTTGATTCTTTATACTTGAGAAAGTAAATACATAGGGATATCCAAAGAACAAAAAATTGAGTAATCTTAACAAGAACTAGAAATTCCTAACATTTCAAACCTTTTTGGAATCAATTAAGTATCTTGTTATTAGGCTTCCTAACATGATTTATTTTTTTCTATTATCTCTTTCATTCAAACTTTGGTCTACTTGATTATTAACTTTTCAAAAGAGAGGACATAGAAAGTTGGCGATTCACAATTCATGCAAGTTAGCCTTTAGGTTATTCTTTTGCTGCCCCACTCTTGTAGGTGATGCTTCGACTTCTCCAATACCCTTAGGCCGTTCACAATGTGTATTAATTTCTACAATGATAGCAATTTATAATATTGTAGGTAAAATTTTCATCCCATAGGACCTAGATCCGCGATATGATCCTCTTAATAGTAAAGAAATAAAAAAAGAGCAGTAGTCAAGTAGTCATGAATCAAACTACAAAAGTGGAATACCTCCTAATACTATTCTTTTTGATGTGCGATGTGACTTCGTTTGAATTCTTTTTGTTGAAGTTCTTCTTGCTAGGTCGATCACAGGTCAATGTCTCACACTATCAAGTTTGTCTGTTTGAAAAATCTAAATTCTTAAAATATGTTGTATTCGGTGAGATTTCAATGCTACAAATAATATTTAGTTATGAACGAAGTCAAATCCTAGAAAGATTAGGCCTATTGGGTTTGGATGGAGTTTGGTTCGATTCAACTCGAAGATAAGATTTTTCGACAAGAATGAATTTATTGGAAACAAGTTGGGTAGGATGAGAAGGATTTAAACAGTTTAATTGGATTTTGAGTCAAACTAGGATTAGGTTGGTTTGGAAATGAGATCCATAGAGTCGGGTTGGGAATGGTTTAAATGGGATCCGGCCCGAGTAGATTGCAGTGGGTCGGGTCGGCGAGGCTGGCTGAAGGTGGCAGCGAGGTAAGGCTTTTCCGGCTCGGAGAGAGAGGGAAAGAGAGGGAGAGAGAAAAACCTTGTTGTTAAGCAAAGAGTGACCGAGAAAGGAGGATCATGGTCCTATGCGTGAGGGTATGGCTTGGATGGTTTTGCTTCTGTGATGGGGAAAAAAAGGGATTCCGAGGGCTGAGAATGGCGGGTCTGTGCTGGTTTCTGGTGTCTTGTAAATGGGTTTGCCAGGGGCGGCATTCGTGATCAGCACACGCATGCATACACGGAGAGAGAGAGAGCGGCTATTTTCCTTCTTGCATTTGCTTGCAGGATACAAAGAGATCGATGTGCACAATAGAGCCTTTTGCGGTATTCCCAGAGACCGATCGATGATGCGGAAGAGGCCAAACTCTTTCCCTTCTCCTTCTTCGTATTTTCACTCTGTTTTTGCTGGATTCAGAAGAGACTCTTATCTCCCCCTTCCATTGGGGCCCTGGGGGGAGTCCTCTATTTATAGTTTTTCCCTACTGCTTTTCATGGGTACTTGTTGCAGGCAATCTTTCTTCATTTGTGTAGGGATCAAAGCGTAGGAAACGTGTTTTGCATGCTTTTCTTCTTTGGGCTCTCCCTTGGCTGTCGGTTGTTTTCTTGCTTGCTTTATAAGTGTTTGCAGAAACTTGCTTGCAGGGTTTTATGTTTGCAGAAGCGTATTGTGTAGCTGTTGTGTATACTATGTAGCTGCTGTGCTTCTACTTGAGGGTTGCTTTCAGAGATTGGTCAGCAAAAAAGCTGATGATTCATCGATTGGTCTTTTTCTTAGTATCTGTTGGATCTGTTCTCCAGACTGGTTCTTCCAAATGACTCTTTTCTGTTCTCCATACTGTGGTTCTTCGAAATGACTCTTTTCTTTCTCTTGTTTGGTTTGTGGTAACTGTTGGACCTTATGAAAGTGGACGACATTTAACGGTCTAGTATTCATTTCTTTCTTGTTTCAATTAAATACCTTTTTTTAAAGTTAGCTTTAAATAAGACTCATTAATGGTAATTAGGTAAATTACTCTCTATATGCCCTATTTAAAAGGTGAAAACCCTAGCTGCAATCTTTTTTGAAGAAAGATAGATAATAAGAAAGAGCATGTGGCGGTAGCACTCTGACTACCGACAGTACCAGAGCCATCTTATCGTACTCTTTCGATTCTATTATTTCAGTTTATTTCATCTTATCTAATGCACATGGTATCAAAGCTATATTGAAAGAAACAACGATGATTGGTGAAGACGGTCAAGCATCTGTGCTGGTATTCTGTTGATAGACAATTGTCATCAACAATTTGTGACAAGTTGACGTTTCTATGGTGACTCCACAGATGTGCATCTTCATCAACATCTGATCTGGGCATTATTTGACATTATGTTAAGTATCGAATCTATTCTGATTCAGTCTTGACATCTTCTTGTATTATTGATGATCAATAATAGACATTGTTGATATCAAAGAACCTTGTTGGAATAAGAATCATTGGAACAGATCCTGCATATCCATATTTGGTAACTCACAATTATATAGAAAATTGAGTTACTTCCATTCTGATTCATAATAAGGAGAAGAATTTGTTATGTTAAAAAGGATGAAAACCATCAAGCATGATCTTCAAAGAAGGTTTATAAGTGACCAATGGCCTCATTATAGAGACGATGATGTTCCAAAGGTTGATGTTGTGAAATATATGATTTTGAATGATCTTTGGTGGGATACGATTGATTATATTTTAAAATTCATAAAGCTTATTTATGATATGCTTCGACTATGTAATATTGATAAGTCAATCCTTTTATTAGTTTATTAAAAATGACACTCTATAATTAGTCAAGTAAAGTCAACTATTTATTAAGATGAAGGCAAATAGTTGAATCAATATTCCACCTTCTACAAAGTAGCGTATGATATGGATCAAAAGATGCACACTACTTCATTGTTTTAGCTCTTTCTTTAGATTCAAGATAAATTCTTTTAAGTTTTAACATTTAAACAAATTTTTTGTTGTTTGAAAATAATATATTATTATATTATTAATTGATATTTTGTATTTTAATTTTTAGGTATTATACAAGGCAATGGCTTGAAGAAGTTCCTAATAGAATTCTCAAGTACAAAGATAATGAAATTTGTGAATGACGGAACATATATCTTAGAAGGTTCTTTCAAGATCCATAAGAAAACATAGATGTCAAAAAAATTTATCAAATTCTTAAGCAATGAAGAAGAGCTTAAACAATTCGATTGCTTGGAAAATAGATGCAGTTTATCACCAAAAAAATAATGGTTATTCATGAATCATCAATTCTCAAGATTCAAACGATTACTTTAAAGCTTCTTTCACAACCAAGTTTGTCTTCATGTTGTGAAAGAAATTGGAATGTATATTCCTTTATTTATTCTTATAGAAGAAATAAGCTTAAGAAAGAAGTGAAGATTTGGTTTTTGTTCATACAAACCCTTGTCTTTTTCAAGAAAGAGTAGGGACTATGTGAAAAGCGAAACAAAATTATGAGATGTTTCAAGATGATTGGGATCCATTTGAGAGAGTAAGAATTCTTCAAGTTGCAACATTATCTCTTATGAACTAAATATGGAAGCAATTCTTTTTGCATATGATAATGAGGGAAATACTCAGATCGGGACTATTATAGTTTAAAGCTTAATATGTTTTCATATTATGTTTAGAATATGAATTTTGATATGAAAGTTATATGTATAAAGTTGAAAATATTATTGAATGAAATTTTCTTGTTTTCATATGATATACTTTTTAGTTGGTATTGCATTTATATTTATTTGTGTACAACAACAACAACAACTAAGCCTTTTCCCATACTAGACGGGGTCGGCTACATGGATTCTTTGTTTCCACATATCTCTATCGTGTGCCATGTTAGCAGTTAACTCCCAATAAGCTAGATCATTCTTTATTGTTTCTTTCCAACACTTTTGTGGTCGTCCTCTACCTCTTTTAATACTTTCCAAATTTAGGTTTTCTAACCTTCTTACAGGTTCTTCTTTTGATCTTCTTTCTATATGTCCAAACCATCTTAAACGATGTTCTCTCATTTTATCCTCTATTGGTGCCACTCCTAATTTGTTTCTAATAACCTCATTATGTATACGGTCTTTTCTTGTATGACCACTCATCCATCTCAACATCTTCATTTCTGTCACAGACATCTTTTGTACATGTTGATGATTAACTGCCCAACACTCAGAACCATAAAACATGGCAGGCCTAACTGCTGCTCTATAATATTTACCTTTTAATTTTAATGGTATCTTCTTATCACAAAGAATACCTGATGCTCCTCTCCATTTTAACCAACCAGCATTAATTCTATGTGTAACATCTCCATCAATTCTTCCATCACTTTGAAAAATTGACCCTAAGTATTTAAAACTTTCCTTTTGGGGAATGCAATGTGTGCCAATTTTAATTTCTATGTCCTCTGAAATAGCCAAATGATCAAACTTACATTCCATATATTCTGTCTTTGTTCTACTAAGTCGGAGGCCTTTGTTTTCTAATGTTTCTCTCCATAGTTCCAATTTTCTATTAACTTTTTCCTTAGACTCCTCCACTAATACAATGTCATCTGCAAATAACATACACCAAGGTACTTCATCTTGAATATGTTTTGTTAACTCATCCATCACCATTATAAATAAGTATGGACTTAAAGTTGATCCTTGATGTAACCCAATATTAACTTCAAAGAAGTCTGTCGTTCCTTCATGAGTCCTCACACATGTTTTTGCACCATCATACATGTCTCTTATAAGGTTAATATATGTCAATGGGATACCTCTTTTTTCCAAAGTTCTTCAAAGAACCTCCCTCGGTACCCTATCATAAGCTTTTTCTAGATCAATAAATATCATGTGAAGGTCTTTCTTTTTTGCTCTAAAATGTTCCATAAGACGTCTTAAAAGGTGAATCGCTTCAATAGTAGATCTACCTGGCATAAATCCAAATTGGTTCTCTGTTGTACTTGATACTTGTCTTAACCTACGTTCAATAATTCTTTCCCATAATTTCATAGTATGACTCATTAACTTGATACCTCGATAATTCGCACAATTTTGAATGTCTCCCTTGTTCTTATATACGGGTATAAGTGTACTTGCTCTCCATTCCTCGGGCATCTTTTGGTTTTTCCATATTTCATTAAATAGTCTTGTGAGCCAAGTGATTCCTATTTCTCCTAGTATTTTCCAAACTTCTATAGGAATATTATCTGGTCCTACCGATTTACCACTCTTCATATGTTTAAGAGCCTCTTTGACTTCATTCTTTTGAATACGTCGGTAGAAATTGTGGTTTATATACTTTTCTGACTTGGCTAAATCTCCTAAACTAATACTAACATCTTTATTTTCATTAAAAAGATTATAAAAATAGTTTTTCCATCTATTTCTTATATCATCATTTGCCACTAGAATTTTTTCATCCTCGTCTTTTATGCATCTAACATAATTAAGATCTTTAGTTTTCTTATCTCTAGCTCTAGCTATCCTAAAAATATCTCTTTCACCCTCTTTTGAGTTGAGTTTTTTATATAAGTCCTCCCAAATCTTAGCTTTTGCTTCACTAACGGCCTTTTTTGCTTCCTTCTTTGCTTTCTTATAAGCTTCTAAAGTTTCACTAGTTTTCTTAGCATAATGTAATTTGTAACATGCCCTCTTTGCCTTGATTTTGTTTTGTACTACTTCACTCCACCACCAAGCTTCTTTTTGTGCTGGTACACCTCCCTTAGATACCCCTAACACATCTTTCGCCACTTTCCTAATATGTATAGCCATATTGTTCCACATATCAGAGGGTGTGCCAACATAATTCCAAACATCTCCTTGAAGGACTTTTTGTTTAAATATATCTTCTTTCTCACTTTTGAGGTTCCACCATTTAGTCCGAATAGCTCGATGCACTCTTTTCTTCTTTGTCCATTTTTTTATTTGTAAATCCATAACTAAAAGTCGATGTTGGGTGGTTAAGCTTTCTCCTGGAATTACCTTACAATCTTTACAACACGCTCTATCTTTTTTTCTACAAATAAAGTAATCAATTTGTGTTTGTGATAAGCCACTCTTATAAGTAATTAAATGTTCATCTCGTTTTTTGAAGATTGTATTGACTATAAAGAGATCAAATGACATAGCAAAATTTAAAATCTCCCTACCTTCCTCGTTTATATCCCCATAACCAAAGTTTCCATGAATCCCTTGATATCCTAATGCCTCTTTACCGACATGTCCATTTAAATCTCCTCCTAAACAAATCATCTCCCTTTGTGGAATCTTTTGAAACACCTTATCTAACTCTTCCCAAAAAACTGTCTTTATACTATCTTCTAGTCCTACTTGGGGTGCGTAAGCACAAATTATATTCAAAACCTCTACTCCTAACACTAATTTCAATGTCATGATTCGGTCACCATATCGTTGTATGTCTACTACACTCTCCTTTAAATCTTTATTTATGATAATACCAACTCCGTTTCGGGCCTTTTCTTTACCTGAGTACCATAATTTAAAACCTGTATCCTCTATCTCCTTTGCTTTTTCTCCTACCCATTTTGTCTCTTGTAAACATAGAATATGAATCTTTCTCCGAATCATAGTATCTACCACCTCCATTAGCTTACCCGATAATGTTCCGATATTCCAAGAACCAATACGAATCTTATTTTCTAGGACTAGCTTCCTTACCCCCCGCATCCGTCCATAATCAAAATGCGGAAACCCTCTCTGAAAATTTTTCACTACATTCGGGTGGCAATGTAGCGGGACTAACTTCTTTACCCACACCCGTCCATGATGTGGGAACCCTCTCTGCAATTGATTCACTACATTCGGGCGAAAATGTAGTGGCCCTTGCTTACTTCTTACTGCATTCGGGCTCTGCAGCACGTCGCTAGCCCCAAAGCAATGCTCATAATTTTTGTAATCCATGTTGTAGAAATCCGACGAAGTTTTACGCTGGCTGTCGGAAGCCTAACACAACCCTCCTCCTTTATCCGGGCTTGGGACCGGCAATGCAAGGGTGATCCCTTACATGGGCGGAGTTATTTATATTTATTTGTGTAAAATTATCTTTTTATTATATTTTTAATAGTGACGTGCCCATACCTTAGTGTTTTTAAAACTATAAGTATCCCGTACCCATACCAGATATAGGTACCATACCTATATCCATACAACAGAGTTCCTTACATATCCATAGTTTTTGCTAGCGGAGCACCAACCAATCAAACTGACTCCATTGCATGGAGGCCTAAGCAAGTTGTTGGATCTCGTAATTTGACAAGTAATCATGATTTTTTATGGTGGTGAATGTGGGTTGTCCATTTCACTGTTCAAGAGTAAAATTTCATGAACATTCAATGATCAAGTAGGAGGTATCTCTATGTTTAGAACTTTGACGATATACACGAAAATCAGAAAGAGAAGTGGGTTTCTCATTGTGAAATTGGTGAGGAAAAGTTGAGAGAGAGAGCTCCTAAATAACTATAACTCAGAAAGTTTTGTGCATCAGCTGTATCTGAACTTGTATTTTACATTATTAGGAAAAATATGTCCAATAGATTTTTCTTAGGCATGGTCAAATGTGTTTTTATATATTGCTGAAAAATAACAGTTCATATTAAATCAACTTACCGAACAAAAGGCATAACTTCTGTATATAAGCACATATATACATAGATACATATATATAACATGCATATATCAAGTGCATGCATACACATATATATGACGTGGCTAATTATCCTCAATAACTATGACATTTAATCTTTGAAAACTGATGACTCATTGCCTTTATTCCAATCGGGCACACAATTTTACATTGTGGATGAGATTGAGTACTCAGTATTGAGTATAAGCCACCACCACCACTACAACAACAACTAAAGCCTTTGCAACAAGAGTATTACCTCAAGAGCATGACACCTTAACGTCGTTGTTGCTTGTGGGGAGTTTGACTCGCAAAGGGTGCACATGTGGGTGAGTGGGTGTTAGGCTTCAGCCTCCTTTTGTAACAAGAAACAACAACTAAGTCGTTTCTCATCATAGATGGATTCTGCTGCATGGATTCTTTGTTTCTATAGAGTCTGATCACGTGTCATGCTAATAGTTAACTCATAAGCTAAATTATTCTTTATTATTTCTATTCAATACTTATAATATTTCTCTTGTTCTTTAATATTTTCAAAATCTAGTTTATCATACCTTCTTATCGGAGCTTCCTTTGGTCGCTTTTCTACTTAAACAATTTTCACTAATTTTATCCTATTAGTTCTACTCCCAATTTGTTTCTAGTAACCACATTATCAATTCTTTGCTACTTGTTTCATATGTATACGATCTTTCTATTTATGACCACTCATTAATCTCAACATATTCATTTTTGTCACTGACATTTTTTATACATGTTGATGATTAATTGTTCAATACTTAGAACCATAAAACATCGCGGATTATTGTTCTATAATATTTACTTTTCAACTTAATTTTTTTTTTATCACATAGAATACCTAATATACCGTTTATAGAACTAAATCCATAAGAAATCACATGTTATATTATACGTTGACCTAGTCTCTAGGGTGTGTATAATTTGCAGTTCCTAACGCTTGGTACTGCAACTTGTGGCAGAAGCCCATATGAAACTAGAACAACTCTTCCAAGAAACCACAATTCCATGCTTGATTCGTGCATGAAACTAACATTGCAGGCTCGTGCTCCCACCAGTTCGTTGTTTCATTCATGTCAATGACACCAAAATTTATATGTTTTCCTTTTTTCATGTTTTATTTAATTAAGCCCTTTTGCATGTTTGAAGTTTTCATAGCATACCTATGATAGATTGTATTGTTAATATTAAAGCTAGGAAGATTCTTTGTGTCCAAAGTTCTCACACAAGAGACTATGATATATAATATAAATAAGATACCACTCTCTCAGTGTGCTTCATACCTCTTTTAGAATCTCTGACGCAATGTTGGTTTGCAGTTCAGATTTAATTATATCCAAAATAAGATACCACTCTCTTGACATGCTTCATAACTAAGACTCCTCTCTCTTAATGTGCTTCATAACCCTTTTCTTTAATACATATTCCATTGTGAAAGCCAAGACTCTACAGAGATGTCCCAAAGACAATTTCATACAAAGAATTTACAGAAACATAAACAAAATATGCAATAAACAAACAATACTTTAAATGAGTATATGCAGCAAATTCTAAAAAATTCATATGAAATTTGTCTTGATGAGGATATGTATGTTGGGGTCTCTATTAATAATTGGGGAGCAATTATCCTAACTAGCATGAGAATGTAGCATCATAAAAGAATGACCATAAAAGCTTAAACCCATCCACAAGATGCAAGGTTTGTTTGGTAGCCTATAGGAGCTCTATTGAAAAAATTAAATAGTTTAGAAAAACATAATGTCAACTATGGTACACGCACTTCAGTTAACAAATAAGCCTGAGAATACTAAATCTTCAAGCACAAACATAATCATATCTTTTTCTTAAGAACCTTTGAATTTCAAATGGAAATGGAAAAATAGAGATAGCCAATACAATGGGCATTCAAATTATGTTTTTAGTGTTAGTTCCTTGAAACACAATATATTATAGGATTCACTACTTTACATTGCATTCGAATGTATATACAATCACTCTAGCAAAAAGCAAAATAAATTAGCACACAGATTTCGTCCAATATGCTTCGGAAATATTAAACAATATTTAAATAAAGAACACAATCTCAATATCTTTGTCCTCATCGAAGCATATATACACACACACACACACACACACACACACATATATATATATCTAAAAGAATTGAAAATAAAACCACCAACACTATGGAAGAAGTGATAAGATTGGAGGGATGAGGGATTTGAATCAAAACCCTTTATCCAGTTTGATGAAATAAAATTATATGGCGCCTTTCTGTTCAACCATGACAATATAATCTCCCATTGGATCTGCTTTGACCTCTATTAAGATAGCAAAACCATCTTTTCTAAGAACAAATAACGGCATGGAATGCATCAGTGAGGACTGTCTCCGACTTCAAAGAAGCTCTGAGTATATCTAGACACTGTAAGTGAAAACATCAATCTGTATCAATCGAGTTAGAGAAGCATGATTCATACTGAAAACTTGCAGATTTATGTCAATTCTATTATCATAAATATTAGGATACGGATGTTCTTTGGCTGATTTCATTATAAATATAGTGGGCATCTGCGTGCATGCTATTTACATAATTGTAAAAACTTGGTATAAGTTCTATGCCTTTTGTGGTAAGTTGATGCAATATGAACTGTTAATTTTCAATTATATATAAAAAACACATTTGGCCATACAAAATCTATTGAACATGAATTTCCTATGTGTAAGAGAGAGAGCTCTTAGAGAGTCGTAATTCAGAAAGTTCTGTGCGTGACCTGTATCTGGACTTGTATTTTTCATTAATAGTAAATGCATGTCTAATAGATTTTTCTCTTGCATATGGTCAAATGTACTTTTATAGTTGAAAATTAACACTTTCAACTTACCAAACAAAATGCTTGGCTTCTCATTGAGTTTATGAGATCCCAAGGATGGTCTTAGTGAATGCATCGAAACACACAGAATTAAAACGTATGCATATTATGTTGGATGAAAGTGCTCAGGATGATTTTGGACATCGACTGTGTATGAACAACAACACATATATATAACATGCATATATCAACTGCATTTATATATATATATATGATCTGGCTAATTATCCTCAATAACTGTGCTATTCAATCTTTGGAAAATGGTGGACTCATTGCAATGAGGCCCACAATTTTACATTGGGGGTGCAATTGACTATTGAGTATAGGCCACAATTCACATATATATGGGAATAAGAAGGCCATCTTAGCTGCATAATATGTCTTAGTGCATAATCTTGTACAAACATTGATATTGTTTGAACTTTGAGATTGATAGAGGAGATTTGAATCACTTTGCATTTAATTCACTCATTTGAATCACTAATATCTTAAAGATCGGACGGTGGAGATGTTGTGGAAGATTACATTCTAGGATGTATTATGCAACTAATACTTCCTTCACACACACACACACATATATGCAACTAAGACTTCCTTCACACACACACACACACACACACACACACACACACACATATATATATATATATATATATATATATATATATATATATAGAGGGAGAGAGAGAGAGCTACATCATGGTGTTTGGTGCAAGTGCACAAGTACAATAGTACATTTGATTCAAATCTTTATTGTCGATGTCAAAGATGAGGTGAAAATATTTGTGCAACATTACGCACAAAACACCATTATGTAGCTCTCTCTATAACATATATATATATATATATAATATAGAGAGAGAAAGTATAATAAAAATCATATATCCTACCTAACATGTCACGAGACTCTTAGGATCAAGAACCATGAGATTGAAGCATATTCTATATAAGTCCAGATCATGGATCCTACCTAGTGGCGTATCTAGAAAATAGTGTTGGAGGGGGTGACTTATATATTTTGTTAGGGGGGAGAAGCATAAATCTCAACCATATTCACCGTAAAACATAGGTTCAGGAGGCGACCGCCCCCGGCCCCTCTGTGTAGATCTTAGGTAGGATAACTACCTAAGATTGCATGAGCCCCTTAGGATCGTGGATGGTGGGATCAAGTAGGGATCGTAAGATCCTTTATTACCTCTTAACTTTTTTTAAATATTATATTTAATAGTATTAAATAAATCAATTTTACAATAACATCAATGAAATGCTTCAATTTTTAAGAAGGAAACTATAAGCTATGATTGGGAATGTTATACGTTTATTAGCTTGAATATAAATATATATTTGTACGTTGTATAAATATCTTCTTTGCTTGATCTTTAAGATCAACAATAGAGATTTGAATTAAAAGTACTATTATAATTTTGTACTTTGCATTTAATACATATCCACACCATTGATCTCAAATATCAAATAGAATGCAAGATTATGCACTTAGCACTACCTCCTTATATATACACACACACATATACGAATATATATATATATATATATATATGTGTGTGTGTGTGTGTGTGTGTGTGTGTGTGTGTGTGTGTATCTTTTGGGATGTCTGTAGTTGACTCTAATTAAGAAGGGCCACCTTGCCATCATTGTGCTCTTTTCAAAGCAAATTTAAGTTAGATTTTACTTTACAATAGAAAAGGGGTGAACCATGCAGTGGAAAACTAAGAGAAAGGGTAGTCTCTTATTAGGTGCAATGGTTGGAGGAATAATAAAACCAAGAAAAGATCGTGCTTTATGTTTTTTTACGGTTGTAAAGATTTCTACTAAACTATTTAGTTTAGTTGGTGACATCCTGAGCATCATAACATTCCATGGATCTTAAGATCAAGATCGAGATCCCACTAAGATCTTTCAAATTGAGATCCTACACTTTAGATCGGGATTGTTCAACCTTTAGATGATCTTTGTCATAAGATTTTAAGATCTAAATCAGGATTTTTAACTCTCTCTCTCTCTCTCTATATATATATATATATATATATGTATATTGTGTGTGTATAAGGAGAGGTTACCTCAGTCTTCCCCACTTGGATATCCTTCTCCTGCAATATGGTCATATCAGTTATGTCCAACTTCTTCACAAGGGAGAGAGTGGTGATGGGCAGGACGAACAGATCATCTGTTATCACATAACCCACAAGATCCTTGATGCTCTTCCTTGTACTGACCATCTTTGGAGCACGAAGAGTCATTTCGAGACTCATTGAAGAGGAGCATGTTTCACAAGTATCCTTCGGATTATTTGTGATATAGTTTCTGCAGTTGTTATAATAGCCATTAGGGCATCTATAAAACTTGGTTGGTGGCGTTGTAGGAGCCGCTGGCGAAGGAACGATTGTAACCAAAGTTTTCTGCAATAATGGATTGACTTCAGGTGAAAGCAATACGCTCTTTGTCACTGGATATTCCATGTAGATGTCATCGAGGATCTCTATGCTCCCATGCAGATTGGTTAAGCACCCTGGCATGGCTTCATCTGCTAAGACTTTAGTTATTGTCTTAAGAGGAAGAGTGAGTAAACTAAAAAGAAAGTCCACAAAGTCCTTCCCTGCTTCTGCATATAAAATTTTATTTTCCTTCGTGTTGATGACCAGCTTGATGGAGTATGGGTTTTTTTCTTCGCTCGCCGACATATTGCTATTTGAAGCAATGCTCTTGAAGAAGATTCTGTTAGGTAAGATATATGACTACGTTTTTGAAGGGGTGGAGGAAGAGAGTTGGCTGTATATATGGAGAGAGAGATGCCTAACTTACTTGAGAAGGAAGATGAATGTGATTGCAGATGAAGTGTTAGGCACCTTAGACAACATCCATGCCTTCAAAGTAAAGAAAAGAATTGTTCTTAATGACCCCGATGGACCTTCAGTTCGTCTAGTTGCTAAGGTATGTGGTGCCCAAATATTTGGGCGAAGAATATCAGTGACAAAGCCCAAACTTATCAGTAGAACGTGTCACACTGGAACCCGGAACCAAATCCAATTAGTCAATTATTAGTTAAGAGTATGAGATCCATGATTAGCAAAATTGGGTAAGATAAAAATAGGTCTAATAAGATTAAGATCTGGATTTGGGTTCATATGAGGGATTTGGTTTGAATTGCAAAGAATAAAATTCAAAACGTGGGTTATAAATATAAGAGCTAGAAGCTAGTTTGTTTAACAAAACTTAAGACCGTAAAGGCAACTTATGGTTGATGATAATTTTTAACTATTTTATTTCTATCAGCTTGTCTGGTAAACTGTTTCTAACAAAAACCAAACCTGCATTCTACAACATAAACTTTTGGAGTCTGGCCCAAATCCGAATCCTATTTTCCTAGTTGGTTCAGATTCAGCTTGTCAGAAAATCAATCTCAGAGCTTATCAGATTATGGAGGATCCAATGAAGTCGCGTTCTGTAATGCTATACAATGACATCCCTAGTTCACGAGAACCAAAGAAGGATCATCGAAGGATTTTATGGTGGGCAGATTGTCGTGGCTACGCATGAGTTAAACAGGACTCTGCCATCATCCGGTACAAGAATTTGACACTAATTAATGTATAAAAGTTTATATGCCAAATGCTTCAAATCTTTCGTTGGTGATGAAGTTCGTCAGTGTTTCAAAACTTTTGACGGATGGCATGCAATATGCACGCCAAGTGTTTGACACACGATTATGCGGTTAAGTTGGGCTATGTTCAGATATTTCATTCGCGAAAGCTTTATGCAGGGACGTAGATATTGCTAGCTCATCATCTGATAATATGGAGCCTCGAATCTTAGTGTCACGGAATTCAAAGATTGCAGCTTATGAAAATAATGACCAGTCGAGGGAAGCAATCAATTAGGTGCGTGCAGAATGAGCGTGTTCGGTATGATTACATATTGTCTCTTCGTGTGCTAAGTTGACGACTCTAAATACAAGGAAGAATATGCATATGCTAGCACAGAGGACGGGATTTGATTCAAATCCCTCCATCACCCATGCATGGTAGAACTTGTTTGTGCCGGTCATTTGTACGAAGCATATAGCTTCATCCGGAAAATGCCAATGCAGTCCTATGTTATCAATACGGGTTAGCGGGTTGTTAACGGTTGACCTTGATATAGCGGTACACTTTTATTTATGATTAAAAAATTATATATATATATATATATATATATATATAATAGGTTTTCTAACTTCTAAAAGAGGAATGTCACATACCTTTTAGCCCATATTATTTGTAATACGTCTCATCTCCAGCCAAAGTGCATGAAAGTTCGGACATTAAAGCAAAAGAAAAAGGCAAAAGAAGATCATAAACTCCTATCACCAACATGTTCAACAACTCAAATAGTGAGAAATTAAGGTAATAGCAACTGGACGGATACACAGTGACAGAGAGAGAACACACTGACAAAGAGAGATAGAATAAGAGAAAGATAGAGGGATACAAATAGGATGGTCTGTATAAACTTCAATTTGCAGATTTATCGAATGCAAAAAAACCATGATCGCTTGGACAGATACCAATGCCATAGTAATTAGAATAATTTTCAGCATTAACTACGATATAAGAAATCATGAATTCAACCGTAATATGGAAATTAGGTAACCGATTGTACAATGAGAGAGAAACCCAAGAAAGCTTTTCATTCAAGACAAAATCTCAAACTTACGAATTGGGTTATCCCAATATCTTCTTTCTGAACAAATTAACGACTCTACTAAGTCGATATATGTTTGATTCTAAAGTAACCAACAGGCTAATAAGAAAATGTTACATGCAAAAAAGATAATTTGAAACGTAGGAAACAAAAATTCATCATTGTTATTGACCAAAGCACCATATGACATAAAAGAAAAAGATGATGATAGGTGATGATAATTGAAATATAAGAAAATTGGCTCAATATCATTCAATACTTAAAGAAAATAAAGGAAACAATTAAACAACCAAACTTCAACATTCTTTGGCGAAGATCCAACACAACCCATTTCTCCTAAGCTTATCGAATCCCAAAGTTAACAAATAAAAAGAAGAGAACTGGGGGAAAGAAGAGGGAGAGAAAGAGGGACGAAGTTAAAGGAACTAAGGCACCATTTGGCAACTCATCAAAAGAACTATCCCGATGGAGACGAAAAACCTGGAACTTCAAGCGAAAGAAAGCGAAGCCCTGAAGCGCTTTGAGACTCCGGATTCCGATGAGCTAGGCGATCTCCACAACGGAAGAAAGCGAAGCCCTGAAGCACAATATGTGATCATCCTTCACGTGTGCGTACACACACTCACAGAGTGGGACAAAATAAGAGAGAGATAGAGATGATGGAACGTACTACCAAGACTGCAAGACCACACGGAGGTTCACTATGGAGTGCGGTCTGGTGCTGGAGGCTCACTGCATCGACGGGAGACACTGTGCGCTTGGAGTGTTGTATGCTGCTAGAGGCTCACTGCATCGACGATTCCTCGGAGTGGCAAACCTTTGCTAACAAGTCATAGAGAGAGAGGCGGGACAAGGGGAGAGAAGCATGCGAGAGGGAGAGGCAGGACAAGGGGACAAATGAGGGTTTCGTCCCCTTTTATATTATTGGATCGGGTCGATCTAGATCCACCCGATCCAAACATTTTTATATGTATGCTAACAGCACTATAGTGGGCCGCTATAGCGCTGTTAGCGGTGCTATAACGGCTCTAGCAGGTCGTCCGCTAGAGCGTTTTTTGATCCGTTAAAACGCTATAGCGGGCGGTATAGCACGCTATTGATAACATAGATGCTGATGCTAATGTTTGGGCAGGTGCTTGTAAAGATCATCACAGTCTCAAGATGGTTGAGCTTGTGGCTAAACAAATCTTTCAGTTGAGTCAACAAGCTGTTAATTGTCGCATTCTTATGTGAAATAACTATGTTGATAAGGGTAGATGGGATGAAGTTGCCAAGTTATGGAAGTCGACAGAAAAACAGTAGGTGAGAGATTCCTGATCAAAGTTTTAGAAACGAATAAGATGTTTTGTAGGTTCTTTTTCAGGGCCAAGGGTGTACCCTTTATGACGCCATATGATGATTGCATTAGATCTTGAAGTACCAAAATGGTTCTAGTCTTGAAACACCTTTCTTGTCCATGCATGAAAAGGTAACAGTGGATGAGGAACTTCCCGTTCGATCTGCAGATTTTTTTGAGGACCAAGTGTATGCCCTTTGTGACAATATATGATTGGAGTACTAAAAAACATTCTGGTCTTCATTGTTGGCCATGCATGAGAAGGAAATAATGGATGAGAAAAGTTCCTACTCAGAGTCTGGTAGAAATAAATAAAAAAATCTGTAGGTTCGTTTCAGGACATGCCCTTTATGATAGTATATGATTGGATTAGATCATCAAGTACTAAAAACTTTCTGCTGTTGAAAAATCTTTGTTAGCTATGCTTTTAAGTAAAAACATCAATTTGTATCAATCGAGTTGCAGAGGCATGCTTCATACTAAAAACTTGCAGATTTATGTCAATTCTATTATCATAAATATTTCGATATGGATGTTCTTTAGATGATTTCAGTATCAATATAGCGGGCATCTACATGCGTGTGGGAAAACTCTCTCTCCACCTCATAAATATATACATATACATATATATATGAGATATGTATGCGTGCCTATGTGAGTATGTATGTATTAGTAATCAAAATCATTTTTGTTGTATCAAGCATAACATGTATGTGGTAAAAAGATGATTTTCTACAAAACCACTGTATGAAAGTATGAGATGTTTTTAATTGAGGTATGGTGCCGATGATTGTTAACAATGTTTCTTCATTTGTTATTTATGGGTACGTCATTGAGGACCCAATATCCTTATCCGATATGTATTAGGTATGGATATGTGTATCGGTAGTCAAAATGCGTACCGGTACATGTAGTGATGTATTGGTACACATACCCTCTTTTGGGTACGTGAAGTATCCATATTGGGTATGTATTGGATCAGGTCGACCCATATGGATATGTCAACCCGATTGGTGGGTTGACCCAATCCAAATAATGAAATTTCATATTAAGAACTCTTCCTCAATGCCAGTTCCCAATACGAGTACATGTACCCTCTCTCTGCAATGGGTTTCATAGTCTCCTCATCACCTGCAAGCGCTAGACGATAACAAGATCATTGTTGGGTGACGAATGGTGGCAGGATCATCGATGTCGGCCCCAAGAGCTTTGGAGTTCAATTTTTTTTGATTTTTTCAGTAGATGTTTTGTTATGTGTTGGTTTTTGAAAATGATTTCTCAATTCTTTCTAAAAAGTAAAAACCTTGATAGTATTCGAACACAAGCAATTGGTGCTACTACCACATGCTTGGATAATGCTTGTGTATGTTTTATGATCCTTTGGTAGTTGGTACACAAAACTTGTGGTACTAGCACACGTCCAAAACTAGATTCAATATTATATGTGTAATTTGTTTTATTTGTTAATGGTGCCTCGTTTAAGTCATTGTGGAGGCATGAGTACTCCCTCAAAGCTTTGTTGGGATGAGCTTTTCTAAAGGGGCCTTCATAATATGATTGATGCATTTGTCCTTGTTAATCACTTAGGATGCATAATATAATTCAATGATTAATCATTCTTTTTTTGTTTATTGATAGTTAGATATTTTCTATTTTTATATATTTAATATGAAAATTGATGAGTTAACAAAACATATTCAAGATGAAGTACCTTGGTGTATGTTATTTGCAGATGACATTGTATTAGTGGAGGCGTCTAAGGAAAAAGTTAATAGAAAATTGGAACTATGGAGAGAAACATTAGAAAACAAAGACTTCTGAATTAGTAGAACAAAGACAAAATATATGAATGTAAATTTGATCAATTGGTTACTTCAGAGGATATAAAAATTAAAATTGACACACAATGCAACTCTTAAAAAAAAGTTTTAAATACCTAGGGTCAATTTTTCAGAGTGATGAAAGAATTAATGGAAATTTTATGAATAAAATTAATGCAAGTTGGTTAAAATAGAGAGGATCATCATATATTCTTTATGACAAGAAGATATCATTAAAGTTAGAAGATAAATATTATATAGTAACAATTAGACCTCCCATGTTTTATGGTTTTGAGTGTTGGGCAGTTAATCATAAATACCTACAAAAGATGTTTGTGACAGAAATGAAGATGTTGAAATGGATGAGTGGTCATACAAGAAAAGACCGTATACATAATGAGGTTATTAGAAAGAAATTAGGAGTAACACCAATAAAGGATAAAATGAGAGAATATCATTTAAGATGGTTTGGACATGTAGAAAGAATATCAAAAGAAGAACATATAAAATGGTATAAAAAACTAAATTTAAAAAGTATTAAAAGAGGTAGAGGATTACCACAAAAGTATTGAAAAGAAACAATAAAGAATGATCTAGCTTATTGTGAGCTAACTGCTAACATGGCACACGATAGAGATCTGTGGAAATAAAGAATTCATGTAGCCGACTTCGTCTAGTATGAGAAAAGGCTTAGCTGTTGTTTGTTGTATATATCTAATATGTGTGGTAATACACCATTCGCTTTTGTTACTAGTCAATTTGGATTTAGAAGACCGGAAAAAGGTTGTCTGCTTTGAATATATGTGTTTTGTTGAAAGATAAAAAGACAAGAGGTCGAAATGCAAGTTGGTGTTATAATTATTGTGGTTTAAGTTACAAAGTGTCTTATTTTAGAGTGAAGTGTCATTTATTAAAAAAAAATAGAATAATTATTTATTGTATTATCTTATTAATATCTTTGAGAGATGAGACAAATTGAGAGAGACACACATGGGAGAGTAACATTAGTGAAAATTCACTTACCTACTATAACTAAAAGTTTGAATCCACGTACATGTGAATCATTTGATGGATGTAAGAGGAAAAGTGGTTGTGAAAAAAATTTATCAAAGGTATTTAACAATAAAAGAAGAAATCATTTGACCTATAAAATAACAAGGTTATTTTATTATGAAGGTTTGTCTTTTAATATAGCTAGAAATTCTTAATATGTTAGTACATTCAAAATGTTGTTAACACTTCAATTTCAGGTTTTATTATATCTAGTTAGAATGCTATCAAAACTACACTATTATAGAGACAAAATATATTTAATGAGATTGTTTTAACCTTTCAAAGACACTTGACCAGAAAAAAGAGTGAACATAGTTACAGATGGCTAGAGTGATGTATAAATAAGATCGTTGATTAACTTCATAGCTATTTAAGATGTAAGGCTTATATTTTTTAGGTCTATTGATTACTCTCATGAGGTAAAAGATAAGAACTTTATTATGAATAAAATTATGAAAGTTGAAATTAGATCTCAAAATGTTATGTAGGTTATAACAAATAATGCATCATTTTGTAGAGATGTTGGGATGATTATCGAATATGTTTTATACTTTGTTTTGAAAAATATTTGTCAGCCTAAAAACTCCATAAACAATAAGGTTCTTTATAATAAGTTTTATTTGATAACGGATGTTGAAGATGTCATTTCTATTAAAAACTTTATCTACAACCAGTGGTCTCATTATAAGTGACCATCAAGCATGATTTTAAATGATGAAAATGATTGTTGTTGCTGATATTAGATTTATTTCAATGATTGTTACGTTAAAAAGGACAAAAACCATCAAGCATGATCTTCAAAGAATGTTTATAAGTGACCAATGGTCTCATTATAGAGATGATGACGTTCAAAAGGTTGATGTTGTGAAATATATGATTTTGAATGATCTTTGTTAGGATACGATGGATTATATTTTAAAATTCATAAAGCTTATTTATGATATGCTTCGACTATGTAATATTCATAAGTGAATCCATTTATTAGTTTATTAAAAATGACACTATAATTAGTCAAGTAAAGTCAACTATTTATTAAGATGAAGACAAACAGTTGAATCAATATTCCATCTTCTACAAAATAGCATATGATATGGATCAAAAGATGCACACTACTTCATTGTTTTAGCTCTTTCTTTAAATTCAAGATAAACTCTTTTAAGTTTTAACATTTAAACAACTTTTTTGTTGTTTGAAAATAATATATTATTATATTATTAATTGATATTTTTGTATTTTAATTTCTAGGTATTATACACGGCAATGACATGAAGAAGTTCCAAGTAGAATTCCCACTCAAAGATAATTAAATTTGTGGACAAAATAGATGTCTTAGAAGGTTCTTTTAAGATTTATAAGAAAAACTAGATATGACAAAAAAATTTATCAGATTCTCAAGAAATGAAGAAAAGCTTGAACAATTCGATTGCTTGGAAAATAGATAGAGTTTATTACCAAAGAAATGATGAGTTATTCATGGATTATAAATTCTAAAGCTTCAAACGATAACTTTAAAGATTTTTTCACAACCAAGCTTGTCTTAATGTTGTAAAAGAAATTGGAATGCATATTCCTTTATTTATTCTTATAGAAGAAACAAGCTCAAGCCTAGACAAAGTGAAAATTTGCTTTTTGTTTGTACAAACCCTCATCTTTTTCAAAAAAGAGTAGGGACTATGAGGAAAGCGAGAAAAAAATATGAGATATTTCAAGATGATTGGGATCCATTCGAGAGGGGAAGAATTTTTCAAGTTGCAACATTATCTCTTGATGAGTTAAATATGGAAGCAATTCTTTTTACATATGATAGTGAGGGAAATATTGAGATCAGGACTATTATAGTTTAAAGCTTAATATGTTTTCATATTATGTTTAGAATATAAATTTTGATATGAAAGTTATATGTATAAAGTTGAAAATGTTATCGAATGAAACTTTTTTATTTTCATATGATATACTTTTTAGTTGGGATTGCATTTATATTTATTTGTGTAAATTTATCTTTTTATTATATTTTTAATAGTGATGTACCCACACCTTAGTTTTTTTAAAATTATAAGTATCCTATACCCATACCAGATATAGGTATCATACCTCTATCCATGCAACAGTTCCTCACACATCCATAGTTTTTTTTAGCGGAGCACCAACCAATCAAACTGACTCCATCGTATGGAGGCCTAAGCAAGTTGTTGGATCTCATAATTTGAGAAGTAATCATGATTTTTTGTGGTGGTGAGTGTGGGGTGTCCATTTCATTGTTCAAGAGTAAAATTTCATGAACATACAATGATCAAGTAGGAGGTATCTCTATGCTTAGAACTTTGACGATATACTCGAAAATCAGAAAGAGAAGTGGTGAAATTGGTGAGGGAAAGTTGAGAGAGAGAGCTTCTAAATAACTATAACTCAGAAAGTTTTGTGCATCAACTGTATCCGAACTTGTATTTTACATTATTAGGAAACATATGTCCAATAGATTTTTCTTAGGCATGGTCAAATGTGTTTTTATATATAGTTAAAAATTAACAATTCATATTAAATCAACTTATCAAACAAAATGCATCTGTATATAAGCACATAGATACATAGATACATATATATAACATGCATATATCAAGTGCATGCATACACATATATATGATATGACAATTTAATCTTTGAAAACTAATGACTCAATGCCTTTATTCCAATTGGGCACACAATTTTACATTGTGGATGCAATTGAGTACTGAGTATTGAGTATAAACCACCACCACCACTGCAACAACAACTAAAGCCTTTGCAATAAGAGTATTACCTCAAGAGCATGACACCTTAACGTCGTTGTTGCTTGTGGGGAGTTTGATTCACAAAGGGTGCACATGTGGGTGAATGGGCGTTAGGCTTCAACCTCCTTTTGTAACAAGAAACAACAACTATGTCGTTTCTCATCATAGATGGATTCTGCTGCATGGATTCTTTGTTTCTATAGAGTCTGATCATGTGTCATGCTAATAGTTCACTCATATGATAACAACAATAACAATAACTAAGCCTTTTTCCAAACTATATGGATTCTTTGTTGCTATAGAGCCCTATCATTTGTCATGTTAGCAGTTAACTCACAATAAGCTAAATCATTCTTTATTGTTTCTTTCCAACACTATTGTGATCGTCCTTTACCTCTTTTAATACTTTCAAAATCTAGTTTTTCATACCTTCTTACAGGTTCTTCTCTTGATCTTCTTTTTATATATTCAAACCACCTTAAACGATATTCTCTCATTTTAGCCTCTTTGGTGCCACACATAATTTATTTGTCATAACCTCATTATGAATACAATCTTTTCTTGTATGGCCACTCATACATCTCAACATCTTCATTTCTTTCACAAATATCTTTTATACATGTTGATGATTAACTGCCCAACACTCAAAACCATAAAACATGGCAGGTCAAATTGTTGCTCTATAATATTTACCTTTTAACTTTAATGGTATCTTCTTAT
Source organism: Brasenia schreberi (assembly GCA_036023115.1). Lineage (NCBI taxonomy): Eukaryota > Viridiplantae > Streptophyta > Magnoliopsida > Nymphaeales > Cabombaceae > Brasenia > Brasenia schreberi. The sequence goes on from JAYKKT010000073.1 coordinate 9,261,220, forward strand.
CACAAAGAATATTTATACTCCTCTCCATTTTAACCAATAAGCATTAATTTTATGTATAACATCTTCAACAATTCTTCCATCACTTTGAAAAATTGACCTTACGTATTTAAAACTTTCTTTTTGGGGATGCAATGTGTGCCAATTTTAATTTCTGTATCCTCTGAAGTAACCAAATATATTGTCTTTGTTCTACTAAGTCGGAAGCCTTTACTTTCTAATGTTTCTCTCCATAGTTCCAATTTTCTAATAACATTTTCCTTAGACTCCTCCACTAACACAATATCATCTGCAAATAACATACACCAAAGTACTTCATCTTGAATATATTTTGTTAACTCATCAATCACCATTATAAATAAGTATGGACTTAAATTTGATCCTTGATGTAACCCAATATTAACTTCAAAGAAGTCTGTCATTCCTTCATGAGTCCTCACACATGTTTTTGCACCATCATATATGTCTCTTATAAGGTTTATGTATGTTGATGGGATACCTCTTTTTTTCAAGGTTCTCCAAAGAACCTACCTCAGTACCTTATCATAAGCTTTTTCTACATCAATAAATATCATGCGAATGTCTTTTCTTTTTGCTCTAAAATGTTTCATAAGATGTCTCAAAAGGTGAATAGCTTCAATAGTAGATCTGCCTGACATGAATCCAAATTGGTTCTCTGTTGTACTCAATACTTGTTTTAACCTATGTTTGATAATTCTTTTCCACAATTTCATAGAATGACTCACTAACTTGATACCCTGATAATTTGCACAATTCTTATTGTCTCCAAATTGGTTCTTTATTGTACTCGCTCTCCATTCTTTGAGCATCTTTTGGTTTCTCCATATTTCACTAAATAGTCTTGTGAGTTAAGTGATTCTTGTTTCTTATAGGATTTTCTAAACATCTATAAGAATATTGTCTGGTCCTACCGACTTACCACCCTTCATATGTTTAAGAGCCTATTCGACTTCATTTTTTAGAATACGTTGGTAGAAATTGTGGTTTATATACTTTTCTGATTTGGCTAACTCTCCTAAGCTAATACTAATATCTGTATTTTTATTAAAAAGCTTATAAAAATAGTTTTTTCATCTATTTCTTATATCATCATTTGCCACTAGAATTTTTTCATTCTTGTCTTTGATGCTTCTAACAGAGTTAAGATCTTTAGTTTTTTTATCTCTAACCCTAACTATCCTAAAAATATCTCTTTCACCCTCTTTTGAATTCAATTTTTTATATAAATCCTTCCAAATTTTAGCTTTTGCTTCACTCACGGCCTTTTGTGCTTCCTTCTTTACTTTTTTATAAGCCTCTAAAGTTTCACTAGTTTTCTTAGCATAATGTAATTTATAACATGCCTTCTTTGCCTTGATTTTATTTTGCACTACTTCACTCCACCACCAAGCTTCTTTTTGTGCCGGTACACCTCCCTTAGATACACCTAACACATCTTTCACCACTTTCCTAATATGTATAGCCATATTGTTCCACATATCACAGGGTGTACCAACATAATTTCAAACATCTCCTTGAAGGACTTTCTGTTTAAATATATCTTCTTTTTCGCTTTTGAGGTTCCACCATTTATAGTCTGAATAGCTCGATGCACCCTTTTCTTCTTTGTCTATTCTTTTATTTGTAAACCCATAACTAAAAGTCGATGTTGGGTGGTTAAGCTTTCTCCTAGAATTACCTTACAATTTTTACAATACGCTATCTTTTTTTCTACAAATAAAGTAATCAATTTGTGTTTGTGATAAGCCACTCTTATAAGTAATTAAATGTTAATCTTGTTTTTTGAAGATTGTATTGACTATAAAGAGATCAAATGGCATAGCAAAATTTAAAATCTCCCTACCTTCCTCATTTATATCCCCAAAACCAAAGTTTCCACAAATCCCTTAATATCATAATGCCTCTTTACCAACATGTCCATTTAAGTCTCCTAAACAAATAAATCTCCCTTTGTAGAATCTTTTGAATCACCTTATCTAACTCTTCCCAAAAAGTTGTCTTTATACTATCTTCTAGTCCTACTTGGGGTGCGTAAGCACAAACTATATTCAAAACCTCTGTTCCTAACACTAATTTCAACATCATGATTCGGTCATCATATGTTTGTATGTCTACTACACTATCCTTTAAATCTTTATTTATGATAATACCAACTCCGTTTCAAGCCCTTTCTTTACTTGAGTACCATAATTTAAAACCTATATCCTCTATTCCCTTTGCTTTTTCTCCAACTCATTTTGTCTCTTGTAAACATAAAATATGAATCTTTCTCCGAATCATAGTATCTACCACCTCCATTAGCTTACAGGATAATGTTTCGATATTTCAAGAACCAATACAAATCTTATTATCTACGACTAGCTTCCTTACCCCCGCATCCGTCCATATTCAAAATGCAGAGACCCTCTCTGAAAATTATTCACTACATTCGGACGACAATGTAGCGGGACTAATTTCTTTACCCATATTTGTCCATGATGTGGGAACCTTCTCTCTAATTGATTCACTACATTCGGGCAAAAATGTAGTGGCCCTTGCTTACTAATTACTACATTTGGGCTCTGCAGCACGTCGTTAGGCAAGGATGCCCCAATGCAATACTCATAATTTTTATAATCCATCTTATAAAATTCGACAAAGTTTTACGTTGGTTGTCGAAAGCCTAACACAACCCTCCTCCTTTATTTGGCTTGGGACATGCAATGCAAGGGTAATCCCTTACATGGGCGGAGTTACTGTAACCAGTGTTGTCTGACGCGTATCGTTGGGCTCCACGATACGGGCGTATCGTATTGTATCGCCTTTATCATACTTTAATATTAAAATAATATAAAAATTAATTAAAAAGTCAAGAAAATTTAATAAAAATCTAGAAAAAAATCAGAAAAATGTAGAAAAAAATGGTAATTGCTTTAAATTCATATAATGCAAAGTTTAGTACAGATTAAGCATTCAACATTGAATAATTGCATCCAAATTTATATATTTTGAATCCAAAAAATAAAATGCATTAACATTTTATAAATTATAATCAGGATCATCAACTAAATAATCTTTCATCTTCTCCTTGCTGAAGATCTTAATTATCATCAGCAGCAACACCTTCTACTTGGAAATCAAATTCATCTCCTTGATATTGTTGTTGCACTCCTTCCAAATTAATCCATGCAATGTCTTCTTCAGTTAGGAGAGCATTTTCTTCACTATCTTTTATGGCACCAGCAATCTATTGCATCTTAGCTATCAGTTCCGACCATTACAAAACGAACATATATTTGTACACCAAATTGGTTGGAAGGGAAAAAAAATCCAGCAAGTACCAAAGAAAAAGAACACAGATCAAGAACTTGAGGGGCAACTGAAGACCTTACATATTCCTTGGAACAACAAATAAAAGCATCTTTCTAAGTCATCCTCCTTGCATGAACTGAAAGGAATTTATATAGAGTAGCTCACCCCTTTGGAATCAAGGGGTTATCTTGTAATCCAACAATTTGAAGCTTAAGATTTGAACATCCATCCAAAAATTTACTAGTAACCTGCAAAGAGCCCAGAAGAAATTTAATTATATGTATATTCGTAACAAGGATGAACTATCTTGATCTAGCCTTCCAAATTGAGGTTTAACAAATGCACACAAGTAAATCTATCATGCTGGATACTACAGAGTTTTAGCAGTAGAAGAATAGCTTGAAGCCAAGAAATACCTTCTATCACGGTGACAATCATGCATCTATTACCAATTAGACGACAACATGTAGTAGCATGATGCAAGGACAAACACTGTCTTCCATGACATATTTTAGGAACGTTTGATATCAGAAAAGAAATTGAGTTTTGCAACTCATCAGAAAAAGTGAAAGGACTTCTGACAAATCCAAATAGTTTTCACCACCCACAACCATTAAACCAGAAAAGGATTTAAAAGGAAAGTATTGCTTATTATTGTGCAAAGTACTGCAATATTGCATGGGTGTCGGTGTGTGATTTTCCCATTTGTATAACATCAACATTACCTGTGTGCATCCAAACAACCTTAATTCCTGAAGTGAATCGCAGGAATCTGCAATCAATCCAAGTGCACCATGACAAGTCTAATCACAATAATCTTTTTCTACAACAACTTGAGATCGATAAAGCAGTATTGTGTGCAACCTTCAACCAAATGCCAGACCAAAATGCTAAAAATATTGAACTTGGTGTTGACATTCGTGGGAAATGTAGTGGAAGATCGATAATGGAAAAACGATAAGAACAATGAAGAGAAAATATGGAGATCGGAGGGGATAGACCCTCCAATGGAGGCCACCCCCCTCTCCCTCTCTCTTTCTTAGTCTCAATCTATTAACCCTAATACAAGACGTCCAACCCTTATATAATGGGTTTGAAACATAAAATGACCAAAATGCCCTTAGCACTATAGGCAATTACAATAATACCCAAACATCAAAATTACAAACCTAACACTAAAAACAGTAGGTATTCATATTCTTCAACACGAAACTGGAAAACGGATAGGGGACTTGAATGTGAAAAGGAGAAAAGATGGATAGAAGGGCTTATAAGGTGCACAAAACTTAGGGTTTATTATCCTAGGTTAATTCAAAAAGGCTTTTAAGGTTAAAGGGCATGTAAGTCCTATTATTGAAGATGCTGATGATTGGATCTATGGTAAGCATCCCAAACTAAAACATTAATAGGAAACACATTGGTGGAGTTGGATAAGGGAGGAATCGACCAATACCAAGAGCGACCCTGGTCCTATCATCAATCTAATATGAACCTGATTTCTTCACAATATCCAGTAATGTATGTTGCAACCCCATCCCAAGGGTAGTTAGGGCAGCAAACTTCATTCCATATTTCCAATTTCTACCATTCTAACGCATTACAAGTTAAAACCAGAGCTAACAGAAGTTGCAACCGTAAGTAGAAAGTGCACGCCATTTTCTTGTAACATAAACTTGACGAGGATAGGCATCCTTTGCACTTGTATGCTCATTTCATATTTTCGGAGTTCTTTCCTACACTTCATCCATTTCATATACGTTAATGTGCTTCATATGTTTGTTATTGATGCACTCATTAAAAGATTCTAGAAGAAATCTTTTTTAATAATTGTAAAATTTTGTCACTTAAAAGAGCATATTAGATTGTAACTTTCTTTAAATACATAAAAAAAGAAATTGGTAGAAATGAAGTGCTTTAATTACTTAAAACCCATAACAAGCGCCTAACTTATTTTCTTATATCTCGAACGGTAGTTCCTTTTCTGCTTCACCTTCTGTTGGAATCACATTTCGTTTTCAGTTCAACTTTTTGATATTGCTCACCATCTTGAACCACGTTTCCCTTTATGCTTCTTTTAATTTTCAAGATGTTCACTTCTCACTCTTGCAAAGAGACCTTGAAGTGACCAACTTGCTTAGCGGAAAGCAGGCACATGCTTAAAAGGATGGGGACAGGCCTTACCATCAAAGGATCATCAGACTCTAAGAAAGTATCTTAGTGAATTAGGCTCGCTTGAGTTTCCCTTATATCCTAATAGAGGTTGGTCCATAGTCCATTTTTTTCTAATACTTGCAACTCTTATATATATATATATATATATATATATATATATATATAATTTTAACAACAATGTGACTATAAAATTGTAAAACCAAACACTTCTTCTAAACCCGCATCTGGTATTCAATAGCATACGTTGGTCCTGTATGTTGAAGATTAAGTTGGAGACTTAGATATTTATATTCTTTTTTTTATATTATGTAGTTGAGTCTAGATTAGGTTAAGTTTCTGGTATGTATTTGATCGGTTGTTATAATTAGTTTGGGTCCCAATGGATCAGAATATGATCCATTGGGACTCGAGTAAAGTTAGCCACTAGTTAGGGATATTTTAGTTATTTAAGTTAGAGTTGGAGTCTATATATTCTTAAGTAATGTATTAGGGTACCGTGTGATTGAATAAAGAGAAAACCCTTTTTTAAGAGAGGTTAAGGCGGAGTTTGTCCTCCACGTAAAAACTCTGTTTTATTTCTTCCATTATGGCTTGATGATGTAGTCCAACATGGTATCAGAGCATGTCCTGTGAAGAATGAGCCCTTGTCATAGGAAAATCAAGTTGATGCGATGAGCATGGAGGCTGCTGGCCTGTGAAGATGAAGTCATGGCCTGCTGTCTTGTGAAAACGATGAAGTAGATGATGTGAAGACCATTGAAAATCAAGTTCCTGCAATTAATTCAATTAGTTTGTGATATTTTTTTGGAAACAAAGAAAGAAAGGGAATCTAGGGCTTGAGCGGCAGATAAGTGATTCTAAGAACCCTAACCTTTTCTTTCCATTAATAGGACTCAATAGTTTTTTTTTGTTAGTCCAAAATTGTCTTTATGATGATGCCATGTGTAGTCTTGATGTATATTCTAGCAATTGCATACAATCTGAAGGTAAACACCGTGGTTGCGCCAACCCCTTTATATTCAACTCTGCATACATTCCTGAACACATTTGCCCCTTCGTCATTAAAGTTGCACATTAAGAACAGTTGTGGACAAGTCTGAAAATAATGGATAGAAATAAGATAACTGAAGTTGGTGACAATAATTCCTCTGACAAAAGTGAGGTTTTTCAAATTACAAACCTGAAATTAGATGTAAAGAACTACCTTCAGTGGGCTCGATCCATTGAATTGGTTGTGATGGCAAGGGGGCGATGAGATTATTTAACTGGTGAAATATTTCAACCTCCCAATACAGATCCTCTTTATTCACGATGGTGAAGATAAATGCACTTATGAGTGCATGACTTATACAATCCATGGTATCATCGATTGGCAGTACTTTTATGTTTTTAGAAACAACTCATGATATTTGGCTAGCAGTTCAAGAGGCTTATGCTCAAAAAAAGAATATCGTAAAAAAATATGACTTCATTGAGAAAATCAGAAAATGCAAACAGGAAGAAATATTAGTAAGTGAGTATTATGCAGAACTTAGAGGTTTATGGGAAGAATTACAATTATATTCCAAGACAAAATATCAAAATTGCACACAAGAGTGGAATGAGGACATTGAAGAACGAAAAGTATTTGATCTTCTGTAGGGTATTTCTTCAGAATATAAAGCTGTAAAAAATAATATCCTTAGCAGAGAATAACTTCCCTCTCTAAGCATTGTGTACTCACTTTTACTTCAAGAAGAAGACATAAAACATTTAGAGAAGGAAACTAAACTTAGTTCCGAGACTATTGCATTTGTTGGAAGGAATCATTTTAATTCTTCATTCTCTCGCGAAAGAGGAGGATATGGACGTAGTAAAGGTAGATCGTCACTCACTTCTAAAGAGAATGAAAAATTAACATGTTCTCATTGTGGAAAATGACATACAAAAGAGACATGCTGGCAATTGATTGACAGATGTACCTATTATCAGAATAAACCTAACAAAGCTTACTTTAGTAGTGATCAAGGTGACAAACATAATACAGAAGGTAGTGGAACCGCATTAGTAGATATGAAGAAAGAGATTGAGTTACTTAAGGCTCGTTTGATTGATTCTCAAAATCCATCTACTTCCTCTAATATTGATTCTCAAGCAACAATGACATATTCATTTTCATATATGGCTAAGGGTAATGTATTCATTCCTCATTCCAGAATGTGGGTTATTGATTATGGTGCCACAGATCACATGGTCAATAGGCATGATTTCTTTGATTATTATGAACTGACTCGCGAAACAGTTAATATTAAGTTGGAAGATGGTTCTCACACTCCTATAATTGGAAAAGGGAGTATTACTACGCCTTTTCGCATATTAAAAAATGTCTTACATGTTCCAAATATTTCAGTCAATTTGTTATCAGTCTTTGTCATAACACAAGATTTGAAATGTCGTATTATTTTTTATTCAACTGGATGATTCTTCCAGGAAATGAAGACAGGGAGGATCTTTGGTCAGGGTAATGTGATGAAAGGTTTCTATTTCTTCGAAGAAGTCAAAGGAGCAACAATGCAGTCAATTGTTATTAAAAAAATAAAAGGGAGAACTTCCGTTATGGCACCAGAGATTGGGACATTTACCTTTATCTAGAATTAGGATGTTATTACCTGAATTTGCTCATTGTAATGATTTAAATTTGAATTGTGAAACGTGTTAGAAGGCAAAACATCATCATATTTCTTTCCCTTTAAGTGAAGACAAATCTTCCATTCTATTTGAAATTGTTCATTCTGATGTTTGGGGTCCCTGCTCTACTACTGCATTAAATGGTTACAAGTACTTTATTTCATTCATTGATGATTGCTCTAAATTTACCATGATATATCTCATGAAAATTAAAGATGAAGTATGAAATATCATTCCAGTGTACTACCAGTTTGTGCATACTATTAAGATTTTTCGCAACGACAATGTAGGTGAATTTATGTCTATAGACGTGAATTTTTATTTCAAAATCTTTTATGATTTGAAATTAAACTCTCAAACTACATCGTGTGCGCAAGCGTGCCAGTTAGTTTACTTAAACTAACAAAGTTTAGTTTTCTGACTTCCGTAGACGATTGTTGACAAGTGAGATCTTTCCGATGTAGGCCTTCTTGAACCGATGCTCAAGGGTCAACCTAGATGCTTGAAAAATGTTAGGAATCCATTAAATTCAAAAAAATGAAAACTCGATTTTACAAGTTTCAGAATTCGTGACTAAGTTCCTGATTTTTGAAAATTTCAGGTTATGAAATTTGCAGAAACTGTTCTATTTTAGAGACCTCTCTAATTTTTTTAAAAATATTTTCGAGTCTACAAAAATTCTGAAATTTTACAGAAGCAAGATGTGTGTGTAGAAGTAGGAAATATTTTTATTCTGTATTTTAATTCTGTAAATCCCGAGAATTAAATCTGTGACTAAAGACTGTTAAAAAACGCAGAATAGTTGTGTCTGTAGTTTATAGTCTCAGGAAAACGGTCATATCTCTGCACTCAGACATCCAAATTTAGTAAAATTTATTTTGTTGGAAAGCACTGGATGTTATCTTTCCAAAGAATCAATTTGCATGTAATTTCATTTAGTATTTACAGAGATATGAGCAAAAGAACAGACAACCGTTTTTTAATGTTTTGTTTGTACAGAACAGAATCTCGTTTCTGCTCAAATTCATGGATTTAATTAACTAGGCAAACGACCACATAAAATCCTCAAAATTTTATCAAATAATCCCTGACATGTCTAGATTTGATGTGCACAAAATCGACTTAATTGGATCCGTCATTCGTCTGAAACAAATCTGTGTTCAGGTGTGTGCAGTCATGTGTTTTAAAAATTCAGAATTGCAGAAATTTTTAGACGTGTTCCCTTGATCATTTGGAACACTCTTCAATCTATAACCAATCCTAAAATTCGAAAAAATCATAGAGGTATAGTTTTTATCATGTTCATGAAGATTAAAGGACAAACATGCATGTTTTGCATGAGTATTGTTCACGAACATGATATTCAAGTCAGTCCTCGTATAGTCTTCTGCCAAACCTACAGATTTTGAGCTTTCAATTGATCATGTTCATACAACGAGTGATTCAAACTTGTGAAATCGAGGAGGAAGATGGTGTGAAGCTTTTAACGTGGTTTATGAACCTCCACGAGCGGATGTCGAACAACAGAGCCTGCTTTTCTTCTCCTTTCTTTTCCTTCTCTCCCTCTCTTTCTCTCTCTTTCCTGCGGCTTTTCTCTCTCCATGGATTGGTATTTTGCCGTTGATCTCTTGGCTCGGATGACCTGTTTCACCTCCCCTTTTCTGATCTCTCCACCTCTTTTTTTGTGTCGTCCCCCTTATGCTCAGCCCTCTTTTCAGTTTTTTTCACTCCCCTTGATCCTATTCGGCCCTCTCTTGAATTTCTTTCCTCCTGGATTTCTTTCCTCCCTTATCAGTCCGGCCCCATCTTCCATTTATACTTGATAAGGTCGATCCCCTAATTTGAATTTGATTCCCTCTTGATAAACCTGGTCATTGAACATGATCTTGATTGGATAAGCTCAATCTACATTTGGATTTGAACTTGATCTTATCTTGACTTAATAAGCTTGATCCCATATCTGAATTTGAACTTGATCTCATCTTAACTGGATAAACTCCAATCTTATCTCCTTTGTGCTTTTGGTAGTTGGTCTGGATCCAGGCTTGGATTGGGTCTCACCTGTTTATCTGCTTTATTTTGACATTCATGGGTTGTTGAATTTAAAACCTTTATTTTTGAAATATTCCCCAAAAGACTAAACTTTAAAAATTTGGGGTTTGAATTTAAAGGTTCATAAAGGCTTTAAATTGATTTTTGAAATTTAGGAGTTTTTGAAAACATTTTAAAATTTTGGGTGTTTACAATGTCTCAATCACTTCATTTATATTTCTTATATCATAAAATTTTACATCATACCTCATGTTTATATTTTGCACAGCAAAATGATGTTTCAGAAATGAAAAATAGACATATCCTAGAGGTTGTTAGAACTCTTCTAATCAGTTATAATGTTTCAAAATTCTATTGGGGTGAAGCAATTTTAACAGCAGTGCTTCTCATCAATCGTATGTCAAGCAAGGTGCTAAATGGTAATATTCCATTTCACTCCTTATGTCCTTCCCAGAAATAGTTTCGTATACTCCCAAGAGTGTTTGGATGTATCTGCTTTATTTATATATACTCTGGCCTCAGAGATAAATAAGATGCAAGATCAATCAAATGCATTTTCGTGGTATACTCTTCTACTAAAAAAGGGTACAAATGTTATGACCCTATACAAAGGAGGACATATGTCACATTGGACGTGACCTTCCATGAAGAGATACCATTTTATCACATGAAAGAAGTTCACCCATCAAAAGAGCATTCTCCCAATGTTATACCACTTCCACCAGTTGAAACTAAACCAGAATCTGAAAACGACGAAGAGAGTATGCATCGGGTGACCCGCCAAGACCGATATAGCACCGTTGACAGTGCTATAGCGGCCCGCTATAGCACCATAAGCGAACATTATACTTCATATTGGATTGGGTCTGGTCGATCAGGATCAATATGATTCAAATGATATAAATACGATGAAACCCTTGTCCCTGTCCCGCCTTCTCTCCCACCTCTCCCTCTGCCACCTCTCACTCTCGTTCGTGTCCTGTCGCCTCTCCCTCTCAGGTAACTCTCCCTCTCGAATAACTCTCTCTCTCCCACCTCTCCCTCTGCTGCCTCTTACTCTCTCATGTAACTCTCCCTCTCAAGTAACTCTCTCTCTCTCTCTCTCTCTCTCTCCCTCTTGGTGATTGCCGAACTGCTATTTTCCCACCGGAACCACCAGTATGACATGGTTGCTTTGGAAGCCTCCAACAAGTAGCCGCTTTGGAATCGAAGGTGAGAGAAACCTGTGATCTACAAACCAAACACAATATCAATGAAAAACCACAGTAGGGATCTTTCCCTACCATTATCAGATTCCTTCTCACCTTGCCTTCTTTCTTGTTCTTTTTCTTTTCTAGGACGTGAAAACAAGGCCTATTTGGGAAACACGCAAAGAAACCAAATACGATTTACTAAGAATTCATCGTAGTTCACTGCAATCAGTTTCCTCATATTCTCTTGCTCCTTAATTAAACCAAGAAACAAAATACTCCGACTCGTAGAAAACTCGAATGCACTACCAACCAAGGGACGGTCCTGCCTTATGACATATGATGGTTGGCATCGTATATCCGATCTTACTCATCAAACTGATGAATATGAATCGTTAGGATATTTTTTGATCCCAGTCGTTCAGTTCAATGTATTTAGAAGGCTAAGATAAGGTTTAAGTGCAAGTCATCATATCACATATGTAAAACACTCTCTTCAACATGAATTCAACAAAGAAAAGACTGTTATCGTTGACAAAATATTGCACTAAATCGATATGCATCAAAAGAAATAGCCAAACTTGGTCTCAAAACAAATAATTGAAATTGAATCGAATCCATGCAAAACTATATGGAAAGGCGTCTTAGATAACTAACAGCTAAGCATAAAATCTCATACCCTTGCATCAGTGGGCAATAACCTTAGTCGAATCCTGCCAAGTTAAGAACTTAATGATTTGCCCTTCACGTTTCACACACGTCTTAGCTTATTGGCATTTATGTACTTTTGATATGTTTGTCCAGGTGCTATTGCCTTAATCACTCATTATTTGAACCAATGAACATGCTTGGGAATCTTGTGTTGTTTATAAACTGATGGCACATTCATTATCTTTTGTTTTAGGTGATCCTCAAGTGGCAAGCAAGCATTCGTAGCAACCCTCAAAGCATCACCCTTATTTAGTCCCTGTCTGTCACTCAATGAAGTATGTTAGGTATACTGAATCTTCTGTCAAGAACAAGAAATTGTCTGTGTGTCATCCTTTTTATTTAAAATTGTGTATATGTGTCGTATGGTTGAGTCAAAAGCTAGAGACTGAAATATCTACCATCATCTTTTTATGAATGAAAATAATTTTTTGTTTGAGATAAATGTTAGCAAAAGAACACTGACAAATATAAAAAAGCTAGCCACACTATTGACACTTTTGATTTTTTGCTTAAAATAGAAAAAGAAAAACATCAATGGGTGCATTCTATCTGGGACAGACCAAGCTGCACCCTGTATAGACCTGCAAAGCAAAAAAGTCATTGGTTTTGTCTTGAGCCTGGCAGGAGCTTCCCAGGACCAGTATGGCCTGGTCCATGCACATCCCTACATCTAGATGCCAAACTACTGTAACCATGTCTTGGTGATTTTACATTATCCTGTTATGCCACCTTCTCCTTAACTAGATAATCCTTTTATAGTATGAAGACACAACGCACCAATACTTTTTCACTTCTACCATACGAACAGCTGTTAAAGTAGGGGAGAAAAAAAGAGAGAAAGCACATATACAACCCCAGTACTAGAAAGCAATACCAATAACTCTAAAAATAAATTACTACCACAAGCATCAAACGTAGTCTGAGATTGTAGTGCAAATCTTTGTAAGGTGGAGTACCATATACACTCGGGGTGTCTGTCATCTATTCTCATCTTTGAGCCTTATGATCCTTGTACAAGCAGATAGTCATTGTACAAGTAACGTCACACGTGCACACACGCAAACACAAAACATCAGGGATATATCACAATCCCATATTTTCTCAACTGGTGTTTCATGATGTTTGAATATTGTCAAGGTGCAACCATCACTCACAGAAAATGTAATTGAGGATAGATGAGTACAGAATTCTTTCCTAAATTTTTATTGTACAAACCTCTTATATGTCATGTACGCTGTTGCATCACTACCAAAATGGTTTTGCCTAAAGAAATGGAAGTAAAGAGAAGAAATATAGCACATAACATAAAACAAGCAACAACCAGATTCATTTAGTTAAATTCAAAGAGAAGAAACCCATAAAATAACAGGAATTAATAACTGAAAGCATTTAAGCTAATTTTTTGAAGCACCAGTGGACCTGAATGAGCAACGGCTGATTGCAAGCACTTGGATTGACCGACAACCATCAGCAAGGTGGCAAATAGCATCATCAGTCAAGTTAGACAGGTTTGTGAGATTAAGAGTATTTAGCAAAGGACAATTTGTTGCAATAGTGATCAGCCAGCTCCCTGCACCAACAGAAAATGCAGTTGAAAATTGAAAAGCACCATGCGATCTCTATCAGGGAAAGGTGAAAACATTACTTGTTAGCATAACCTCCAGTACTACACAAAAATTTGCTTCTTATAAGAGAGAGAGAGAGAGAGAGAGAGAGAGAGAGAGAGAGAGAGAGAGAGAGAGAGAGAGAGAGAGAGAGAGAGAGAGAGAGAACTATATACGCCAATCACTTGAAACAAAAAAGGCATTACGCTAAAGGATAGAAGGGAACAAGTCATGGAACTAACCTACAGTCGGAAACTATAAGCACCTTCAATTTTGGACCATGCACAGAGACCAACCCAGACATAAAGACATCATTTACAGTTTGTATACCAGCCACTGACAACACTTCTAATGTTTTCAGGTTTAGCAATGAATCAAGCATGGCCCTTGCATCCAACTGCTGGCAGCCATCAATATACAATTCTTTGAGTGATAATTCCAGTTTGATGATTAGTTCATAGATTCCGGCTTCAGTAAGAGAGGTACAGTCAGAAAAATTTATAGACTCCAGTGCAGACGCAGCAGAAACAAGTGCAAGTAAACCACCATCAGTGAGACGGTATGCACCCTTCAGTGAGAGAGAAGTTAGACAAGAAAACTTTTGAGAACAGCAGGCAGCCTGCAGTAAATTGTCTGATATACAGCAGCCACCTAGATCCAGATGCAAAACCTGAAGGAAAGAGAGCGTCTGGGAGCATCATAAATTCATAATGCAACCATTACTATAAAGTCAGACTATATAGTAGTGATCATCTCATGTCCCAATTTACTAAAATCAGAGGAAGGTAGTGACTTCCCAACTAAATCCCCATTCAGCTAAGTTAATTTCACCAAAAAAAACATGGAAGAATCAATCAACATATTGAAGTTAAACTTATCAATAGATTGAATACTCATCTTTGCAAAACCTCAGCACTGAGCAATAATTATTTCTCTATTTGTGCATATAGAAATTTTATGAAGCATCCAAGACCTCATAAGAATCACTCTTAGAAAATCCTTCAAAGACCTTCACAAGAAATGCCAAAAACGAGAATGGTGACTATGCAAAGACACTGTAATAGTTGTAGGTTGGCCCACCCAAAAGTTGAGACTTACATTGGCAACATAGTGACATAAGACCACCAGGGCATAGCACTATTAACCATAGTAAAATAGGGGTTGTACAGTTCAGCAGAAAGAATGAAAATCTTTAAATCATAAAAAGAAATGTCAAAAACTAAAGATAAGTGGGGGGAGAAAACTATATTGACAATGAAGAAAAACTACGAAAACGTAAAAAAATCTAGTGATGCTTGTCCCATGGCCGTGTTGAACATTTTATACTTTTGAATCTTGGAATTTAAACATGGTGTGAGTCATCCTTTGGCTCATGTCATATTGCCATCACCGGTGTTGCATTGCAGTAGCTGATTTCCACAATGCAAGGACTGTTTATTACAGTAAGAAGCTTTTAAGTTTCCGATACATTAATATGACATGCAGCAGCATATGATGTTTATTTGCACTGCAGATGAATCTTAGATCACATTGATATGGTCTCATATCTAGTGAAACACTTGATATAACAATAAGGCAGGCATTTGTTATACAAGTGTGATTCATATCCTAAACTCTGAATTTGATCTGTACTGTATGATTATGAGCGACACAACCCATCCAACACTTAGAAAATGCACAAATGATTTGAAATAAGGGCTTATTATTGTCTAATACTTGTATGCATGGAAATCAAGGTGTACTGAAATAGTAAGGGGCCTAATAGTACCTATTGGTGCAGACTTTTCAATATACAGCAAAACTTTTAATGTAAGCTTAAAAATATCATACAATATTGACACGATTCATTTAGTACAGTGCAAGATACATTGATACCAGTGTTAGCCGTCCGTATTGACCTGTATCATATCGTATCGTGAGAAATCATGGTGTGATACAAGGGGTGTATCAGTGTTATCCATATCACATGATATGGTATGATATGTACGATACGATACAACAAATAGTATCGCATAAAAGAAAATATCATGCCGTATAGTGCGATAGAGCACCGTATCGCACGATACAACTAGTATCGCCATATACGGGGCCAGAAACCCACGTTTTTGCGGGTTTCGGGCTTTTGTTCAACACTCCCAAGTGTGTCTCCGGTGGATCCCCTCTTTGGTGTTAAGGCTCCTAACAACTATGTTATCAATAGCGGTTAGCGGGTTGTTAGCGGTTGACCCTAATATAGTGGTAGCAGGGATATAGCGGGGATATAGCGGATTTAGCGGTACACTTTCATTTATGATTAAATAATTATATATATAATGGATTATCTAATTTCTAAGAAATATCAAGAAACACATAACTACTAGTTTATCAAACTAAATAAACAAATTTAAGAAGACAAACAATAAATTTCATGTAGCATATGCATGTTGAATTGTTAAACTTATATTTAAAACAAAAACATAAATGTAACGAAATTATTCTATACATTAGGCATAATAAGTAAAAGAAACTAATATATATTATACTTATCGGATAAGTACGGATACAAAGGACACTAATGGCAATTGCCCGCAAAAGAACTCTTACTTATCTTACAAAAAAAAGAGGTCAACTCTTCGACATAATCAGAACAAACACTATGATAAACTTCTACACGCTCTTTTTGCATGCAAGGGTTTATAAACAATGCTTTCTAAATTAAGGCTAAGATCTCATACTTCAATTTGGCATACTACCTCCCTATGTAGAGGTTTTCTTATGACCATTTTATTCATTTAACATATCTACTCGAATGACTTTTCACATCTCCAAGAGTCACCATATGTATCCCTTTGTAGGACACTAACATAACTTTTCGATGAGATATACATTATTATTTTGAAAATACATCTTTTAGCTATTATGATAAACCATTATACAAATAAGCAGACAACAAAATAAGCATTTATCAACCTTTAGAAGTAAATCAAGTCAAAATATAACAAAATAAGCTAACATGTTTACTCAAATGGCTTTTCACATCTCCAAGAGTCACTATATGTATCCCTTTATAGGACACTAACATAACTTCGACAACTAAAATACATGATGAGATATACATTATTATTTTGAAAATACATCTTTTAGCTATTATGATAAACCATTATACAAATAAACAAACAACAAAATAAGTATTTATCAACATGTGCAAGTAAATCAAGTCAAAATATAACAAAATAAAAATTGATAAACCATTTTATACGCTATTCTTGATATAGCGGACCGATATAGCAGTCATAGCACCGCTATTAGCGGCCAAGAAGGTCGCCCGCTAAACTTCTAACGATATAGCGGTTCTCTGGCCGCTAATACGCTATAGCGCGATATTAACTACTCAGGCTAACAAAGGTTGTAGGTATACTTTTTTATTATTTTTAATTTTTTTGTATTTTTTCATTTTATTGTTTGAAAATAAAGATGTTAGTATTAGTTTAGGAGATTTAGCCAAGTCAGAAAAGTATATAAACCACAATTTCTACCGACGTATTCAAAAGAATGAAGTCAAAGAGGCTCTTAAACATATGAAGAGTGGTAAATCAGTAGGACTGATAATATTCCTATAGAAGTTTGGAAAATACTAGGAGAAATAGGAATCACTTGGCTCACAAGACTATTTAATGAAATATGGAAAAACCAAAAGATGCATGAGGAATGGAGAGCAAGTACACTTATACCTATATATAAGAATAAGGGAGACATTCAAAATTGTGCGAATTATCGAGGTATCAAGTTAATGAGTCATACTATGAAATTATGATAAAGAATTATCGAACGTAGGTTAAGACAAGTATCAAGTATAACAGAGAACCAATTTGGATTTATGCCAGGTAGATCTACTATTGAAGCGATTCACCTTTTGAGACGTCTTATGGAACATTTTAGAGCAAAAAAGAAAGACCTTCACATGATATTTATTGATCTAGAAAAAGCTTATGATAGGGTACCGAGGGAGGTTCTTTGGAGAACTTTGGAAAAAAGAGGTATCCCATTGACATATATTAACCTTATAAGAGACATGTATGATGGTGCAAAAACATGTGTGAGGACTCATGAAGGAACGACAGACTTATTTGAAGTTAATATTGGGTTACATCAAGGATCAACTTTAAGTCTATACTTATTTATAATGGTGATGGATGAGTTAACAAAACATATTCAAGATGAAGTACCTTGGTGTATGTTATTTGCAGATGACATTGTATTAGTGGAGGAGTCTAAGGAAAAAGTTAATAGAAAATTGGAACTATGGAGAGAAACATTAGAAAGCAAAGGCCTCCGACTTAGTAGAACAAAGACAGAATATATGGAATGTAAGTTTGATCATTTGGCTACTTCAGAGGACATAGAAATTAAAATTGGCACACATTGCATTCCCCAAAAGGAAAGTTTTAAATACCTAGGGTCAATTTTTCAAAGTGATGGAAGAATTGATGGAGATGTTATACATAGAATTAATGCTGATTGGTTAAAATGGAGAGGAGCATAAGGTATTCTTTGTGATAAGAAGATACCATTAAAATTAAAAGGTAAATATTATAGAGCAGCAATTAGGCCTGCCATGTTTTATGGTTCTGAGTGTTGGGCAGTTAATCATCAACATGTACAAAAGATGTCTGTGACAGAAATGAAGATGTTGAGATGGATGAGTGGTCATACAAGAAAAGACCGTATACATAATGAGGTTATTAGAAACAAATTAGGAGTGGCACCAATAGAGGATAAAATGAGAGAACATTGTTTAAGATGGTTTGGACATATAGAAAGAAGATCAAAAGAAGAACCTGTAAGAAGGTTAGAAAAACTAAATTTGGAAAGTATTAAAAGAGGTAGAGGACGACCACAAAAGTGTTGGAAAGAAACAATAAAGAATGATCTAGCTTATTGGGAGTTAACTGCTAACATGACACATGGTAGGGATCTGTGGAAACAAAGAATCCATGTAGCCGACCCCGTCTAGTATGGGAAAAGGCTTAGTTGTTGTTTGTTTGTTATTGTTTTTTAGTGTTATTTGCATTTTTCTTTTTTTGAATGATTAAATATGGAGTTATGAAGAGCGTGGATATGATTTTTATTGTATTCGTGAAGTGGCAGATACTCTATTTGAGTGAAGTGAAGATTGGGGATTTATGAAGTGTTTTTATTTTCAGTTTTTTATTGGATTGAAGTGTTCGATTGAGATGGCAGGAAAGGGTGTTAGGGACTTCCAATCTCAGTCCAATGATCCAGCATGACAATGGGATAACAGTTGAAGAAAACGAATTGAATATAAAATGTTTATTTTGTGAGAAGGTGGTTAGTGGTAGAATTTCATGATTAAAACATCCCATAGTAGGGAGCATGAAAGAAGTTGCTTTTTGTACGGGTAAAGTTGAAAAATCGCCATAAGCCATTAAATGACAATATCTACGGATGATTGAGAGCATACAAGAAAGAAGACAATAGAAGGATGATTTAGAGATGTTTTAGGAAGAGGATAATGATGCTATTGGATTGAGTGATAGTATTTCTTCTGATGGTAGGATATAAATTGGTAGTAGTAGTTCTCGACCATCAACGAAGGGAAAGAGGATTGTTGAACATTTTTCAAGTAGAAGTGGTAGAAGAGGAAGGAGTATAGAAGAGTTTCATCTCCCATACAATCATTTTTTTCTTCTAGCACTACACATGTTACTCAACCGAGAATTCATATTGCTATGGCTTCAGAGCAATTGCATGAGCACGTAGACCTTGTAGTGGGCAAATGATTTTATGATTCATCCATTCCATTTAATGTAGCAAAAAATTTTTATTTTCAAGCAATGACAGATGCAATTGCTAACAATAGTCCATGGTAACAGATGCCTTATTATCAAAAGTTGAGAGGGAAACTATTAGATAAGATTGTCTTTGAAGTGAAAGAATATTATTTGACTTTGAGAGAATCATGAAAGGAGAAGATGCACAATCATGGCATACGGATTGACAAATAGGTGAGGAAGGACTTAGTTAAACTTTCTTTTCTATTGTCCTAAATGACTTATGTTTTTTAGATCTCTAGACATGTCAGAGGAGAGACATATTGCATAGATCCTAAAGTAAGAGTTTGATAAAGTGATATCCGAGGTTGGGCTAGAGAATGTAGTCCAATTCATTAGCAACTTGAAAGGAGTTAGCATATACTTATGAGACTTTCTATTAGACACCATATGCAACCCATTGTTTAGATCTCATCCTGAAGGATATTAATGAGATGAATGAGATAAAGACAACAACTGAGTGTTGCTAAGATATCATCAAATTTACCTACAACCATGCTTTTATATTATGTATGATTTATAATGCAAAACTCCTTCGTACAGTTGCAACTCGGTTTGCAACTAATTTCTTATATGTATAGAGCATTGTGAAACAAAAGCAAGCCTTGAATAAAATGTTCTCCATATATGAGTAACAATAATTTGCAGAGTTACCTCAAAATAGAAGAAACAAAAAAGTTAAATGAGATTTCAAAGATAGTCTTCAAGAGTATATTTTGGAATGCTTGTATTAGACTATTGATGATTACATGTCCTTTAGTGAAAGTTTTGAGATTGGCTGATAGTAAGGACTATCTTTATGAAGCCATGAATAGGATAAAAGAAGTCATTAGAAGTAATTTCAATGGAAAAAAGATGGATTATATGCTCATGTGGGACATTATAGATAACATATGAAACAAACATTTGCATCAGTCTATTCATGCAACAATTTATTATATAAACCCAACATTCAGGTACTCAGCAAGCTTTAAAAGAGACAGTGAAGTAAACCGAGGTATCATTTATTATATAAAAAGATTAGTTCGTGATGAGAGTAGAGCAGATGTTGTATATCAAGAGATGAAAATCTATGATAATGCTCTTCACTTAATGAGCTTTCCTATAGCAATTAGCAACCACGCTAATATGCGCCCAGGTAAACTATTTATTTTAATATTTAAGTTTCTTAAATCTTATATTTATTATGGATTAAGTTACTGATGTTTTGATGTTTGTCTTTTTCTATAAGATGTTTAGTAGAATAGGTTTTGAAGTAATTACCCAAATCTTAGAGATTTCGCAGTAAGAGTTCTGAGCCAAACCTTTAGTGCAACAGGTTGTGAAAGGAATTAGAGTGTCTTTGAACACATCCACACATAAAAAAGCAACAGGTTAGAACATAAGCGGCTCAATGATTCAGTTTTCATCCGTTTAACATGCGGTCTCGATAGAGGTAATCTTATATTAATCTTTATTTTGTTTGACTTTAATTCTTAATGTTATTTACTAATTACTTCGTGAGTGAAGCAAAAGCTAAAATTTGGGAGGATTTATATAAAAAAACTCAACTCAAAAGAGGGTGAAAGAGATATTTTTATGATAGCTAGGAATAAAGATAAGAAAACTAAAGAGCTTAATTATGTTAGATGCATCAAGGATGAGGATGAAAAATTTCTAGTGGCAAATGATGATATAAGAAATAGATGGAAAAAACTATTTTTATAAGTTTTTTAATGAAAATTAAGATGTTAGTATTAGCTTAGGAGAGTTAGCCAAATCAGAAAAGTATATAAACCACAATTTCTACATACGTATTCAAAAGAATGAAGTCAAAGAGGCTCTTAAACATATGAAGGGTGGTAAATTGGTAGGACTAGATAATATTCCTATAGAAGTTTGGAAAATACCAGGAGAAATAGGAATTACTTGGCTCACAAGACTATTTAATAAAATATGGAAAAACCAAAAATGCCCGAGAAATGGAGAGCAAGTACACTTATACCCATATATAAGAACAAGGGAGACATTCAAAATTGTGTGAATTATCGAGGTATCATTGAGCCATACTATGAAATTGTGAGAAAGAATTATCGAACGTAGGTTAAGACAAGTATCAAGTATAACATATAACCAATTTAGATTCATGCCAGGCAGATCTACTGTTGAAGTGATTCATCTTTTGAGACGTCTTATGAAACATTTTAGAGCAAAACATAAAAACCTTCATATGATATTTATTGATCTAGAAAAAGCTTATGATAGGGTACCGAGGGAGGTTCTTTGGAGAACTTTGGAAAAAAGAGGTATCCCATTGACATATATTAACCTTATAAGAGACATGTACGATGGTGCAAAAACATGTGTGAGAACTCGTGAAGGAATAACAAACTTCTTTGAAGTTAATATTGGGTTACATCAAGGATCACCTTTAAGTCCACACTTATTTATAATGGTGATTGATGAGTTAACAAAACATATTCAAGATGAAGTACCTTGGTGTATGTTATTTGCATATGACATTGTATTAGTGGAGGAGTCTAAGGAAAAAGTTAATAGAAAATTGGAACTATGGAGAGAAACATTAGAAAGCAAAGGCCTCCGACTTAGTAGAACAAAGACAGAATATATGGAATATAAGTTTGATCATTTGGCTACTTTAGAGGACATAAAAATTAAAATTGACACACATTGCATCCCCCAAAATGAAAGTTTTAAATACCTAGGGTCAATATTTCAGAGTGATGGAAGAATTGATAGAGATGTTACGCATAGAATTAATGTTGGTTGGTTAAAATGGAGAGGAGCATCAGGTATTATAGAGCATCAATTAGGTCTGCCATGTTTTATGGTTCTGAGTGTTGGGCACTTAATCATGAACATGTACAAAAGATGTTTGTGACAGAAATGAAGATGTTGAGATAGATGAGTGGTCATACAAGAAAAGACCGTATACATAATGAGGTTATTAGAAACAAATTAGGAGTGACACCAATAGAGGATAAAATGAGAGAATATCGTTTAAGATGGTTTGGACATATAAAAAGAAGATCAAAAGAAGAACCTCTAAGAAGGTATAAAAAACTAAATTTGGAAAGTATTAAAAGAGGTAGAAGGCGACCACAAAAGTGTTGGAAAGAAACAATAACGAATGATCTAGCTTATTGGGAGTTAACTGCTAACATGGCACACGATAGGAATATGTGGAAACAAAGAATCCATGTAGTTGACCCCGTCTAGTATGGGAAAAGGCTTAGCTGTTATTGTTGTTATTTACTAATTACTTATCTTTCTTTCTTGCAAGCAATTAAAAAAGTTAAATAGAGAAGAAAACTAATTTGATCCAATAAGTTTGGATAATTTTGCTATATTAGAGGAGTGTATTATGAAAGATAATGAAGCAAATGCACTCCTAACCAAAGAAGATATTACATGAATTAATTTAGAAGGAGCACAACAACATTATGAAGGGGATGAAGATTTTAATTTTGAAGCAAAAGGTGGTGAGGATCTTCAGCAAGGAGAAGTTGAATATTATTTAGTTGATGATCTTAATTACAATGTATAAATGTTTTTTTTTTAATTATGAAAATTGTACTTTTTTATAAGGATTATGCTTTAAAGTATGTAATTTTTTCTCAATTATTAAATGGTGAATGATGAATATGTACTAAACTTTTGCATTATATGAATTCTTTACAATTATCAACATTTTTCCTTTTTTCTGGATTTTTACTAATTTTTTAGTATTAAATTACGATATAGAACGATATGATACGATACGTATCGTATCATAGACGAAAATGATACACGTCGAAGAACATGGGAGTGTATTGCCTCATAAGAACTTATAGCTCTATATCATGTGATATAATCTTTTTTATGGTTGTTATTTATTGATGGTATTAACTGTTATTAACGGTTAGAGTCCCAAGATTGATGGTATTGGTTATTATTTATTGAGTTCCAACGATAGGAGTTATGAACGATTAGAGTCTCAAGCACAAATTTATCCAGGATAGGAGTTATTAGCTTATAGATTCCCAAGCATATATTTTATTGATGGTATTAGTTATTATTTACAGAGTTTCAATGGTAGGAGTTATTAATTGTTAGAGTCCCAAGCACAACGATTAGCCGACCCCATACTAGATGGGGTCGGCTACAAGGATTCTTTGTTTTCACAAAGCCCTATCATGTGTCATGTTAGCAGTTAACTCACAATAAGCTAGATCATTCTTTATTGTTTCTTTCCCATACTTTTGTGGTCGTCCTCTACCTCTTTTAATACTTTCCAAATTTAGTTTTTCATACCTTGTTAGAGGTTCTTCTTTTGATTTTTTTTTTTATATGTCCAAACTATCTTAAACGATATTCTCTCATTTTATCCTCTATTGGTGTCACTCCTAATTTGTTTATAATAACCTCATTATGTATACGGCCTTTTCATGTATGACCACTCATCCATCTCAACATCTTCATTTGTGTCACATACATCTTTTGTACATGTTGATGATTAACTACCCAATACTTTATGTATAATATTTACCTTTTAACTTTAATAATATCTTTTTATCACAAAGAATATTTGATGCTCCTCTCCATTTTAACCAATCAGCATTAATTCTATGCAGTGTTATCCGTATCGCACCGTATCGCGTATCATATCGTGGGCAACCACGATACGATACACCTAGGTGTATCGATTTTGAAGGATTATAGCACCGTATCGTACGATACGGGCGATACGCCCTGGGACCCTTATAAAGGGTCTCGGGCCGACCGAAATCCGTGATTTTTCGCGGGTTTTCTCTATCCTTTTGGGTTCCTCAAGCTCCCTAAGAGCCGATTTTCACCTCTTTGGTGTTCAAAGCTCTAAAATCGTGCCCTGCGGTGTTCGTGCAAGCCTCCAAACTCGGATTTAGGTATATTTTTAATGTTATTTCATTTTTTTTCTTTTATATTTATTATTTTTT
The DNA here is from genome assembly GCA_036023115.1 of Brasenia schreberi. Classification (NCBI taxonomy): domain Eukaryota; kingdom Viridiplantae; phylum Streptophyta; class Magnoliopsida; order Nymphaeales; family Cabombaceae; genus Brasenia; species Brasenia schreberi. The sequence continues at coordinate 9,285,711 of JAYKKT010000073.1, forward strand.
GTGTTATTTCTTTTTTTTAATGACAAAATATGAAGTTATTAAGTGTGTGTGTATACGATTTTTATTGCATTCATGAAGTGGGAGACACTCCATTTGAGTGTTATTTGAAGATTGGGGATTTACGAAGTGCTTTTATTTTCAGGTTTTTGTTTGAATTAAAGTACTCCATTGAGATGACAGGAAGGGGTGGTAAAGACTCTCATTATCGGTCTGATGATCTAGCATGACAATGGGGTATACCAGTTGAGGGTTCCAGGTTAAAGATTAGATGTTTATTTTGTGAGAGGGTGATTAGTGGTGAATTTCAAGGTTGAAACACCACCTAAGAGGAACCATGAAAGAAGTTGCTCAATGCACAGGCAGAGTTAGAAGTGTGCCAGAAGGTATTAAATGACAATGTCTGCAAATGATTGAGAGCATACAGGAAAGGAGACAACAAAAGGATTATTTCCAGATGTTTGAAGAAGCTGATGATGCTACTGCCATTGGATTTGGATTCACTGATAGTTTGCCTTCAGATGGTAAAACAAAAGTTGGTAGTAGCAGTTCACGAGTACCTAGCTGAGGAAAGAGGGTTGCAGTTGAAGACTTTGGAGGTGGCAGAAGAGGAAGTTCAGGAAGGAGTAGAGGAAGAGCTTCTTCTACCATACATTCGTTCTTTCCTCCTTCCACTACACCTGGTGCTCAACCTGAAATTTGTGCTGCTATGGTTTCAAACTGCATGATCAAGCAGACCTTACAATAGGAAGATGGTTTTATGATGCATGCATTCCATTTAATGCAGTAAATAGTTTTCATTTTCAAGCAATGACAAATGCAATTGCTAACATTGGTCAAGGATACAGGATGCCCTCTTATCAGAAGTTGAGAGAGAAGATATTAGATCAGACCGTCATTGAAGTGCAGCAATATTGTTCGACTTTGAGACAATCGTGAAAGAAAACGGGATGCACTATCATGGCAGATGGATGGACCGATAGGCGAGAAAGGACATTGCTAAACTTTCTTGTATATTGTCCTAAAGGACTCATGTTTTTGAGATCTCTAGATATGTTAGAGGAGAGGCACACTGCACATAAGGTGCAAAGCTTCTTTACACAGCTGCAGCTCGGTTCGCAACAAACTTCTTATCTATATAAAGTATCGTGAGACAGAAGGCAGCTTTGAAGAGAATGTTCTCCTCATATGAGTGGCAACAATTTGCAGAGTTGCCTCAAAACAAAAGGAATAAAAAGTTGAATAAGATCGTAGAAACAGTTTTTAGAAGTTCATTTTGAAATGCATATGTCAGATTATTGAAAATTACTTTTTTTTTAGTGAAAGTTTTGAGATTGGCTGACAGCGAGGAGAAACTATCTATGGGCTACCTTTATGAAGCCATGGACAGGGCAAAAGAAGCGATCAGAAATAACTTTAATGGAAAAAAGAGAGATTATGTGCCCGTATAGAAAATAATTGATAGTAGATGGAATAAATAATTGCATCAGCCTATTCATGCAGTAGCCTACTATCTAAACCCATCATTTAGGTACTCAGCAACCTTTAAAAGGGATGGTGAGGTTAATCGAGGAATCATTCAATGTATTGACAGATTAGTCCCTGATGAGAACATAGCAGATGTGATACATCGAGAGATGAAAATATATGATAATGCTCTTCACTTGATGGGTTTGCCTGTTGCAATTCGTAACCGCACTATGATGCATCCAGGTAAATTGTTTATTTTTATATTTAAGTTTCATCTTACATTACTGTGGATTATGTCTCTAATGTTTATCTTTTTCTACAGATGTTTGGTGGAACAGGTTTGGAACTGATTGTCCAAACCTTAGAGATTTTACAGTGAGAGTCTTAAGCCAAACCTCTAGTGCAACAGGTTGTGAAAGAAATTAGAGTGTTTTTGAACACATACATACAAAGAAGCGCAACAGGTTGGAACATAAAAGACTAAATGATTTAGTTTATATTCGTTGTAACATGTGCCTTCGTGAAAGATAATGTTGTATTACTTTCAAATTTTCAATTTAATATAGTTTAACTTCAGTCTTCAATTGTTAATATTATTTACTAATTGTTTATCTTTGTTTGTCGTAGGCAATTAAAAAAAGTAAATAGAGAAGAAAGTCAGTTTGATCCAATAAGTTTGGATAATTTTGATATATTAGAAGATTGGGTTATGGAAGACACTGAAGAAAATGCCCTCCTAACTGAAGAAGACGTTGCTTAGATTAATTTGGAAGGAGTGCAACAACAACATCAAAGAAATGAAGAATTTGATTTCCAAGAAGAAGGTGTCGCTGATGATGATGAGGAGGAGGATCTGCAATAAGGAGAAGATAAGATTATTTAGTTGATGATCCTGATTACAATTTATAAAATGTAATTGCTCATTTTTTGGATTCAAAATATGTAAATTTGGATGCAATTGTTTAATGTTGAATGCTCAATCTGTACTAAACTTACAATATATGAATTTAAAGCAATTACTAGATTTTTCTTGAATTTTTCTGATTTTTTTCTGATTTTTACTAATTTTTATTGATTTTTAATTAATTTTTGCATTATTTTAATATTAAAGTACGATACGATACAATACGATACGCCCGTATCGTGGAGCCCAGCGATACACGATACGATATGCGTCAAACAACACTAATTCTATGTGTAACATCTTCATCAATTCTTCCATGACTCTTAAAAATTGACTCCAAGTATTTAAAAATTTCTTTTTGGCGGCTGCAATGTGTGCCAATTTTAATTTATGTCCTTTGAGGTAACGAAATGATCAAACTTACATTCCATATATTGATAGTATTAGTTATTTTATTTATAAAGTTTCATGACATAAGTTTAACGTTAGATGTCCCAAGAACAAATTTTTGGAAAAGAATTATTGACTGTCAATTTTTTAATTAAACATTTATGATATGATATAATACACCTTTCTTAGGGAGAAAAATGATATACAATACAATACAAACAACACTCGTTGATACTAGATTAAATAGACACCAAATATATCCAGGTACTATGATATTATGATATTCACAACATTGCAAAACATAAAATGAATGGATGTTTTGACAATCAAAGAACTCTATACTTGGATTGGTTTAATAAAAGGTATTCCTAGACAACAACATTTAACGGGTACGGGATTGCCCTATCTTGCAAAGGCATTTTGGTACCATGTGGAAACACAGATTTCATCTGCCGAGCCTTACCACCCAATGAAGCCATGGAAATATTACTAAACAACCAATCACCACTCAAAAGAACAAGATGCTCTGCAAAAAGAAGTAACCAACAAAAGTGCAGTACGTTTAGCACATACTCTTAGTTGATGAAGGCTGTGCATTCTAAACCATGCCTTTTAAAGTGCCTCTTCTGTCACATTTGAGCAGTCTGGAATACTAACTTCGCTCTGGGACACCTCCAGAATTTGCCCAAGCACACGTGAATCCATCTTTCTTGAAGCACAAAGTGTATAACCTATGTCAATCAAGAATTCATCAGGGTATCCCTTCAAGCGACACAACGTCTTCAATGTGCTTACACAGATTCCACCGAGACAATTCTCTCAGAGAAGGGCATGGTCTAGAGACTTGATTGCTTCCTCCTTGTCTTGAAGGTGTCCAATCAATAATAGGAGCCGAATCTGCACAGCCTGCAAGTTTCTGTAGGCGTGCAGCCAGTCTTTCTTTCTGTGTCATTGCAATCTGCTTGGCTGTGGAAAAAGGACCTGGCCAATCTTCAACTTCGAGACTGTCAGTGCCATTTTGTGCTGGAGTTCGTCAAGATGCCCTTGCACTTTCAGCATTGCAATGAGCAAACTTACGAGCGTAACTTACCGCGATCTTGCGATTCTCTCGTCTCTTCCATTCAGGTAGCTCTCTCTGATGTCTTCTATCCTCCATCTTAAAGGTACTTTTGTCTGGAATAACAGGTGCAGTTTTATCCTCCTGAGCTTTCAAACTTTCTTCGTTTGCATTTTGTTCAACTATCAACTCTGAATCCAATAGCCGACCATAATAATTCCTCATGATACGTAGGGTGTTCGCGGCTTTCTCAAGTTCACTTCTGATTTTGTTTCCTCATCACTTATCACAACTACCTCTTTACCTTTTCCTTCCGGTGCGTTTGATGAAGAACCTTTAGATATGCTAAGCCTGTCTACTGAACGAAGTAACACAGATTGTTATCCGTTATCAAAATCATCATCAATCGCGGCTGAATCCATGGCATGTGATTCTTCATTTTGTTCATTAACCAAGTTTACCATGTCAGGACGGTCCACATCTACGGATTCTTCATTGCGGTTGCCGGCCACAGCGGGTTTGTTCAAGTCTTTAATCTCCATTTCAGGGTTGGAAATCACGTCTTCGGAGGTACCATCTGCTCCCTCATAACCATAGAAATCCACACAATGGGGCGCCACAACGGCGTCCTTACTTGCAATTCTTCGGCTCCTTCTTGGGGAAGTCTTTCCCTCCGAAGACCCAATTCTCTTCTTTCCAACAGTTCTTCCTCCATCAGGTTTCAACTCTCCCTTGTTGCCAACGATATCCCTCCCCAACAATTTCCTCGTCGAAACATTTTCGCCTTCATTCTCCAAAATCTTCTGCTCCTGATCATTTTCGAGCTTTCCTGTACGCTCAGATTCATCCTTTTCTTGTAAATCTTGCTCAGAGGAGCCGAAAACGAAAAGATTTTTCCCACTATCAACTTCGAATCCAAAAGATTTCTTTGTCGCCAGCCTGGCGCTTCTTCTTATCCTGTTGAAAGAATGCTCGTCCGACGGAAAACTTCGTTTGCCTTCATCTCTAACAACGGCAGACGTTTTCTCTGCTATTGTCGAAACCGGAAGGCGACCAAGACCACAATCTGGAGGCTCCTGCTTATTTCCATGCCCACTTTCACGACATTGATCAACTTTTCCCGCAATGGTTTCTCCGTCGCCGGAAAACTCTTGCGATTTCCAAGCAAATCGGAGGCTCTTCCTTGTGCCGGCCGTCGCCCTCGGGTTTTGCAACGGAATTAGTCCCGTAAATTCCCTCCTCTTGCCGTCTGAGCCGGGGGAAGTTCCTTCTGCCGACGACGACGAAGAGTCAATGGTTGGTGGGACGACGTCAAGATTACTCGGACAGAGAGACTTTTCCGACGACGCATCGTCGTCCTCCAGCATCAGACGGATCTTTCTTGGTCGCCGACCTGAGGATCGCCAACGAATGGCCGAATGGAAAAGAAAACCGGCCACCAAAGGAAATGGGAAACGATCGGACGATGTTTGGGAAGACGCGATACTTCTCCGAAGGAACTCTTAGGGAAAAGTTCCCGCCGCAACGGGAATCAATTATGTTGCATGGAACTGGACACGAACACGGATACGAAAATGAAGCGGTATATATATAAATATATATACAAATACATATATATACATACATGAAAAGGATCATGTGTCCACTAACACCTCTCACGATTCTTAAGAGTGAAACTTCAAAGAAAAGGGACTTTGTTATTTGCATACCCGTTTTACTATCCACACATCTTTTTTCACTAAATATCAAAATTATTCTTCATATAAATATTATTTTCTTTCACATTCTATCACAAAATTTCTCTCCTCTCTGGCCCAATTTCTCCTTTCTCATCAAATTCCATCAAATCTGCTTTTACCCAATCTCTCCTCTCTCATACCATTCCATTAAAAGTATATTTAGTCGAATCTTTTTACTCCCGCAACAAAAGTTGTACTTAGCATTATTGTCTTCTTCATAGCTCAATGCATATTTCTACGAATTTGATTGAAAAAGACAGAATAAAAAATAAAAAAAATAAAAATAAAAATTAAAACTAAAAACGAAATCAATAATAAAAAGACACACAACTAAATAATAAGAAAACAACCACCATGAGAATCAATAACAAAAAAAAAAATCAAGAAACATATGAAAAATAATTGAAAATAAAAAACTAGGGCATCTCGACAGAAGACATATGCCATGCGCATCTCTTCCGTCGGGATGGTCTCATTTTTTATTTTCAATTCTAGTTTAAAAATCAATCAAAACAACTAAAAATAAAAAAATCAAAATAAAATCAACAACATAAGTCAATAAATCAAAGAATCCTCCTTTGAATCAACTTTTTTATCCTTTTTTTTCTTCATTTCCCTCTTTCTTTCTTTCCATTCTTCATTTTCTTCATTTTCCAATGAAAGAATGGACAGAACTAACTCTCACTAACCACACAACATAAATCATTTTTTGATTCTCTCATGGAGAGTTGGGAGAATGTAAAGAAGAACGATAGAAAATGACGACTGAAAGCGGATTCACGCATGAGGGGAGAGGAGGTCCTTTTCTGACTGAAGGGTAATTGACTAGAAATATTTTGAGAAAAGCAAAAAAAGTGTATGTACAGTAAAAGGAGTGTGTTAGTTTGGAAAAGCATAATGAATACTTTTATTATATTGTATATGAAAATGGCATTGGATCTTGGTTGATGCAATCGATCCAACCAAAAAAAAAAGAATGAGAACCCGATTCTTGGCTTCTTCATCCTCCTCCTCCTCCATTATTCAGAAGCCACTTTGGGCATAAGGTTATTTCTGTAGCATTTTCCTTAGCAAAAGAAGTCAGATTCTTTTATTTATATAACATCTTCTTTAAGCATAAGAAATCGGATTCTTCGTCAAATTGAATTCCTCATAGGTCACCGTCTCCATGAATCATTTATTTATGTGGCATCATTCTTCGGCAAGCACATTCTTCTGACCGGAAGGTGTTTTGTATGCATTTTCTTCTCTCTCCAGCAACCAATATTGACGGATAAACTTATATTGTTTTCCGTTTCTTTATTTCTTCCATCAGACACCTTGATTGACAATTTATGCTACATGCCAAAGCAACTTCTTCTATTCTGACCCCCTAAAATTATTATGCAAGCGGATGAAGCAAATTCAGTATTCTGCACCCGACATTAGCTCTTTATTTCGTTGCCTCTTCTAACTCCTAAAATAATTGAATAATATTAGAGCATTCATACAGAGCATAAAATAATTATAAATAAAACGTTACCAATTTACCTTATGCTTATAAGATATGAAGACCCACCAAGTATCATAAATGCTTCCAAAGTCATCAAATAATTGGCCATGGAACCATTTCTAAGATTCCTTGTACTCTATGTTAGAACACCAGTAATGCCCAAATTGTTAGACTTAATGACTAATTAATGAAGATTGGTTAATTAAACTCATGTGACATTATTGACATTTAGTTCATGTTAAGTATCTCCAAATATGCTTATTTGATTAAGAGACTTCCACGTCTTCATTTGGAAAACATTGTTCCCTCTATATTTTGATGTGTGAATATAAAATCCAAAATTTACCTTGTATTTCACCGTCATCCTCCTGTTATTGTAGATAAACACAATATCACAACTCCTCTCTACACAATAGTCTTTAAGGCATCCCTAAGTGTAAATCTGTTTTTTCAATTTCATTTTCTGCAGAATTTTGTATCCTATACAATGTACTCTCATCAAAACTGACTTCATGTGAAGGTACATCATCGTCAAAAGCAACAGGGCTTCGCAACTGCTCTTCATCTAAACCTATTTTTTTGCTTCTCCATCCCCAAAAGGATCGCCCTACCCAGACCAATATCATACTCTTCTTCAAATTCAAAGACTTTTCTTAATGATAAATCTTCATTCCCATCGTATGCACAATCCTGATCTTCATCATCATTGGTTTCAACATCTTCTACTGATTTCTCTACATCTCGTACAATATCATCGATCCCCTCAACTTCTCTAGCCCCGCTCAACTCGTTTTATATTTAGTGAGAACAACCACATTATGAGTGCTACCACCATCCAAATCCAGACCAACTAATGCTTCCACAAACATTACAAACATATGGATGAGTTTCTCCAATATTATCAACTAGCATATCATACACGCCCTTGTTATTTGTAATTCATTCTAACCTCAAATCACCACCCAAAAGTAAATTTTATACCATATTTAAACTTAACGTAGCCAAGCTCATTGCAGAGCCGAATCATGGTAGATAATGTGTTGGACTTAATGGTGTAATTATTGATTGTTGGGTGCAGTTAAACCCATGTAGCATTAATTCCCTTTAATTCATGATTAGTACCCCTAATTGATAAATGCTTAAGAAAGTTGAAAGTCCAAAGTTTTAAATCTTATGTAGGAGGATATTGTGCATGTGAATGTCATAGGAAAATCTGTCCCATATTGTGCATGTGAACTCTTAAGCAAGAGTTTAAAGGGCTTGAGTAGGGTATGGATAACTACACACATGTGTTGGCTTGGGCTGAACTCAAGAAATTAATTCAAGGATATGGAACCAAGAGGAGGCCTCATTATGGATCATGGGGCCCAAGGAAAATTAATCTAATGTCAGCTGCAACTAAAGGGAATTAGCAGTAATCCAACCAGCTAGCTCCATTTTGCATTAAAGGATTAGTTGGAATTAACTCCTCCCCACTTATTTATTGGTTGAACTGTTTTGGTATTAACAGAGCTTAAGAAATTTTAGTAGAATTAAATGTTAGTTAGCTGGAGCTTATCACTAGGACATATTCTAGAATGGTAGTTTGCATTTCTTAAATCCCTCTTTGTAATCATGTGCCTTGAAAATCCATACGAGATAATTATTGTATTGTTACTTGTATAAGTTTAGAGATTTGTTCTAAGCCTATATATATTGAAGAGAAATGAACAAAAGGCATTAGTTTTTGGATCTCTTCTCTGCAAAAAAGCTTCTTACTCATCTAACTCAGTTTATGTGACTGAGTTAGTGATGTTTTTATTCATACTCAACCCTCCTATCAATCAAAACTTCTTCTCATTGTGGCAAGCTCTTCCTATCTTCCCTTGCAACCTCTTGACATTATGAGTTGAAAGCACATCATTGGTGCTTTCATATTTTCACATCCTTTCTCATTCTATTCCTCCTTCTCTTACCTACCATCAACTCAACAACTGAATTGTTGAATCTTTTGGTCATTTTCTTTTTTTTTTCTTCCTCCTTATATTTTTCCTTTTAACTGAATTGTGCCCATACCCAAACCTTTCTTACATCCTCCTTCATCTACTTCTTAAACACTCATCACCATGACTCAAGAAGAACTAATTTCCCCTTCGGTTCCTTGAGGCCTATCCTTTGACCAAGCACGACTTTTGGCCCTAGAATAAAAATTTGAAAAAACACCGGCTCAAATGACACAACTTTCTCAATCCGTCCTAAATCCTGGTTCTCAATGTACTACCCCATCGCATCACAAGAGTGTATACAAGCACGCCTTTGACACAGATGAAGAAGTTGCTGAATCATGGACCTTATGACTTCAAAAGAGGTCATAATGATGTCGGCCATGCCATCAAGTTTAAGATTCCTACCTTCAAACGAACCAACTCACCTGAAGAGTTCCTTGAATGGTGCAATGAGTAGAAATTTTTTTTGAGTATCATAACTATTTTGAGGCTAAGAAATGTTAGTTAGCAACCCTAGAATTCACAGGTTATGCTAATTTATGGTGGAAAAATCTGAAAGACTAGCAGCGAAGTGATGGAGAAGGCAAAGTAAGGAGTTGGTGGTTAATGAAATGACTCATGCAAAAGAGATTTGTATTTGATTATTACAGCCATAAATTATTTCTCAAGTTACAAGGCATTCATCAGGGAGGAATGAGTATGGAGGATTATGTTAAGGAATTTGAGACCCTCATGGTTCGTTGTGAAGTGCAAGAACCTAACGAGCAAACCACAACCAGATTTCTCAATGGACTGAATCATGACATTGTTGAGATCATAGAGCTGCAACCCTCTGTCTTCTTAGAAGATGTAATTAAACTAGCCATTAGAGTGAAACAAAGGTGTCAACAAGGTTCATCCAGAAATCTCTCAACCAAGTTTCCTAACAGTAAAATAGTACCCTCCTCGGTTCTTGTACCTCCCATACACAAGGAGTCAACAACCAAAAGGAACACTACTGGTAGTGAGGCAACACCATATAACAATTCAAAGGAAACACCAACCTCCACCTTGTGAAGTCAGGACATCAAATGTTTTAAATGTCTTAAAAGGGGACATATTGCCTTGCAATGCCCTAATCGCAAGGTAATAATCTAGTGCGAAGCAACAAATGAATTTGAAAGTGAGAATGAAGTTGAATCGGAGAATAATACACATGAAGAAGTGTCCTTTGCTGATGAAGAAGAGTTTTGGTAATTCGTAGAGTTCTGAACAACATATCTATCAATAAGAAAAATCAAAGAAAAAATATATTTTGCTGGCAATGTACCATGAAAGACAAAGTTTGCAACCTCATCATTGATGGAGGCAGTTACATCAATATTGCTTCTACCAAATTGACTATCAAACTCAACTTGTCCACCTGCACACATTCTCATCCTTACAAATTGTAGTGGCTAAATAACTGAGGTGAGGTATGGGTTGATCAACAAGTCACTATTCAATTTTATATAGGAAAATCATACCAAGACAACATCAATTCTGATGTTGTTCCCATAGATGTTAGCCACCTGCAGTTGGAACACTCATGGTTGTTTAATCGACACATATGACATGATGGGTTTAATAACACTTATATGCTTTTAAAAGAAGGACGACGAATTACATTGGCACCTATCAATCCACATCAACTACTAAGTAAGAGCTCTCCTAAAATAGAATTTTGCAAGGAGAACCTATTTGGTAAACAGAAAGAGATCGAGCATGCATTATCTTCGTCTAAACCCTTCTTCATCTTGGTTAATAGGGGAGCTCAATCGAAGCAGGATTCACCCAATGACATGATTGTCAAAACCAAGTCATGGTTAAACTCAAAGTTCGAAATGAAGGATATGGGAGAAACATCCTATATCCTGGGTATAAAGATCTTTCGAGATAGAGAATCTAGACTCTTATGCTTGAGTTAGGAGAGATATATTGACTATATCCTCAAGAAGTTCAAAATGGGTGAATGCAAGTATGTTGTTACACATGTTGCAAAAGGGGTTAAACTTAGTAAGGCTAATTATCTCGGTGAAGGAGATGATAAGCCTAACATTCCTTATGCACAAGCTGTGGGTAACTTGATGTATGTTATGTTGTGTAAAAGACCTGATATCAACTTTGTTATTGGTTTTGTAAGTAGATATAAAAGTAATCCTGGATGGCAACACTTGATTGTAAAAAAGATTTTAAGATATCTTAAAGGAACAAGAGACTTAAAACTATGTTTTCAAGCAGATGAACTAAAAGTGGTAGGATACTCAGATGTTGAATTTACTGAAAGTAAAGATGACAACAAATCAACCTTAAGTTAAATATTCTTATTTGGAGGTAGTGATATTTATTGGGCATGTAAGAAATAGGGTTGTGTAGTATTGTATATATAAGAAGCTAAGTATGTGGCTTATTGTATGGTTGCAATGAGTGTTGTTTGGATAAGCCACTTTATATGTGATTTGAAGTTGGAAATAACCGACGAGTCAGTTGTCATTTACTCTGATAACAATGCAACAATTACTCTTATCAAGAGTGGAGATAATTGCTAAAAAAACAAGCATATAATGGTTAAATATCACTATGTTTATGATATGGTTATAAGAAATGAAATATTCATCTCATACATGTCAACAAATGATACGTTGACAGACCCCTTAGCTAAAGGCATAACAGAGGAACTTTTCTCAAAACATATTATAAACATGGGTTTGAGGTATGTTTGGTTGTTGTGTAAGGAAATAACCACACAACGGATAGTGGTTGCAGTAGCAATCATGAAATAACATTACTGGGTAAACCCAGCAAAAGTCGGAGGAAAACCAGTATATCAATACACTTAACTAGAATGGCCAAGTGGGAGATGTTATGTTGTGGCCATTCTCAGCGACCTAACATAGTAACCACTGGACTAGCCATCCATACCATTACCATATCTAGAGTTGGAGATAGGTAGCCATAATAGTCGGACCGTTACCGAAAAACACAGTAAAAGTCTGGATATATATATGCTCTCGATGAGGGAAGCCCAATAGGATAACTATGAGGTGTGGAGCACGCACTACTCTATAAATGAGAGCAGTGCATACAGTAAAACACACTTGAGAAAAACTGTAGTCTCCCTCGAAGATTATGCTGCGAGGAAACCTCAAACCATAAAACTTACCATTTCTGCTACGGACTTATCTCAAAGGCTTGAAGGAGGATAACCGGAACCTCACAAACAGTTGGATTCCAGCAAGAAAATCGCTTCATATCCTTCAGATTATTTGTGATATAGTTTATGCAGTTGTTATAATAGCCACCAGAGCATCTATAAAACTTGGTTGGTGGCGTTGTAGGAGTCGCTGGCGAAGGAACGATTGTAACCAAAGTTTTCTACAATAATGGATTGACTTCAGGAGAAAGCAATACGCTCTCTGTCACTGGATATTTCATGTAGATATCATCGAGGATCTCTATGCTCCCATGCATATTGGTTAAGCACCCTGGCATGGCTTCATCTGCGAAGACTTTAGTTACTGTCTAAAGAGGAAGAGTGAGTAAACTAAAAAGAAAGTCCACAAAGTCCTTCCCTGCTTATGCGTATAAAACTTTATTTTCCTTCGTGTTGATGACCAGCTTGATGGAGTATGGGTTCTTTTCTTCGCTCGTCGACATATTGCTATTTGAAGCAATGCTCTTGAAGAAGATTCTGTTAGGTAAGATATATGACTACGTTTTTGAAGGGGTGGAGGAAGAGAGTTGGCTGTATATATGGAGAGAGATGCCTAACTTACTTGAGAAGGAAGATGAATGTGACTGCAGATGAAGTGTTAGGCACCTTAGACAACATCTATGCCTTCAAAGTAAAGATTAAGATCTGGATTTGGGTTCATATGAGGGATTTGGTTTGAATTGCAAAGAATAAAATTCAAAACGTGGGTTATAAATATAAGAGCTAGCAGCTAGTTTCTTTAACAAACCTTAAGACCGTAAAGGCAACTTATGGATGTTGATAATTTTTAACTATTTTATTTCTATCAGCTTGTCTGGTAAACTGTTTCTAACAAAAACCAAATCTGCATTCTACAACATAAACTTTGGAGTCTGGCCCAAATCCGAATCCTATTTTCCTAGTTCTGTAATGAAGTCGCGTTCTGTAATGCTATACAATGACATCCCTAGTTCACGAGAACCAAAGAAGGATCATCGAAGGATTTTATGGTGGGCAGATTGTCGTGGCTACGCATGAGTTAAACACGACTCGGCCATCATCCGGTACAAGAATTTGACACTAATTAATGTATAAAAGTTTATATGCCAAATGCTTCAAATCTTTCGTTGGTGATGAAGTTCGTCAGTGTTTCAAAACTTTTGACGGATGGCATGCAATATGCACGCCAAGTGTTTGACGCACGATTATGCGGTTAAGTTGGGCTAGATTCAGATATTTCATTCGCGAAAACTTTATGCAGGGGCGTAGATATTGCTAGGTCATCATCTGATAATAGGGAGCCTCGAATCTTAGTGTCGCGGAATTCAAAGATTGCAGCTTATGAAAATAATGACCAGTCCAGGGAAGCAATCAATTAGGTGCGTGCAGAATGAGCGTGTTCGGTATGATTACATATCCTCTTCGTGTGCTAAGTTGACGACTCTAAATACAAGGAAAAATATGCATAAGCTAGTACAGAGGACGGGATTTGATTCAAATCCCTCCATCACCCATGCATGGTAGAACTTCTTGTTCGTGCCGGTCATTTGGCTGAAGCATATAGCTTCATCCGGAAAATGCCAACGTAGCCTGATGCTGATGTTTGGGCTGGTGCTTGTAAAGATCATCACAGTCTCGGGATGGCTGAGCTTGTGGTTAAACAAATCTTTCAGTCGAGTCAACAAGCTGTTAATCGTCGCATTCTTATGTGAAATATCTATGTTGATACGGGTAGATGGGATGAAGTAGCCAAATTAAGGAAGTCGACAGAAAAACAGTAGGTGAGAAAGATTCCTAGTCAAAGTTTCAGAAACGAATAAAAGATTCTGTAGGTTCTTTTTCAGGGCCAAGGGTGTACCCTTTATAACGCTATATGATTGCATTAGATTTTGAAGTACCAAAATGGTTCTACTCTTGAAACACCTTTCTTGTCCATGCATGAAAAGGCAACAATAGATGAGGAACTTCCCATTCATCTGCAGATTTTTTTGAGGACCAGGTGTATGCCCTTTGTGACAGTATATGATTGGAGTACCAAAAAACATTCTGTTGTTGGTCATGCATGTGAGGGAAATAACAGATGAGAAAAGTTCCTGCTCAGAGTCTGCTAGAAATTCTTAATATGTTAGTGTATTCAAATATGTTGCTAATACTTCAATCTCAGGTTTTGTTATATCTAGTTAGAATGCTATCAAAACTACACTAACATATATATGACAAGACTAATTATCCTCAATAACTATGACATTTAATCTTTGAAAATTGATGACTCATTGCCTTTATTCCAATCGGGCACACAATGTTACATTGTGGATGCGATTGAGTATTGAGTATTGAGTATAAGCCACCACCACCACAACAACAACAACTAAAGCCTTGCAACAAGAGTATTACCTCAAGAACATGACACCTTAACATCATTGTTGCTTATGGGGAGTTTGACTTGAAAAGGTTGCACATGTGGGTGAGTGGGTGTTAGGCTTCAACCTCCTTTTATAACAAGAATCAACAACTAAGTCGTTTCTCATCATAGATGGATTATGCTACATTGATTCTTTGTTTCTATAGAGTCTGATCATGTGTCGTGCAACTAGTTCACTAATACAACAACAATAACAAAAACTAAGCCTTTTCCCAAACTAGACGGGGTCGGCTACATGGATTCTTTGTTTCTAAAGAGCCCTATCATGTGTCATGTTAGTAGTTAACTCACAATAAGCTAAATCATTCTTTATTGCTTCTTTCCAACACTTTTGTAGTCATCCTTTACCTCCTTTAATGCTTTCAAAATCTAGTTTTTCATACCTTCTTAAAGGTTCTTCTCTTGATCTTCTTTTTATATATCCAAACCACCTTAAACAATATTCTCTCATTTTATCCTCTATTGGTTCCACACATAATTTATTTCTAATAACCTCATTATGTACACATTCTTTTCTTATATGACCACTCATCCATCTCAACATCTTTATTTCTGTCACAGATATCTTTTGTACATGTTGATGATTAACTACCCGACACTCAGAACAATAAAACATGGCAGGCCTAATGTTGCTCTACAATATTTACCTTTTAACTTTAATGGTATCTTCTTATCACAAAGAAAACTTGGTGCTCCTCTCCATTTTAACCAACCAGCATTAATGTTATGCATAACATCTCCATCAATTCTTCCATCACTCTGAAAAATTGACCATACGTATTTAAAACTTTCCTTTTGAGGAATGCAATGTGTGTCAATTGTAATTTCTATGTCCTCTGAAGTAACCAAATGATCAAAATTACATTCCATATATTGTCTTTGTTCTATTAAGTTGGAAGCCTTTATTTTCTAATGTTTCTCTCCATAGTTCCAATTTTCTATTAACTTTTTCCTTGGACTCATCCACTAACACAATGTCATCTGCAAATAACATACACCAAGGTACTTCATCTTCAATATGTTTTGTTAACTCATCAATCACCATTATAAATAAGTATGGACTTAAAGTTGATCCTTGATGTAACCCAATATTAACTTCAAAGAAGTCTGTCATTCCTTCATGAGTCCTCACACATGTTTTTGCACCATCGTACATGTCTCTTATAAGGTTTATGTATGTCGATGGGATACCTCTTTTTTCCAAGGTTCTCCAAAGAACCTCCATCGGTACCTTATCTTAAGCTTTTTCTAGATCAATAGATATTATAAGAAGATCTTTCTTTTTTGCTCTAAAATGTTTCATAAGATGTCTCAAAAGGTGAATCACTTCAACATTAGATCTGCTTGGCTTGAATCCAAATTTGTTCTCTGTTGTACTCAATACTTGTCTTAACCTGTGTTTGATAATTCTTTCTTACAATTTCATAGTATGACTCACTAACTTGATACCCTGATAATTTGTACAATTCTTATTGTCTCCCTTGTTCTTATATATGGGTATAAGTGTACTCGATCTCCACTCCTTGAGCATCTTTTGGTTTCTCCATATTTCACTAAATAGTCTTGTGAGTCACATGATTCTTGTTTCTTCTAGGATTTTCCAAACATCTATAGGAATATTGTCTGGTCCTACCGATTTACCATCTTTCATATGTTTAAGAGCCTCTTCGATTTTATTCTTTAGAATATGTCGTTAGAAATTGTGGTTTATATACTTTTCTGATTTTTCTAATTCTCCTAAGCTAATATTAACATCTTTATTTTTATTAAAAAACTTATAAAAATAGTTTTTCCATCTATTTCTTGTATCATCATTTGCCACTAGTATTTTTTCATCCTCGTCTTTGATGCATCTAACAGAGTTAAGATCTTTAGTTTTCTTATCTCTAGTCTTAGCTATCCAAAAAAAAGTATCTCTTTCCCCCTCTTTTGAGTTGAGTTTTTTTATATAAATCCTCTCAAATTTTAGCTTTTCTTAACTTACGGAATTTTTTGCTTCCTTCTTTGCTTTCTAATAAGCCTCTAAAATTTCACTAATTTTCTTAGGATAATGTAATTTGTAATATACCCTCTTTGTCATGATTTTGTCTTGCACTACACTCTACCACCAAGCTTCTTTTTGTGCCAGTATACCTCCCTTAGATTCACGTAACACATCTTTTGTCACTTTTCTAATATGTATAGTCATATTATTTCACATATCACAACTTGTACCAACATAATTCCAAGCATCTCCTTGAAGAACTTTCTATTTAAATATCTCTTCTTTCTCGCTTTTGAGGTTTCCGCATTTAGTCTGAATAGCTCGATGCACTCTTTCTTCTTTGTCTATTTTTTTATTTGTAAACCCATAACTAAAATCGATATTGGGTGGTTAAGGTTTCTCTTGAAATTACCTTACAATTTTTACAACACACAACAATGCTCATAATTTGTGTAATCCATGGTATAAAAATCCAACAAAGTTTTATGTTTGATGTCGGAAGCCTAACACAACCCACTTTCTTTATCAAGGCTTGGAACCGGCCATGTAAGGGTGATCCCTTACATGGGCGGAGTTATTCTAATAGTTAACTCATAAGCTAAATTATTCTTTAATTTTTCTATTCAATACTTTTATAATATTTCTCTTTCTCTTTAATATTTTCACAATCTAATTTATCATACCTTCTTATCAAAATATATGGAAAGAGAACAAGGAGCTAACACATTTCTCCGTCTCTTTTTCTTTTACTTTTTCAATAAAACAAGTTTTTGTCACTGACAGTTCTTATACATGTTGATGATTAACTGTTCAATACTTAGAACCATAAAACATAGCGGATTGTTGTTCTATAATATTTAGTTTTCAACTTAAATGATATCTTTTTATCACAAAGAATGCCTAATGCACCAGTTATAGTCGTCAACTAAATCAATAAGAAATCATATGTTGTATTATACGTTGACCAAGTCTCTAGGGTGTATTTAATTTGCAGTTTCTAGCAGTTGGTATTGCAACTTGTGGTCCAAGCCCATATGAAACTAGAACAAATGTTCCACAAAACCAATTTTCCATGCTTGATTCGTGCATGAAACTAACATTGCAGGCTCGTGCTCCCATCTGTTTGGTGTTTCATTTTTTCCTTTTTTCATGTTTTATTTAATTAAGCCCTTTGGCCTGTGTGAAGTTTTCATAGCGTACCTAGGATAGATTGTATTGTTAATATTAAAGCTAGCAGGATTTCGTGTCCAAAGTTCTCACACAAGAGACTGTCATATAATAAATAAGATACAACTCTCTTAGTGTGCTTCATGCCTCTTTTAGAATCTCTATGACTCAGTGTTGGTTTGCAGTTTAGATTCAATTGTATCCAAAATAAGATTCCACTCTCTTGACATGCTTCATAACTAAGATTCCTCTCTTAACATGCTTCATTTAACTATTTTATTCAATAGATATTACATTGCGAAAGCCAAGACTCTGCACGAGATATCCCAATGACAATTTCGTACAAAGAATTCAGAGGAACATAAACAAAATGTGCAATAAACAAGCAATACTTTAAATGAATATATGCAACAAATTCTAAAAAATTCATATGTGAAATATCTATGTTGATGCGGGTAGATGGGATGAAGTAGCCATGTTAAGGACGTCGACAGAAAAATAATAGGTGAGAAAGATTCCTCGTCAAAGTTTCAGAAACGAATAAACAAGCAATACCTTTATGATTCCATTAGATCTTGAAGTACCAAAATAGTTCTACTCTTGAAACACCTTTCTTGTCCACGCATGAAAAGGCAATAGTAGATGAGGAACTTCCCGTTCTATCTTCAGATTTTTTTTGAGGACCAAGTATATGCCGTTTGTGATAGTATATGATTAGAGTACGAAAAAACATTCTAGTCTTCAAAAACCATTGTTGGCCATGCATGTGAAGGAAATAACGGATGAGAAAAGTTCCAGCTCGAGTCTAGTAGAAATAAATAAAAAATCTGCAGGTTCGTTTCAAGACATGCCCTTTATGACAGTATATGATTGGATTAGATCATCAAGTACTAAAAACTTTCTGCTCTTGAAAAATCTTTGTTAGCCATGCATTTAAAGGCAACAGGGACAACGAAGCATTAATCCTATTGTTTGTACTTTGGATTCTCAGAGTGGAGGAATTCAATGATATTGTATTGTATTTATCCAAAATTTATAATGTTGTTCCTCATGGATGCGGTAGGTTTTATCAATTCACAGATGGCAATAACGACCAACAACTCTAATCAAATGTAACCATCATCATTGTTAACAGGAAAACATCAACTTCACATTCACAATTCCATTACCAGGAAGACAACATAAAGACGCACAAAATCTTTGAGAGAAGAAGTATGTATAACCGGTACATTCATCAGAAGAAAAGGATGTGCACGAAAATATCATATGGGTACTAACTCTGCATGATTTCGTTGATTGGGAGATTACCAAAGATGGTCTCCGTAGCGATAGCTTTGGCACACCATCTTCTTCAATATGACACATTCTTACATTCTGGAAATTTGTGAACCTTCAGATTTTGCTTTAATATCTATAGTTGATATTACAGTTCTATTTAGAACTTTGCAGATTCAAACTCTACTCGTAGAGGAGAACGCAGTCGTATGAGATGAGATTGGAAGTCTGATTTCTCCGTTGCTAAACCCAAACCCAAACTTTGGAGCCTAACGATACCTCTAAAAAGGGTATTTATTTCGATTAAATTCACAAATGAGTCGGTTCATGCAGTTGCATTTGTTTGTGTTCAAGCTTTCCAACTTTATGATTTGTAAAATACAATGAATGGTACAATCAGAAAGGTAATTACTATGAAAATAAATGTATTACACAGCAAGAAGCATCACCCTGTCTCTATCATGTTTGATGAAATAAAATTATATGGCTTCTCTCTATTCAACGATGCCAATATAATCTCCCATTGGATCTGCTTTGACCTCTATCAAGATGGCGAAACCATCTTCTAAGAAGAAATAACAGCATGGAATGCATCGGTGAGGACCGTCTCCGACTTCAAAGAAGCTCTGAGTATGTCTAGACACTATAAGTGAAAACATCAATCTCAATCAATCGAGTTGTAGAGGTATGCTTCATACTAAAAACTTGCATATTTATGTCAATTCTATTATCATAAATATTTGGATACGGATGTTTTTTGGCTGGTTTCAGTATAAATATAGTGGGCATCTCCGTGCGTGTGTGAAAACTCTCTCTCTCTCTCCACCCTATATATATATATATATGTGTGTGTGTGTGTGTGTGTGTGTGTGTGTGTGTGCCTATGCGAGTATGTATGTATGTATGAGTATTTAAACAAGAGACACTAACTAATAAAGCAATCAAAATCATTTTTGTTGTATCAAGCATAACATGTATGTGGTAAAAAGATGATTTTCTACAAAACCGCTATATGAAAGTATGAGATGTTTTTAATTGAGGTATGGTACCGATGATTGTTAACAATGTTTTCTCATCTGTTATCCATATGTATTAAGTATAGATATGTGTATTGGAAGTCAAAATGTATATCGGTACATGTGGCTATGTATTGGTATGCATACCCTCTTTTGGGTATGTGAAGTACCCATATTGGGTATGTGTTGGATCAAGTCGACCTATATGGATATGAGTCAACCCGATTCATGGTTTGACCCAATCCAAATAACGAAATTTCATATTAAGAACCCTTCTTCAACCCTAGTCCCAATATGAGTACGTGTACCCTCTCTCTGCTATGGATTTCATAATCTCCTCGTACCCACAAGTGACAGACGACGACACGATCATTGGTGGGTGACATAAAGTGGCGGGATCTTTGGCGACGGTCCCAAGAAGTTAGGAGTTCTATGTTGTTTCAATTTTTTCAATAGATGTTTTGTTTTGTGTTGGGTTTTGGAAACAATTTCTCGATTCTTTCTAAAAAGTTAAAAACCTTGATAGTATTCGCACACAAGCAGCTGGTGCCACTGCGACATGTACACACAGTTTGTTTTTAAAAGGATCACAAAGCTTGGATAATGCTTGTGTGTACATTTTGTGATCATTCGGTAGTTAGTGTACAAAACTTATGGTACCAGCACACATCCAAAACTAGATTCAGTAACTATATGCGGGGATGAGCTTTCCTTAAGGGACCTTTTGTCCTTGTTAATCACTTAGGATGCATAATATGGTTGAATGATTAAACCTTATGTTTTTGTTTATTGATAGTTAGACATTGTTATTTTCAGATGTTTAGTATGTGGTAATACACCATCTGCTTTTGTTACTAGTAAATTTACATTTAGAAGACTAGAGAAAGGTTGCCCATTTGGGCATATGTATCTTTGTTGAAAAATAAAAAGACAAGAGGTATAAATGCAAGTTGACACTATAATTATTGTGGTTTAAGTTACAAGGATCTTATTTTAGAGTGAAGTGTCATTTATTAAAGAAAAAAAATAGATACTTGTTGTATTATCTTATTAATATGTTTTAGAGATGAGACAAATAGAGAGAGACACATGAGAGAGTAAGACTAGTACAAGTTCACTTACCTACTTGAACTACAAGTTTGAATCCACGTACATGTGAATTATTTGATGGAAGTAAGAGGAAAAGTGGTGATGAAGAACAATTATCAAAGGCATTTAACAATAAAACAAGAAATCATTTGATGGAAGTAAGAGGAAAAGTGGTGGTGAAAAACAATTATCAATGACATTTAACAATAAAACAAGAAATCATTTGACTTGTAAAATAGAGAGGTTATTTTATTTTGAAGGTTTGTCTTTTAATATAGCTAGAAATTCTTACTACGTGAGTACATTCAAATATGCTTCTAACACTTCATTTTCTGGTTTGTTATATTTAGTTACAATGCCATCAAAACTACACTATTGTAGAGAAAAAGTACATTTAATGAGATTGTTTCAACCTTTCAAACACACTTGACCAAAAAAAGAGTGAACATAGTTACAAATGGCTAGACTAATGTATAAAGATGACCGTTGATTAACTCCATAACTATTTAAGATGTAGGACATATATTTTTAATGTGTATTAATTACTCTCGCAAGGTAAAAGACAAAAAACTTTATTATGAAAGTTGTTAATGAGATTAGATCTCATAATGATATGCAAGTTATAACAAATAATGCACTAGTTTATAGAGCTATTGGGATGATTATTGAATCTATTTTATACTTTGCTTTGAAAAATATTTCTCATCCCGAAAAGTCCATAAACAATGAGGTTCCTTATAATAAGTGTTATTTGATAACGGATGTTGAAGATGTCATGGCTATTAAAAACTTTTATCATTAAAAATGACACTCTATAATTGAGCAAGTAAAGTCAACTATGTATCTACATGAAGGCAAAGAGTTGAATCAATATTCCACCTTCTACAAAGTAATGTATGATATTCTCATTGATAGATAGACCAAAAGTTACACACTACTGCATTGTTTTAGCTCTTTCTTTAAATTCAAGATAAACTCTTTTAAGTTTTAACATTTAAACAACTTTTTTGTTGTTTGAAAATAATATATATTATATTATTAATTGATATTTTTGTATTTTAATTTTTAGGTATTATACAAGGCAATGACTTGAAAAAGTTGATAACAAAATTCTCACGTACAAAAATAATGAAATTTGTGAAGGAGGAATAAATGTCTTAGAAGGTTCTTTCAAAATCTATAAGAAAAGCTAAAGATTAGAAAAAGGTGTATCAAATTCTCAAGCAATGAAACAATTCGATTGCTTGAAAAATATATGGAGTTTATCACCAAAGAAATGGTGGGTTATTCATGAATCATCAATTCTCAAGCTTCAGTTCTTAAAGTTGCAACATTACCTCTTGATAAATTAAATATGGAAGCGATTCTTTTTACATATGATTGTAAGGGAAATACTAAGATTGAGACTATTAGAGTTTAAAACTTAATATGTTTTGATATTATGTTTAGAATATAAATTTTGATATAAAAGTTATATGTATAAAGTTGAAAATATTATTGAATGAAAGTTTCTTGTTTTCATATGACATACTTTTTAGTTGATATTGCATTTATATTTATTTGTGTAAAATTATCTTTTTATTATATTTTTAATAGTGATGTACCCATACCATAGTGTTTTTTAAATATATGTATCCCACACCCATATCGGATAGAGGTACTGTACCTATATCCATGCAATATAGTTCCTCACATATCCATAGTTTCTGGTAGTGGAGCGCCAACAAATCAAACCAACTCCATTGTATGGACTCCCAAGCAAGTTATTGGATTTTGTAATTTGACAAGTAATCGTGATTTTTTATGGTGGTGAATGTGGGTTGTCCATTTCACTATTTAAGAACTAAATTTCTTGAACATTCAATTATCAAGTAGGAGGCATCTCTATGGTTAGAACTTTGATGATATACACAAAAATCAGAAAGAGGAGAAGCGGGATTCTCATTGTGAAATTCATGAGGAAAAGCTGAGAGAGAGCTCCTAAATAACTGTTAATAAGAAAGTTTTGTGTGTCAGTCGCATCTGAACTTGTATTTTACATTAGTAGGAAACATATGTCCAATAGATTTTTCTTAGGTATGGTCAAATGTTTTTTTATATATAGTTGAAAATTAACAATTCATATTACATAAACTTATCAAACAAAAGGCATAGCTTTTGATTTATAACATGCATATATAAAGTGCATGAATAGACATATATATGATGTGGCTAATTATCCTCAATAACTATGACATTTAATCTTTGAAAAATGATGACTCATTGCCTTTATTCCAATCAGGTACACAATTTTACATTGTCGGTGCGATTGAGTATTGAGTATAAGCCAGAACAACAACAACAACTAACCCTTTGCAACGAGAGTATTACCTCAAGAGAATGATACCTTAATGTTGTTGTTGCTTATGGGGAATTCGACTCCCAAAGGGTGATATGTGGGTAAGTGGGTGTTAGGCCTCCTTTTGTAACAAGAAACAACAACTAACTCTTTTCTCATCATAGATGAAGTTCGCTGCATTGATTCTTTGTTTCTATAGAGTGTGACAATTTGTCATGCTAATAGTTAACTCATAAGCTAAATTATTCTTTATTATTTCTATTCAATACTTTTGTAATATTTCTCTTCCTCTTTAATATTTTCACAATCTGGTTTACCATACGTTCTTATCGGAGTTTTCTTTGGTCATTTTTCTACTTAAATAGTTTTTACTAATTTTATCCTATTAGTTCTCCTAATTTATTTCTAGTAACCACATTATCAATTCTTTTCTACTTTGCTCCTTGTTGCAATTGTATATCGTCTTTTCTTTTATGACCACTTATAAATCTCAACATATTCATTTTTGTCACTGACATTTCTTATACATGTTGATGATTAATTGTTCAATACTTAGAACCATAAAACATAGTGGATTGTTGCTCTATAATATTTACTTTTCAATTTAAATGATATCTTTTTATCGCATAGAATACCTAATCCACCTTTCAATTTTAATGAACTTGCATTAATTATATAGTAATATCTTAGTCAATTTTTTCATTACTTTGAAACACCAATCCTAGGTATTTAAATCTTTTCCTATGAGGGATATATCAATCTTAATTTCTTTGTTATCTAAAGTAGCCAAATGATTAAGAACCTGCATTTCATATATTTTGTGTTTTTCTATTAAGTTGGAAGTGTGTACTTTATAATGTTTCTCTCTATGGTTTCAATCTCCTGTTAACTTTTTCCTTAGACTCATCCATGAATAACATACACTAATATACTTCATCTTGAATATGTCCTATTAACTTGTCAATGACCAATATAAATAAATATAAACTTAAAGATAATATTTGATGTAATCCAATATTAACTTCAATGAAATATGATATTTCTTTATGTGTCCTCATACATATTTGTGCACTATTATATATATATATCTTATAAGATTGATGTATGTTAAAGAGATATCTTTTTTTTCTAAGGTTCTCAAAAGAACATCTGTTGAAAAGATTTATGTAGATCAATTAGTGTTATGTGAAGGTTATTATTTTTTACTCTAAAATATTTCATAAGATGCTTCGTGAATAGCATCAATAAATCTCCTTGGCATAAATCTAAATTTCTTCTCCGTTGTACTCTATATTTGTCTCAACTTACATTTGAAAAGAATTATCTCATAATTTCATAGTGTAACTCATCAACTTGATATCTCAAAATTCATACAATTCTTAATGTCTCTCTTGTTCTTGTCTGAGTATAATTGTACATATCTTCTATTTCTTAGGCATATTTTAGTTTTTTTATATTTCATTAAATAATCTTGTAAACCAAATGAAATCAGTCTCTCCTAGGATTTTCAATATATTGTCTGGTCCTATAGATTTACTAAATTTTATATGTTTAAGATTATCTTTTACTCTATTCCTTTGAATACGTTGGTAGAAATTGTTAGCTCTCTAAGTTAATAATACCAACTGCATTTTGGTTAAAAGGCTTATAAAAATAAATTTTTTCTTAAATTTAAATATCATCACTTGTCACTAGAATTTTCTCATCCTCATATTTGATGCTTATAACAAAAGTAAGATCTTTAGTTCTTTCTAGCCTTAGCTATCCTTAAAATATCACTTTCATTTTAGTTCTTTCTAGAGCTTATGAAAATATGACTAGTCTTACCTACCGTAAACATATTTTTGTATAAGGCACGATTCATATATATACATGCAAATGTATATGCATGTATATATATAGAGAGTGTGTAGTCAAGATCATAGATCTTACTTAAAGATCACACGAGGCCCTTAGGATCGTGGTTGGTGAGAACAAGTAGGGATCTTAAGATTCTATATTACCTCTTAATTTAAAAAATCATATTTAATAATATTCTATACAATCAAGTTTTGCAATATTATCAATGAAATGCTTCTTATTTAAGACAAAATAATAAGATATGATAGATTGGGAATGTTACACGTTTTTTAGCTTGAAATATACATGTCAAATACAACACACACACACACACACACATATATATATATAAACACGATAGATTATGTCTCCAGTGGACTCTAATTAAGAAGGGTCACCTCACCATCAATGTGCCCTTTTCAAAGCAAATTGAAGTTAGACTTTGCTTCACAACAACAAATAGGTGGAACATGCAGCGAAAACTAAGGATAGTATCGCAGTTAGGCGCAATGGTTGGAAGAATAATAAAACCAAGAAGATTGCGATTATGTTTTTTTTAGGGTTACAAGGACTTTTGTTAATCTGTTTAAGGTTAGGTGGTGAGATCCTTATCATAACGTTCCAAGGATCTTAAGATCAAGATCGAGATCCCATTAAGATCTTACAAATTGAGGTCTTACACTTAAGCTCGGGATTGTTCAACCTTTTGATGATTGTAAACATAAGATTTTAAGATCTAAATCAGTATCTTGACATATACATATACATATAAATATATATATACACTGTGTGTAGGGAAAGGGGTACCTCAGGCTTCCCCACTTGGATATCCTTCTCCTCCAATATGGTCGTATCAGTTATGTCCAACTTCTTCACAAGGGACAGAGTGGTGATGGGCAGGACGAACAGATCATCTGTTATCACATAACCCACAAGATCGTTGATCCTCTTCCCTGTACTGACCATCTTTGGAGCACGAAGAATCATTTCGAGACTCATTGTCGCGGAGCATGCTTCACAAGTATCCTTCGGATTATTGGTGATATAGTTTCTGCAGTTGTAATGATAGCCACCAGAGCATCTATAAAACTTGGTTGGTGGTGTTGTCGCTGCTGGCGAAGGAACAATTGTAACCAATGTTTTTTGCAATAAAGGATTGATTTCAGGAGAAAGCAATATGCTTTTTGTCACAGGATATTCCATGTATTTGTCATCGAGGATCTCTATGCTCGAACGCAGATTGGTTAAGCACCTTGGCATGGCTTCATCCCCTAAGACTTTAGCTACTGTTTTAAGAGGAAGAGTGAGTAAACTACACAGAAAGTCCACAAAGTCCATCTCTGCTTCTGCATATAAAACTTTCTTTTCCTTCGTGTTGATGACCAGCTTGATGGAATATGGGTTCTTTCCTGCGCTCGTCGACATATTGCTCTTTGAAACAGAGCTCTTGAGGAAGATTCTGTTAGGTAAGATGTATGACTCGTGTTTGAATTGGTGGAGGAAGAGAGTTGGCTATATACAACGAGAGAGAGAGAGAGAGAGAGAGAGAGAGAGAGAGAGAGAGAGAGAGAGAGAGAGAGAGAGAGAGAGAGAGAGAGAGAGAGAGAGTGAGAGAGAGATGCCTAACTTTGATGAAAAGGAAGATGAATGTCAGTGCTGATAAAGTGTTGGCCACCTTAGGCAACTACCTATGCCTTCAAACTAAAGAAAAGCATTGTTCTTAGTGACCCACATGGACCTTCAGTTCATGTGGTATTGACGTTGGAAGCCTTTGGACTAGTTGGTAAGGTATGTTTTGCCCATTTTATTTGAACAAAGAATGTCAATTACAAAGCCCAAACTTATCAGCAGAGTTTATTTTAGATTCCATTGTTCTCACTGTTCAAAACTTTTGGTTTGCCGGTGGAAGCTAAGCATCAACATTAGGGATACCAACGTGATAGACTGAAACCCGAAACTAAATCCAATTAATCAATTCTTAGTTAAGAGTATGAGTGAGATCCATGATTGACAAAATTGGGTAAGATAAAAATAGATCTGATAAGATGCAGATCTGGATTTGGGTTCATATGAGGGATATAGCATGAATTGCAAAGAATAAGATACAACATGGGTTATAAATATCAGAGCTACAAGCTAGTTTCTTGGAATATCGGAACATTATTGGGTAAGCTAATGGAGGCGGGTAAGCTAATGCAGGTGGTAGATACTATGATTGAGAGAAAAATTCATATTTTATGTTTACAAGAGACAAAATGGGTTGGAGAAAAAGCAAAGGAGATAGAGGATACAGGTTTTAAATTATGATACTTAGGTAAAAAAAGGCTAAAAACGGAGTTGGTATTATCATAAATAAAGATTTAAAGGAGAGTGCAGTAGACATACAACGATATGGTGATCGAATCATGACGTTGAAATTAGTGTTAGGAGCATAAGTTTTCAATATAGTTTGTGCTTACGCACCCTAAGTAGGACTAGAAGATAGTATAAAGACAATTTTTTGGGAAGAGTTAGATAAGGTGTTTCAAAATATTCCACAAAGGGGATTTGTTTAGGAGGATATTTAAATGGACATGTTGGTAAAGAGGCATTAGGATTTCAAGGGATTCATGAAAACTTTGGTTTTGGGGATATAAACGAGGAAGGTAGGGAGATTTTAAATTTTGCTATAGCATTTAATATCTTTATAGTCAATACAATCTTCAAAAAATGAGATGAACATTTAATTACTTATAAGAGTGGCTTATCACAAACATAAATTGATTACTTTATTTGTAGAAAAAAAGATAGAGCGTGTTGTAAAGATTGTAAGGTAATTCCAGGAGAAAACTTAACCATCCAACATCGACTTTTAGTTATGAATTTACAAATAAAAAAATAGACAAAGAAGGAAAGAGTGCATCGAGCTATTCATACTAAATGGTGGAACCTCAAAAGCGAGAAAGAAGATATATTTAAACAGAAAATCCTTCAAGGAGATGTTTGGAATTATGTTGGTACACCCTGTGATATGTGGAACAATATGGCTATACATATTAGGAAAGTGGCGAAAGATGTATTAGGGGTATCTAAGGGAGGTGTACCGGCACAAAAAGAAGCTTGGTGGTGAAGTGAAGTAGTACAAAATAAAATCAAGGCAAATAGGGCATGTTACAAATTACATTATGCTAAGAAAACTAGTGAAACTTTAGAAACTTATAAGAAAGCAAAGAAGGAAGCAAAAAAGACCGTTAGTGAAGCAAAAGCTAAGATTTGAGAGGATTTATATAAAAAACTCAACTCAAAAGAGGGTGAAAGAGATATTTTTAGGATAGCTAGGGCTAGAGATAAGAAAACTAAATATCTTAACTATGTTAGATGCATAAAAGACGAAGATGAAAAAATTTTAGTGGCAAATGATGATATAAGAAATAGATGGAAAACTATTTTTATAATCTTTTTAATGAAAATAAAGATGTTAATATTAGTTTAGGAGATTTAGCCAAGTCAAAAAAGTATATAAACCATAATTTCTACCGATGTATTCAAAAGAATGAAGTCAAAGAGACTCTTAAACATATGAAGGGTGGTAAATCAGTAGGATGAGATAATATTCCTATAAAAGTTTGGAAAATACTAGGAGAAATAGGAATCACTTGACTCACAAGATTATTTAATGAAATATGGAAAAACCAAAAGATATCCGAGGAATGGAGAGCAAGTACACTTATACCCATATATAAGAACAAGGAAGACATTCAAAATTGTGTGAATTATCGAGATATCAAGTTAATGAGTCATAATATGAAATTATGAGAAAGAATTATCGAAACGTAGGTTAAGACAATATCAAGTACAATAGAGAACCAATTTGGATTCATGTTAGGCAGATCTACTATTTAAGCGATTCACCTTTAGATAATTATAACTATGGATAGAAACATTAGAAAGCAAAGGCCTCCAACTTAGTAGAACAAAGACAAAATATATGGAATGTAAGTTTGATCATTTAGTTACTTTAGAGGACATATAAATTAAAATTGGCACACATTGCATTCCCCAAAAGAAAAGTTTTACATACCTAGGGTCAATTTTTGAGAGTGATGGAAGAAATGATGGAGATGTTATGTATAGAATTAATGCTGGTTGGTTAAAATAGAGAGGAGTATCAGGTATTCTTTGTGATAAGAAGATATCATTAAAATTAAAAGATAAATATTATAGAGCAGCAATTAGGCCTGCCATGTTTTATGGTTCTGAGTATTGGGCAGTTAATCATCAACATGTACAAAAGATGTCTGTGACAGAAATGAAGATGTTGAGATGGATGAGTGATCATACAAGAAAATACCGTATACATAATGAGGTTATTAGAAACAAATTAGGAGTGACACCAATAGAGGATAAAATGAGAGAACATCGTTTAAGATGTTTTGGACATATAGAAAGAAGATCAAAAGAAGAACCGATAAGAAGGTTAGAAAAACTAAATTTAGAAAGTATTAAAAGAGGTAGAGGACGACCACAAAAATGTTGGAAAGAAACAATAAAGAATGATCTAGCTTATTGGGAGTTAACTGCTAACATGACACACGATAGGGATCTGTGAAAACAAAGAATCCATGTAGCCGACCCTGTCTAGTATGGAAAAAGGCTTAGTTGTTGTTGTTGTACAAGCTAGTTTCTTTAACAAAACTTAAGGCCGTAAAGACAACTTGTGGTTGTTGATAATTTATCTATTTTATTTCTAGCAGTTTTTCTGGGAAACTGTTTCTAACAAACACCAAACCTGCACCCTCTGCACTTTCGTGACAGTGGGTCATCCTTTTTCATGGTATTTCAAAATCTTCAAAGATGGTAAAGAAAGTGGGTTGCATTTCTATTGTTTTCTACAGTTTTAGCATCATTCTATAGATTTGAGCACGCATTAGGTTTTCATGGTCAAGTAGGTCAAGTACAATTAGTAATCTCACGAAGGGCCTAAGATCTCACGAAAGCATAGAAGGATCACGAAAGGATACTATGGTGGGCAGGTACTCGTGGCGACGAATGAGTTAAACAGGACTTAGCAATCATCCCATCCAAGAGTTTGACATTAATTAATAAGTTGACTTTCAACAAGACATCATGTTTTAATGTTTCTTTCCAACACTTGTAACATCTTCCTTTGCCTCTTTGAAAGTGTTCAATATTTAATTTCCCACACTTCATTGACTCCCTCTCTATCAAGGCGCCCCTATAAATGTCCAACCCACCTTAGCTATGACTCTCTTGATTAAAAAAAAACATTTTTAAAAGAATATATACTTCACAATTATACCACTTCAAAACCGACAAACTTGTGCACCGACATGGCAACTAGCAGCAGGGTCCTACTGACAATGACAAACTAATGCTTTAAGACACCATACAGGCTGCAAAGTCTCGGGATCTGGGTGCCATTTACTATGCCATAGATCATAAAAAGGAAAAGCTGATCCAGACAAACCGATTTAAAGGCAACGCTATCATTCATGGCACCAGCAATCTATTGCATCTTAGCTATCAGTTCCGACCATTACAAAACGAACATATATATGTACACCAAATTGGCTGGAAGGGGAAAAAATTCCAGCGAGTACCACAGAAAAAGGACACAGATCAAGAACTTGAGGGGCAGCTGAAGACCTTACATATTCCTTGGAACAGCAAATAAAAGCATCTTTCTAAGTCATCCTCCTTGCATGAACTGAAAGGGATTTTATTTATATAGAGTAGCTGACCCCTTTGGAATCAAGCAGCTATCTCGTAATCCAACAATTTGAAGCTTGAGATTTGAACATCCATCCAAAAATTTACTAGTGACCTGCAAAGAGACCAGAAGAAATTTAATTGTCTATTCGTAATGAGGATGAACTATCTTGATCTAGCCTTCCAAATTGAGGTTTAACAAATGCACACAAGTAAATCTATCGTGCTGGATACTACGGAGTTTTAGCAGTAGAAGAATAGCTTGAAGTAATTAGACGAGAACATGTAGTAGCATGATGCAAGGACAAACACTGTCTTAAATGACAGTTTCAGGTTGGTCCAGAACTAATTTTTGTGCTTACATTAATTATATCACATCCACATCCTGAGAATGGTAGTCCATGGTTAGGGCATATGTCCCAGCAATCCGACAAAGTTTTACATTGGCTGTCGGAAGCCTAACACAACCCTCATCCTTTATACAGAACCGGCCATGTAAGGGTGATCCCTTACATGGGTGGAGTGATGCTAATAGTTAACTCATAAGCTAAATTATTCTTTAATGTTTCTATTCAACACTTTTATAATATTTCTCTTTCTCTTTAATATTTTCACAATCTAATTTATCATACCTTCTTATTGAAGCATCCTTTGGCCGTTTTTCTACTTAAACAATTTTTACTAATTTTATCCTATTAGTTCTACTCCCAATTTTTTTCTAGTAACCACATTATCAATTCTTTGCTACTTTGCTACTTGTTGCAATTGTATAGGGTCTTTCCATTTATGACCACTCTGCAATATTGCAATGCCTGGGACGGAAACGTCCAGAGAATCGCTGGATCCATTCCAAGAGCTAGTAAATAAGAAAGAAGCAAGTCTAAAACCCCAAAAAAGTTGCCTGATGTTTTGCTGCTCATAGGAAGAAGCCACAAACCGCATTCAGGGGAAGGGCACAATCACTAATACTTCCACAATCCTACTTCATAAAAAGAGCATGTAAGTTGACAGTTGTAGTCCGATATTGACAGTTTTAGGTTGGTCCAGAACTAATTTTTGTGCTTACATTAATTATATTCCCATATCACATCCTGAGAATGGTAGTCCATGGTTAGGGCATATGTCTCAGCAGTCCAACGGTTCAACTATACGTTCCCACACAACACTTTCCCAAAAAAGAATAAAGAACACTAGACTTCCAA
This sequence comes from Brasenia schreberi, assembly GCA_036023115.1. NCBI lineage: Eukaryota > Viridiplantae > Streptophyta > Magnoliopsida > Nymphaeales > Cabombaceae > Brasenia > Brasenia schreberi. The sequence continues at coordinate 9,317,997 of JAYKKT010000073.1, forward strand.
TTTAGTGCACAATTATCATAGTTTCTGAGTTTTAACCTAAATGAACATTGTTCTTGAAAATGGAAACACAACGCTCTTGTGTCTGTTGGAAACCCTAAAGGCTACTAAACAAGTCTATCTAAGCGAGAGCATCCAAGCGAAGACCATTAGTCATTCAGCTCAAAGGTATGCCAAAAGAGGATTAGCAGCAAAACATACTACAATCACACCTTTGTTCATGTTGCCAAAGGTGATCACAACAATAGCAAATAAATGCAGTGATAGTTCATGCTTACATATTCTAAGCCCTGAAAAAGGAGGGTTACATTAGGTAGTCAGTGAAAAACAATGTCCAATCTTTTCCCCAAGGTGGAAGCATTCCAGCACCAATGCACCTGATCTCAGGTAACATTGGGAAAGAATAATACTAGGATGGATGGTCTCCTAAAAGTCAACATGTTGCACTCTCTAGAAACCCCAGGTAACATGGAAAAAGGGTTTCGATCATCAACGAAAGAACAAGATAGGAAGTTGAAGGTCATGCTTGCAAAAAACTCTAGTATCCTGAAAGATGAGGACTTAATATGGCTAGCACTCCTCTTCCATAAGCAATAACACAACACAAGAAAGCAAGCTTCACATAATGATGAGAGGGTACATATGAATATTACATTGAAAAGTAATATATTTATTTGATTCTCTACACATGAAATCTAATATATTCTTAAGGACGGATCAAGGGTAATCAGTGATAAAATCTAATCCTATTGACAGAATTTTAAAATAACACAAAATATTATGAAGTAATGTGTCATTTAGTTAATTGTCTTAGATAATATGAAATAGCCCGACCAGGAGTAGAGCACAAGAATAAAATAAAAATAAGACAAGGATGATAATTTAAGAGATCAGAGATGCTCCTTTCTAAGACTAATAACTTCATTTATCAAAATGTATGGAAAGAAAATGAGGAGCTAAAACATTTCTCCATTTCTTTTTCTCTTACTTCTTCAATAAAGCAAGTTTTTGTCACTGACATTTCTTATACATGTTGATGATTAACTGTTCAATACTTAGAACCATAAAACATAGCGGATTGTTGTTCTATAATATTTACTTTTCAACTTAAATGATATCTTTTTATCACATAGAATACCTAATGCATCAGTTATAGTCGTCAACTAAATCTATAAGAAATCACATGTTGTATTATACGTTGACCGAGTCTTTAGGGTGTATTTAATTTGCAGTTTCTAACGATTGGTACTGCAACTTGTGGCCCAAGCTCATATGAAACTAGAACAAATGTTCCATGAAACCACAATTCCATGGTAGATTCATGCATGAAACTAACATTGCAGGCTCGTTCTCTCATCATTTCGGTGGTTCATTCATGTCAATGACACCAAAATTTATATGTTTTCCTTTATTCATGTTTTATTTAATTAAGCCCTTTTGCCTGTGTGAAGTTTTCATAGCGTACTTATGATAGATTGTATTGTTAATATTAAAGCTTGGAGTGTGCTCTCATCAGTTTTATTTAATTAAGCCCTTTTGCCTGTGTCCAAAGTTCTCACACAAGAGACTATCATATATAATAAATAAGATACGACTCTCTCAGTGTGCTTCATGCCTCTTTTAAAATCTCTATGACTTAGTGTTGGTTTGCAGTTCAGATTCAATTGTATACAAAATAAGATACCACTCTATTGACATGCTTCATAACTTAGACTCCTCTATCTTAACATGCTTCATTTAACTATTTTCTTCAATACATATTCCATTGTGAAAGCCAAGACTATACACGAGATGTCCCAATGACAATTTCGTACAAAGAATTCATAGAAACATAAACTGTAATAAACAAGCAATACTTTAAATGAATATATGCAGCCAATTCTAAAAAATTCATATGTGAAATATCTATGTTGATGTGGGTAGATGGGATGAATTAGCCAAGTCAAGGACGTCGATAGAAAAACAGTAGGTGAGAAAGATTCCTGGTCAAAGTTTTAGAAACGAATAAAAAATTCTGTAGGTTCTTTTTCAGGGCAAGGGTGTGCCCTTTATGACACTATATGATTCCATTAGATCTTGAAGTACCAAAATGGTTCTACTCTTGAAACACCTTTCTTGTCCACGCATGAAAAGGCAACAACAGACGAGGAACTTCCCGTTCTATCTGCAGATTTTTTTTGAGGACCAAGTGTATGCCCATTGTGACAGTATATGATTGGAGTACGAAAAAACATTCTGGTCTTCAAAAACCATTGTTGGCCATGCATGTGAAGGAAATAACGGATGAGAAAACTTCCTGCTCAGTCTGGTAGAAATAGATCAAAAAATCTGCAGGTTTGTTTCAGGACATGCCCTTTATGACAATATATGATTGGATTAGATCATCAAGTACTAAAATCTTTTTGCTCTTGAAAAATCTTTGTTAGCCATGAATTTAAAGGCAACAGGGACAACGGGGCATTAATCCTATTGTTTGTACTTTGGATTGTCTGAGTGGAGAAATTAGATGATATTTGATTGTATTGTATTGAATTTATCCAAAATTTATAATGATGTTCCTCGTGGATGAGGTAGGTTTTATCAATTCACAGATGGCAATAATGACCAACAACTCTAATCAAATGTAACCACCATTATTGTTAAGAGGAAAACATCAACTTCACATTCACAATTCCATTACCAGGAAGACAACACAAAGGCACAAAATCTTTGAGAGCAGAAGTATGTATAACCGGTACATTCATCAGAAGAAAAGGTTGTGCACAAAAATATCAGATGGGTACCAACTCTGCATGCTTTCATTGATTGCGAGATTACCAACGATGGTCTCCGTAGCGATAGCTTTGGCACACCGTCTTCTTCCATATGACACATTCTTATATTCTGGAAATTTGTGAAGCTTCAGATTTTGCTTTAATATCTATAGTTGATATTACAGTTCTATTTAGAACCTTTACAGATTCAAACTCTACTCCTAGAGGGGAATGCAGTCGTATGAGATAAGATTGGAAGTATGATTTCTCCGTTGCTAAACCCAAACCCAAACTTTGGAGCCTAATGGTACCTCCAAAAAGGGGATTTATTTCGATTAAATTCACAAATGAGTCGGTTCATGCAGTTGCATTTGTTTGTGTTCAAGCTTTCCAACTTTATGATTTGTAAAATACAGTGAATGGTACAATCATAAAGGTAATTACCATGAAAATAAATATATTACACAGCAAGAAGCATCACCCTTTCTCTATCCAGTTTGATGAAATAAAATTATATGGCTTCTTTCTGTTCAACGATGCCAATATAATCTCCCATTGGATCTGCTTTGACCTCTATCAAGATGGCGAAGCCATCTTTTTCTAAGAAGAAATAACGGCATGGAATGCATCGGTGAGGACCGTCTCCAACTTCAAAGAAGCTTTGAGTATATCTAGACACTATAAGTGAAAACATCAATCTCAATCAATCGAGTTGTAGAGGTATGCTTCATACTAAAAACTTGCATATTTATGTCAATTCTATTATCATAAATATTTGGATACGGGTGGTGGGTGTCGTAAAGTGGAAGGATCTTTGGTGGCAGCCCCAAGAAGTTAGGAGTTCTATGTTTTTTTAATTTTTTCAATAGATGTTTTGTTTTATGTTGGGTTTTGGAAACAATTTCTCGATTCTTTCTAAAAAGTAAAAAACTTTGATAGTATTCACACACAAGCAGCTGGTGCCACTGCCACATGCACACATAGTTTGTTTTTAAAAGGATCACAAAACTTGGATAATGCTTTTGTACGTTTTGTGATCCTTTGGTAGTTAGTACACAAAACTTGTGGCACCAGCACACGTCCAAAACTAGATTCAATAACTATATGCATAATTTGTTTTGTTTGTTAATGGTGTCTCATTCCAGTCAGTGTGGAGCCATGAGTTCTCCCTCAAAGCTTTGTTGGGATGAGCTTTTCTTAAGGGGCCTTTTGTCCTTGTTAATCACTTAGGATGCATAATATGGTTGAATGTTTGAACCTTCTGTTTTTGTTTATTGATAGTTAGACATTGTTTATTTTCTTATGTCTAATATGTGGTAATACACATCCCACTTTTGTTACTAGTAAATTTGCATTTAGAAGACTAGATAAAGGTTGCCCGCTTTGGGCATATGTGTCTTTGTTGAAAAATAAAAAGACAGGAGGTATAAATGCAAGTTGATGTTATAATTATTGTGGTTCAAGTTAAAGGGATCTTATTTTAAAGTAAAGTGTCATTTATTAAAGAAAAATAAAATAAAATAGTTACTTGTTGTATTATCTTATTAATATCTTTTAGAGATGAGACAAATTGAGAGAGAGACACATGAGAGAGTAAGACTAGTGCAAGTTCACTTACCTATTGAAATTACAAGTTTGAATCCACGTACATGTGAATCAATTGATGAAAGTAAGAGGAAAAGTGGTGGCCAAGAACAATTATCAAAGGCATTTAACAATTAAACAAGAAATCATTTGACTTGTGAATATAGAGAGGTTATTTTATTTTGAATGTTTGTCTTTTAATATAGGTAGAAATTCTTACTATGTGAGTACATTCAAATATGTTGCTAACACTTTAATTTCTGGTTTGTTATATCTAGTTATAATGCCATCAAAACTGCACTATTTTGGAGAAAAAATACATTTAATGAGATTGTTTCAACCTTTCAAAGACACTTGATCAGAAAAAAGAGTGAACATAGTTAAAGAAGGGGTCAGCTACTCAAGATGCCGTAACCATGTCTTGCTGATTTTACATTATCCTGTTATGCCACATTCTCCTTAACTAGATAATCCTTTTATAGTATGAAGACACAACACACCAATACCTTTTCATCTTTGAGATTGTAGTGCAATAAGTCTAAAGATAGTCATTGTAAGGTGGAGTGAACGTAGTATGAAGACACAACGCACCAATACCAGAAAAAGGAGTGACCATGTCTTGCTGTTAAAGTAGGGGAGAAAAAAAGAGAGAAAGCACGTATACAACCCCAGTACTAGAAAGCAATACCAATACAAACAACAACAACTAAGCCTTTTCCCATACTGAGATTGTATGGGAAAAGTCTAAAAATAAATTACTACCACAAGCATCAAACGTAGTCTGAGATTGTAGTGCAAATCTTTGTAAGGTGGAGTACCATATACACTCGGGTGTCTCATCCATTCTCATCTGTGAGCCTTATGATCCTTGTACAAGCAGATAGTCATTGTAAAAGCAACATCACACGTGCACACAGAGTATCTCTACAAACTGGATTGCAAGCACTTGGATTGACCGACAACCATCAGCAAGGTGGCAAATAGCATCATCAGTCAAGTTAGACGTTTGTGAGATTAAGAATATTTAGCAAAGGACAATTTGTTGCAATAGTGCTGATGGAGACATCAGTCAGCTCCCTGCACCAACAGAAAATGCAGTTGAAAATTGAAACACCATGTGATCTCTATCAGGGAAAGGTGAAAACATTACTTGTTAGCATAACCTCCAGTACTACAAAAGTTTGCTTCTTATAAGAGAGAGAGAACTATATACGCCAATCACTTGAAACAAAAAAAGGCATTACGCTAAAGGATAGAAGGGAACAAGTCATGGAACAAACCTACAGTCGGAAACTATAAGCACCTTCAATTTGGGACCATGCACAGAGGCCAACCCAGACATAAAGACATCATTTACAGTTTGTATACCAGCCACTGACAATACTTCTAATGTTTTCAGGTTTAGAAATGAATCAAGCATGGCCCTCGCATCCAACTGCAGGCAGCCATCAATATACAATTCTTTGAGTGATAATTCGAGTTTGATGATTAGTTCATAGATTCCGGCTTCAGTAAGAGAGGTACAGTCAGAAAAATTTATAGACTCTAGTGCAGCCACAGCAGAAACAAGTGCAAGTAAACCACCATCAGCGAGACGATATGCACCCTTCAGTGAGAGAGAAGTTAGACGAAAACTTTTGAGAACAGCAGGCAGCCTTGAGTAAATTGTTTGATATACAACCGCCACCTAGATCCAGATGCAATACCTGAAGGCAGTGTTGTGTTGCCTAACACGTATTGTATCATGTATCATTGGGCTTCACGATACGGGCATATCATATTTTATCATATTTTAATATTAAAAAAATAAAAAATATTAAAAAATAAGAAAAATTAGTAAAAATCTGAAAACAAATCAGAAAAAATTAGAAAAAAATATGATAATTGCTTTGAATTCATATAATGCAAAGTTTCATACATATTGAGCATTCAACATTGAACAATTTAATCCAAATTTATATATTTTGAAGCAAAAAATGAAATACATTTACATTTTACAAATTGTAATAAGGATCATCAACTAAATAATCTTTATCTTCTCCTTGTTGAAGAGCCTCATCATCCTCATCATCATTTTGCTTCAAAATCAAATTCTTCATCTCCTTGATATTGTTGTTGTGCTCTTTCCAAATTAATTCATGCAATGTATTCTTCAGTTAGGAGGGCATTTTCTTCACTATCTTCTATAATTCAATCTTCTAATATATGAAAATTATCCAAACTTATTGGATCAAATTATCTTTCTTGTCTAATTACTTTTTTCAATTACCTACAAGAAAGAAACATAAGCAATTAGTAAATAATATTAACTATTGAAGTCAAATAATATATTGAGTTGAACCTTTAAGTACTAACTAATATAATATTACCTTTCATGAAACTACATGTTTCAACGAATAAAAACTAAGTCATTAAGTCACTTATGTTCCAATTTGTTGCGCTTTTTTGTATGGATATGTTCAAAGACACTCCAATTCCTTTTATAACCAGTTGCGCTATAACTTTGACTCAAAACTCTAACTACAAAATTCCTAAGATTTGGGCGATCACTTCCAAACCTATTCCACCAAACATCTGTAGAAACAGATAAATATTAGAGACATAATCCATAATAATATAAGATATATTGATTTAAGAAACTTAAATATGAATATAAATAATTTACTTAGACGCATAGTAATACGATTGTGAATTGCTACAGGCAAACTCATCAAGTAAAAAGCATTATCATATATCTCCATCTCTCGATGTACAACATCCATTGTAATCTTCATAATCCACAATAATATAAGATGCATCGATTTAAGAAACTTAAATATGAATATAAAAAATTTACTTCAACGCATAGTAATGCAGTTGTGAATTGCTACAGGCAAACTCATCAAGTGAAGAGCATTATCATATAACTCCATCTCTCAATGTATAGCATCCATTGTAATATCATTAGGGACTAATCCGTCTATACAATCAACGATGCATCAATTAACCTCACCGTCCCTTTATAAGCTTGCTGAGTACCTGAATGATGGGTTTAGATAATATGTTGTTGCATGAATAGGTTGATGCAATTGTTTATTCCATCTATTATTAATAATTTTCTACACGAGTACATAATATCTATTTTTTCTATTAAAATTATTTTCAATTGCTTCTTTTGCCCTATCCATGGCTTCATAAAGGTAGCCCATAAATGGTTTATTCTCGCTATCAACTAATCTCAAAACCTTTACTAATGAACATGTAATTCTTAACAGTCTAACATATGCATTCCAAAATATACTATTTAAGACTGTCTCGGAAATCTCATTCAACTTTCTATTTCTTCTATTCTGATACAACTCTACAAATTTTGTCACTCATCTAAAGAGAACATTCTCTTCAATGCTTGCTTCTGTCTTACAATACTCTATATAGATAAGAAGTTAGTTACAAACCGAGTTGTAGCTATACGAAGAAGTTATGCACCATCTATATATCTCATCATTATACACAATATAAATGCATGGTTGTAGATGAATTTGGTGATATCTTGGTAATACTTAGTTACTTCCTTTATCTCATCCATCTAACCAATATCCTCAAGGATGAAATCTAAACAATGGGCTGTACATGGTGTCTAATAAAAAGTTTTATAAGTATCAGCTAACTCATTCCCAGCTGCTTTGTAGTTAGCTGCATTATCTTTAATCAATTTGACTATATTCTCTAGCCCAACATCGCATATCACCTTATCAAATTCTTGTCATTGGATCTCTGTAGTGTGTCTCTCGTCTGACATGTTTAGAGATCTCAAAAACATAAGTCCTTTAAGATAGTAAAAAAAAAAGTTTAGCAAGGTCCTTCTCACCTATCTGTCAATTTATCTACCATTATAGTGCATCCTGTCTCCTTCCATGACTCTCTCAAAGTCAAACAATATTCTTACACTTCAATGACAGTCTTATCTAATATCTTTTCTCTCAACTTCTGATAGAAGAACATCTTATATCCTAGACTAATGTTAGCAATTGCATCTTCCATTGCTTGAAAATGAAAACCGTTTGCTGCATTAATTGGAATGCATGCATTATAAAATAATCTCTCCACTAATATAGTTGTTTTGAAGCCATAACACCATGAATTCTAAGTTGAGCACCAAGTGTAGTGATAGGAGGAAAGAATGAATGTATGCTAGAAGGATCTCTTTCTTTACTCCTTCCTGAGTTTCCTCTTCTACTACTTCCAAAGTCTTCAACAACCCTCTTTCCCTTGTTTGGTAGTCATGAACTACTACTACCAACCTTTATTTTGACATCTGAAGGAATACTATCAGTGAATTCAATAGCATCATCATCTTCCTCAAACTGCCCTAAATCATTATTTTATTGTCTTCTCTCTTTTATACTCTCAATCATCTCAAGAAATTACCATTTAATGCCTTTTGGCAAACTTCTAACTTTGCTCGTGCCATCTCAATTGAGTCTCTAATAGTGCAACCTAATAGGTGGTGTTTCAACAGTGAAATTTCACCACTAATCACCATCTCACAAAATAATCATTTTATCTTGAATTTGGAACCCTCAACTGGTGTACCCCACTATCATGCTGGATCATTAGACCAAGAATGTAAGTCTTTAAAACCCCTTCCTGCCATCTCAATTAAGTCTCTAACACCCCTTTCTGTCATCTCAATTCAACACTTTAATTCAATAAAAAACTTTAAAATAAAAGCACTTTGTAAATCCCCAATCTTCAAATAATACTCAAATATAGTATCTCCACTTAATGAATGCAACAAAAATAATATCCACATACTTAATAACTTCATATTTTATCATTCAAAAAAAAGGAAAATATAAATAACATAAAAAAATAACAAATACAAAGGAAAAAATGAATAAAAACACTAAAAATATACTAAAACTTGAGTTAGGAGGCTTGCATAGATACCGTAGAACACGTTTTTGACCCTTGAACATCAAAAGAGGGGAAGAACTACACTAGAGAAGCTTGGAGAGCTCTTAAAAAACCAAGAAAATCCATAAAAATGTAGGCGTATCGCATGAGACTGCACAATAAGTTCGAAATTATGATAGACAACCTTATATCATATCGTGGTGGCCTACGATTTGATATGTATTATACCGTATCATATAATATGGTGCGATACGGATAAAACTGCCTAAAGGAAAGAGAGCATGATATCATGGAAAGTGATTCAAATAGGAGTTAGAGAATAGGAGCATCATAAATTCATATTGCAATAATTACTATAAAGTCAGATAAAGTTGATCATCTCATGTCCCAATTTACTAAAATCAGAGGAAGGTAATGACTTCTCAACTAAATCCCCATTCAGCTAAGAAGTGAATTTCACCAAAAAGAACATGGAAGAATCAATCAACATATTGAAGTTAAACTTATCAATAGATTGAATACTCATCCTTGCAATACCTCAACACTCAACAATAATTATTTCTCTATTTGTGCATATAGAAATTTTATGAAGCATCCAAGACCTCATAAGAATCACTCTTAGAAAATCCTTCAAAAACCTTCACAAGAAATGCCAAAAATGAGAATGGTGACTATGCAAAAACACTGTAATAGTTGTAGGTTGGCCCACCCAAAAGTTGAGACCTACATTGGCAACATAGTGACATAAGACCACCAGGACATAGCACTATTAACCATAGTAAAATAGGGGTTAATGAAAATTTTTAAATCACAAAAGGAAATGTCAAAAACTAAAGATAAGGGGGGGGAGAAAACTATATTGACAATGAAGCAAAACTATGAAAACATAAAAAAACCTAATGGTGCTTGTCCCATGGCCATGTTGAACATTTTATACTTTTGAATCTTGGTATTTAAACGTGGTGTGAGTCATTCTTTGGCTCTTGTTATATTGCCATCACTGGTGTTGCATTGCAGTAGCTGATTTTCCACAATGCAAGGACTGTTTATTACAGTAAAAAGCTTTTAAGTTTTTGATACATTAATATGACATGCAACAACATTTGATGTTTATTTGCATTGCAGATGAATCTTAGATTACATTGATATGGTCTCATATCTACTAAAACATTTCATATAACAATAAGGCAGGCAGTTGTTATACAAGTGTGATTCATATCCTAAACTCTGAATTTGATCTATACTCTATGATTATGAGCGACACAACCTATCCAACACTTTCTTAGAAAATGCACAAATGATTTGAAATAAGGGCTTATTATTGTCTGATACTTGTATGCATGGAAATCAAGGTGTACTGAAAGAGTAAGGGGCCTAATAGTACCTATTGGTGCAGACTTTTTAATATACAACAAAACTTTTAATGTCAGCTTAAAAATATCATACAATATTCACACAATTCATTTAGTACAATGCAAGACACATTGATACCAGTGTTAGCCATTCATATTGACCTGTATCATATCGTATCGTGAGAAATCAATGTATGATACGAGGAGTGTATCAGTGTTATCTGTATCACACAATATAGTATGATATGTACAATACGATACAACAAATAGTATCGAATAAAAGAAAATATCATGCCATATAGTGCGATAGAGCATTGTATCTTACAATACGGTTAGTATTGCCTGTATCGTATACCGGAGTTTCTAGCTTTTGTTCAACAGTCCCAAGTGTGTCTCCGATGGATCCCCCTCTTTGGTGTTAAGGCTCCTAACACAGGTTGTAGGTATACTTTTTTTTATTTTTTTATTTATTCATTTTATTGTTTTTTAGTGTTATTTGTATTTTTCTTTTTTTGAATGACAAAATATGGAGTTATGAAGTGCGTGGATATGATTTTTATTGTATTCGTGAAGTGGCAAACACTCTATTTAAGTGTTATGTGAAGAATGAGGATTTATTAAATGCTTTTATTTTCAGGTTTTAATTGGATTGAAGTGTTCAATTGAGATGTCAAGAAGGGGTGTTAGAGACTCTCAATCTCGATCCAATGATCTGGCATGACAATGAGATACAACAGTTGAAGAAAACAAATTGAATATAAAATGTTTATTTTGTGGGAAGGTGCTTAGTGGTAGAATTTCATAAATAAAACATCACATAGTAGGGACCATGAAAGAAGTTGCTTCTTATACGAGTAAAGTTGAGAAATTGTCAGAAGTCATTAAATGACAATATCTAGAGATAATTGAAAGCACATAAGAAATAAGATAATAAAAGGATGATTTATAGATGTTTCAAGAAGAAGATAATGGATTGAGTGAATGATAATATTCTTTCTGATGGTAGAACAGAAGTTGGTAGTAGTAGTTCTCGATCAACAAAGAAAAAAATGGTTGTTGAAGATTTTGAAAGTAGAAGTGGTAGAAGAAGAAGAAGTATAGAAGAGTTTCCTCTGTCATACAATCATTTTCTTCTTTTAGTACTACACATGTTACTTAACTTAAAATTCATATTACTATGGCTTCAGAGCAATTGCATGAGCATGCAAACCTTGCAGTGGGTAGATAATTTTATGATGCATGCATTCCATTTAATGTAGCAAACAGTTTTTATTTTCAAGCAATGATAAATTCAATTGCTAGCAATAGTCCATGATATCAGATGCCTTATTATCAAAAGTTGAGAGCGAAACTATTAGATAGGATTGTCCTTAAAGTGCAAGAATATTATTTGACTTTGAAAGAGTCATTAAAGAAGAATATGCACTATCATGGCAAACAGATGGAAAAATAGGTGAGGAAGGACTTTGTTAAACTTTCTTATCTATTATCCTAAATAACTTATGTTTTTTAGATCTCTAGACATGTCAGAGGAGAGAAATATTGCAAAGGTCCTAAGAAAAGAGTTTGATAAGGTGATATCCGATGTTGGGCTAGAGAATGTAGTCTAATTCATTAGCGACTGGAAAAGAGTTAAAGGCAACAATTGAGTGTTGCGAAGATATCATCAAATTCATCTACAACCATGTTTTTGTATTATGTATGATTTGGAATGCAAAACGCCTTCGTACAAAAGCAAAAGCAATCCTTGAAGAAAATGTTCTCCTTAGATGAGTGACAATAATTTTCAGAGTTACCTCAAAATAAAATAAATAAAAAGTTAAATGAGATTTCAAATACAGTCTTTAGGAGTATTGAGGATTACATATCCTTTAGTAAAAGTTTTGAGATTGGTTGATAGTGAGTACTATCTTTATGAAGCTATGAATAGGGTACAAGAAGTCATTAGAAGTAATTTCAATAAAAAAATGATGAATTATGTGCCCATGTGGGATATTATAGATAACATATAGAACAAACATTTGCATCAGCCTATTTATGCAACAACTTATTACATAAACCCAACATTCAGGTAGTCAACAAGCTTTAAAAGAGTTAGTGAAGTAAACCTATAGCAATTCGCAACCGCACTAATATGCGCCAAAGTAAACTATTTGTCTTCATATTTAAGTTTCTTAAATCTTATATTTATTGTGGATTAAGTTCTTGATGTTTTGATGTTTGCTTTTTTCAGTGAGATGTTTAGTAGAATAGGTTTGGAAGTGATTGCCCAAATCTTAAAGATTTTACAGTAAGAGTTCTGAGCCAAACCTTTAGTGTAACGAGTTGTAAAAGGAATTAGAGTGTCTTTCAAAACATCCAAACAAAAAAATGCAATAGGTTAGAACATAAGCAGCTTAATGATTTAGTTTTCATCCGTTAATATGCTGTCTCGATAGAGGTAATCTTATATTAATCTTTATTTTGTTTGACTTTAATTGTTATGTTATTTACTAATTACTTATTTTTCTTTCTTGCAAGCAATTAAAAAAATTAAATAGAGAAGAAAACAAATTTGATCTAATAAGTTTGGATAATTTTGATATATTAGAGGAGTAGATTATGAAAGATAATGAAGTAAATGCACTCCTAACCGAAGAAGATATTGCATGGATTAATTTAGAAGGAGTGCAACAATATCATGAAGGGGATGAAGATTTTAATTTTGAAGTAGAAGGTGGTGATGATCTTTAGCAAGGAGAAGTTGAAGATTATTTAATTGATAATCTTAATTACAATGTGTAAATACATTTTTGTAATTATGAAAATTGTACTTTTTTCTAAGGATTATGCTTTAAAATATGTAATTCTTTATCAATTATTAAATGGTGAATGATGAATATGTACTAAACTTTTGTATTATATGAATTATTTATAATTATCAAAATTTTCCTTTTTTTTATTTTTAATAAATTTTTAGCATTAAATTATGATATAGAATGATATGATATGATATGTATTGTATCATGGATTAAAATGATACACGTCGAACAACATGGGAGTGTATTGCCTCATAAAAACTTATCTCTCTATATCATGTGATATGCTCTTTTTATGGTTGTTATTTATTGATGGTATTACCTGTTATTAATGGTTAGAGTCCCAAGATTGATGGTATTTGTTATTATTTATTGAGTTCCAATGATAGGAATTATGAATGATTAGAGTCTCAAGCACAAATTTATCCAAGGTAGGAGTTATTAGCTTGTCGATTCCCAAGAATATATTTTATTGATGGTATTAATTATTATTTATAGAGTTTCGATTATAAGAGTTATTAAATGTTAGAGTCCCAAGCACAAATTTATTAACAACAACAACAACTAAGCCCTTTTCCATAGTAGACGGGCCGACTACAATAATTCTTTGTTTTCACAAAGCCCTATCATATGCCATGTTAGCAGTTAACTCACAATAAACTAGATTATTCTTTATTGTTTGTTTCCAATACTTTTATGGTCGTCCTCTAACTCTTTTAATACTTTCTAAATTTAATTTTTCATACCTTCTTGGAGGTTCTTCTTTTAATTTTCTTTCTATATGTCCAAACTATCTTAAATGATATTCTCTCATTTATCCTCTATTGGTGTCACTTTTAATTTGTATATACAATCTTCTCTTGTATGACCACTCATCCATCTCAACATCTTCATTTCTGTTATAGACATCTTTTATAGATTTTGATGATTAATTGCCCAACACTCAAAACCATAAAACATGATAGGTCTAATTGTTGCTCTATAATATTTACCTTTTAACTTTAATAATATCTTCTTATCACAAAGAATACTTGATGTTTCTCTCCATTTTAATCAATAAGTATTAATTCTATGCATAACATCTCCATCAATTGTTTCATCACTCTAAAAAATTGACCCTACGTAATAGCTAGGAACCTAGTTGTGGTAAAGTCAGTCATCCCAGAATCGATGTAAATTTCAACAATCTTAAACAGTCTACCCCCTTCATGAAACATGGTTACCAATGTCCTAAGATTAGGACTAGAAATTAACCTTTCTAACTTGTCTCCAAAACTAACAATAGAGTAAGAACATATGATTAAGAAAAAGAAAGAAAAATTACTAGTAGTATAAGATGAGAGTGGGTCTAGCTCCAAATCCAACCAAAAGAAAATAAACCAAACAAAATGTTTGACAAGAATAACAAAAAGGGCGGTTAAAATTTTAAGAAATCAAAGGAAACTGCTTCTCAAGTCAAGTGTTTCAGTTGTGGAAATATGAGACACTATAAGAGGGATTGTCACAACCAAAAAAGTAGAGGAAACAACCCATGACGCGGATAGTTAGAGAAGTATGATATAATCTATATGATATCTGAATGTCTATACATGGACCGCCTTGTGACAGGTTGGTGGATCAACTCCGTAGTTACTAGTCACATCTCAAAGACCAAGGAAGGAACAATGGATCTAAAGAAATACAAACTAGGCGAACATTGAGTGCACATGGAAAACAAAACATTCTCAAATGTTTTGGGTATTGGGTCCTTTAGAATCTTTGTACAAAGCAAATAGATTGTACTGACTGATGTATTAATTGTGTCATCTATAAGGCACAATCTAATCTTAATCCCTACCTTAGTAAAGAAAGGTTTTGAGGTTAGGTTTATCCCTGGTAAGCTTACTATGGGAAAACATGGGAGAATATTATTTTCTAAGGAGTTTGATGTAAAGCATGAACTATTTAAATTAAATGATAATAAAATTGGAAGTTTTTTTGCTTACATTGAGTGTGCCTTTAATGTTGATGTGAATATGTGGCATAAACTCCTTAGGCAAATAAGTCTGAAAAAGTGAAAAAATTATCCAATTTTTACTTACTACTTAGATTTAAGAAAAATACTTTCAACAAGTGCGAAGCTTGTATATAAGAAAAAATGACAAGAAAAGTTTTTCGCCAAGAGTTAACAAGGGCAACGACCCTGTTGGAAGTCATTCACAGGGATTTATGTGGACCATTTAGAGTAAGGTCATATCATGAAAAGGTTTATTTTATAACCTTCATCGATGATTACTCTAGATATACGTATTTATATCTTTTGGTACAAAAATTTCAGGCACTAGAAGCTTTTAAAGAATATAAGTAGGAAGTGGAAAACCAATTAGGGCATTTAATGAAAGTCTTAAGATCAGATAGAGGTGGTAAATATACCTCTATAGAATTTCTTGAATTCTGTAAAGACTTTGGCATTGCAAAGCAAAATACAATACCCATGACATCTCAACAAAATGGTGTAGCTGAGAGATATAACAAAACTTTGTTGAATATGACAAGGTTAATATTGATTGATGCCTCTCTACCAAGGATGTTTTGGGGAGAAGCAGTAAGTACAACGGTTTACATACTCAATAGAGTATCATATAAAACTATATTCACTACACCATATGAGATGTGGTTTAGAAAAAAACACAACCTATGTCATCTAAGTTGGTGGGGATCTATTGTACATGTACATATCCTTGATCAGTTTAGAGACAAGCTAGACAATAGCTCCTTAAGATGCATATTTATTAGATATTCAAAAAGTTTAAAGGGATATCAATTTTATCATAAAGACCATGAACTGATAGAAAGCAAAAATATAGAATTCTTAGAAGATACTAAGAATGACATACAAGAAAACAATAATGAATGCACTGATAATTTAGTAGACCTAGATCAATCATCATTTGAACCCATAGAAGATCTTCTTTAAACAACCGAAACCTTAAGTGGACATAAAAGGCGAAGGGCCACTCTGTCCTACTTAAAGGATTATCACACTTATCTTATAGAAGAATTGTGTAATTCGATAGATTTAGATGAGTTTACTGATAACTTGACTTATGAGCAAGGTGTGAACCCATCGGAAGCATCAAATTGGGAAAAGCCATGGATGAAGAAATTGAATTCATTGAGAAAAACCAAGTTTGGGAATTGGTTGATTTACCAAAAGTAAAGAAAGCTATAAGTTGTAAATGAGTTCTGAAAAAGAAATACAAAGTCGATGGTTCAATCAACAAGTTTAAAGTGATGTTAGATGCAAAGGGTTTTTCATAAAAAAAGGAGATAAATTAAGTTGAGACATATTCTCTAATTGCAAAATTTGCATCCATAAGAATAATCTTGATAATATCTGCATATTATAATTTAGACTTACATCAGTTAGATGTAAAGACAACATTTCTAAATGAAGATTTAGATGAAATCATATACATGTAGCAATCTTAAGGATTTATAATTGAGGGCTAAGGATAAAGTATATAGGTTTTGAAAATCCCTATATGGCATGAAACAATCACCTCGTCAAAGGTATTTGACCTTTCAAAATATCATTATAGAACTTGGATTTGTTGTTAATAAACTTGATCACTTTGTATATGTCTAAAATAGTGAGAATCACTTTGTTATCCTATCATTATATGTAGATGACATATTGTTGATTAGGAATAACAATAAGATTATTGTCAAAACCAAGTCATGGTTAAACTCAAAGTTCAAAATAAAGGATATGGGGGAAGCATCCTATATCTTGGCTATAAAGATCTCTCGAGATAGAGAATCTAGACTCTTATGCCTGAGTCTGGAGAGATATATTGACTATATCTTCAAGAAGTTCAAAATGTGTAAATGCAAGTTTGTTGTTACACCTATTGCAAAAGGGGTTAAACTTAGTAAGGCTAATTGTCCCGGTGAAGGATATGATAAGCCTAACATTCCTTATGTATAAGTTATGGGTAACTTGATATATACTATATTGTAAAGACCTGATATGAGTTTTGCTATTGGTCTTGTAAGTAGATATCAAAGTAATCCTTAACGACAACACTTGATAGCTGTAAAAAAGATTTTAAGATATCTGAAAGGAACAAGAGACTTCAAACTATATTTTCAAGCAGATAAACTGAAAGTAGTAGGATACTCATATGTTGAATTTGCTAGAAGCAAAGATGACAACAAATCAACCTCAGGTCAAATGTTCTTATTTGCACGTGGTGATGTTTCTTGGGCATGTAAGAAATAGGGTTGTGCAACATTACATATATAGGAAGCTGAGTATGTAGCTTCCTATATGGTAGCAACGAGTGTTGTATGGATAAGTTGCTTCATACGTGATTTAAAGTTGGAAATAACCGATGAGTCAGTTGTCATTTACTGTGATAACAACGTAGCAATTACTCTTATCAAGAGTGAAGCTGATCACTTAAAAAGCAAGCATATAATGGTTAAATATCACTATGTTTATGATATGGTTATGAGAAAAAAAATATATTCATCTCATACATGCCAACAAATGATATGTTGGCAAACCCCTTAACTAAAGGCATAATCGAAGAACTTTTCTCAAAACATGTTACAAACATGGGTTTGAGGTATGCTTGATTGTTGTGTAGGAAAATAACCACTGAACGGGTAGTGATTGTAATAGCAATTATGAAATAACATTACTAGATAAACCCTGCAAAAGTGGGAGGAAAACCAGTATGTCAATACACTTGCCTCGAATGACTAAGTGTGAGATGTTATGTTATGTTATAGCCATTCTCACCAACCCAACACGGTAACGGCTGGACTAGCTATGTAGACCATTACCATATCTAGAGTTGGAGATAGGCAACCATAATGGTTGGACCGTTATCAGAAAATACGATAACAATTCGGATATAGATGCTCCGGATCAGGGAAGCCCAATAGGATAACCGAGAGATGTGGAGCACACACTGCTCTATAAATGAGAGCAGTGTATACAGTAAAACACACTTGAGAAAAACTGTAAAGTCTCCCTAAAAGATTTCACTGAGGAAACCTTAAACCAGAAAACTTACTATCATTTTCGGTATAGGCATATCAGAAAGGCTTGACGAAGGATAACCGAAACCTCACAAACAGTTGGATTCCAGCAAGAAAATCGCTCCATATCCTTCAGATTATTTGTGATATAGTTTCTGCAACCACAGCATCTATAAAACTTGGTTGGTGGTGTTGTAGGAGCCGCTGGCGAAGGAACGATTGTAACCAAAGTTTTCTACAATAATGGATTGACTTGAAAGCAATACGCTCTTTGTCACTGGATATTCCATGTAGATGTCATCGAGGATCTCTATGCTCCCATGCAGATTGGTTAAGCATCCTGGCATGGCTTCATCTGCTAAGACTTTAGTTACTGTCTAAAGAGGAAGAGTGAGTAAACTAAAAAGAAAGTCCACAAAGTCCTTCCCTGCTTCTGCGTATAAAACTTTATTTTCCTTCGTGTTGATGACCAGCTTGATGGAGTATGGGTTATTTTCTTCGCTCGTCGACATATTGCTATTTGAAGCAATGCTCTTGAAGAAAATTCTGTTAGGTAAGATATATGACTACGTTTTTGAAGGGGTGGAGGAAGAGAGTTGGCTGTATATATGGAGAGAGATGCCTAACTTACTTGAGAAGGAAGATGAATGTGATTGCAGATGAAGTGTTAGGCACCTTAGACAACATCTATGCCTTCAAAGAGCTAGAAGCTAGTTTCTTTAACAAACCTTAAGACCGTAAAGGCAACTTATGGGTGTTGATAATTTTTAACTATTTTATTTCTATCAGCTTGTCTGGTAAACTGTTTCTAACAAAAACCAAATCTGCATTCTACAACATAAACTTTTGGAGTCTGGCCCAAATCCGAATCCTGTTTTCCTAGTTGGTTCAGATTCAGCTTGTCAGAAAATCAATCTCAGAGCTTATCAGATTATGGAGTATCCAATGAAGTAGCGTTCTGTAATGCTATACAATGACATCCCTAGTTCACGAAAACCAACGAAGGATCATCGAAGGATTTTATGGTGGGCAGATTGTCGTGGCTACGCATGAGTTAAACACGACTCGGCCATCATCTGGTACAAGAATTTGACACTAATTAATGTATAAAAGTTTATATGCCAAATGCTTCAAATCTTTCGTTGGTGATGAAGTTCGTCAGTGTTTCAAAACTTTTGACGGATGGCATGCAATATGCACGCCAAGTGTTTGACGCACGATTATGCGGTTAAGTTGGGCTACGTTCAGATATTTCATTCGCGAAAGCTTTATGCAGGGGCGTAGATATTGCTAGGTCATCATCTGATAATATGGAGCCTCGAATCTGAGTGTCGCGGAATTCAAAGATTGCAGCTTATGAAAATAATGACCAGTCCAGGGAAGCAATCAATTAGGTGCGTGCAGAATGAGCGTGTTCGGTATGATTACATATTCTCTTCGTGTGCTAAGTTGACGACTCTAAATACAAGGAAAAATATGCATAAGCTAGTACAGAGGACGGGATTTGATTCAAATCCCTCCATCACCCATGCATGGTAGAACTTCTTGTTCGTGCCGGTCATTTGGCTGAAGCATATAGCTTCATCCGGAAAATGCCAACGTAGCCTGATGCTGATGTTTGGGCAGGTGCTTGTAAAGATCATCACAGTCTCGGGATGGCTGAGCTTGTGGCTAAACAAATCTTTCAGTCGAGTTAACAAGCTGTTAATCGTCGCATTCTTATGTGAAATATCTATGTTGATACGGGTAGATGGATGAAGTAGCCAAGTTAAGAAAGTTTCAGAAACGAATAAAAGATTGTGTAGGTTCTTTTTCAGGGCCAAGGGTGTACCCTTTATAACGCTATATGATTGCATTAGATCTTGAAGTACCAAAATGGTTCTACTCTTGAAACACCTTTCTTGTCCATGCATGAGAAGGCAACAGTAGATGAGGAACTTCCCGTTCGATCTGCAGATTTTTTTGAGGACCAAGTGTATGCCCTTTGTGACAGTATATGATTGGAGTACGAAAAAACATTCTGGTCTTCAAGAACCATTGCTGGCCATGCATGTGAGGGAAATAACGGATGAGAAAAGTTCCTGCTCAGAGTCTGGTAGAAATAAATAAAAAAATCTGCAGGTTCATTTCAGGACATGCCCTTCATGACAGTATATGATTGGATTAGATCATTGAGTACTAAAAACCTTCTGCTTTTTAAAAATCTTTGTTAGCCATGCATTTAAGTAAAAACATAAATCTGTATCAATCGAGTTGCAGAGGCATGCTTCGTAATAAAAACTTGCAGATTTATGTCAATTCTATTATCATAAATATTTCGACACGGATGTTCTTTAGCTGATTTCAGTATCAATATAGCGGGCATCTGCATGCGTGTGGGAAAACTCTCTCTCCACCTCATATATATATATATATATATATATATGAGATATGTATGAATGCCTATGTGAGTATGTATGTATCAGTATTTAAACAAGAGACACTAATAAAGCAATCAAAATCATTTTTGTTGTATCAAGCATAACATGTATGTGGTAAAAAGATGGTTTTCTACAAAACCACTGTATGAAAGTATGAGATGTTTTTAGTTGAGGTATGGTGCCGATGATTGTTAACAATGTTTCCTTATCTGTTATTTATGGGTATGTCTTTGAGGACCCTGTAACCATATCTGATATGTATCAGGTATGGATATGTGTATCGGTAGTCAAAATGCATACTGGTACATGTGGTGATGTACTGGTACACATACCCTCTTTTGGGTACGTGAAGTACCCATATTGAGTATGTGTTGGATCAAGTCGACCCATATGGGTCAACCCGATTGATGGGTTGACCCGATCCAAATAATGAAATTTCATATTAAGAACTCTTCCTCAATGTCAGTCCCCAATACGAGTACATGTACCCTCTCTCTGCAATCAATTTCATAGTCTCCTCATCACCTGCAAGCGATAGACGATGACAAGATCATTGTTGGGTGACGGATGGTGGCAGGATCATCGACGATGACCCCAAGAGCTTTGGAATTCAAAATTTTTCTTTTTTTTTAGTAGATGTTTTGTTATGTGTTGGGTCTTGAAAACAATTTCTCGATTCTTTCTAAAAGGTAAAAAGCCTTGATAGTATTCAGACACAAGCAATTGGTGCCACTACCACATGCTTGTGTACGTTTTATGATCCTTTGGTAGTTGGTACATAAAACTTGTGGCACTAGCACACATCCAAATCTAGATTCAATATTATATGCGTAATTTGTTTTATTTGTTAATGGTGCCTCATTTCAGTGAGTGTGGAGGCATGAGTACTCCCTCAAAGCTTTGCTGGATGAACTTTATTGATATTGTTTATGAAAAGTATTAAAAGAGCTAGAGGATGACCACAAAAGTGTTGGAAATAAAAAATAAAGAATGATCTAGCTTATTGTGAGTTAACTGCTAACATGACACATGATAGTGATTTGTGGAAACAAAGAATCCATGTAGCTGACCCCATCTAATATGTGTGGTAATACACCATTCACTTTTGTTACTAGTCAATTTGGATTTAGAAGACCGAAGAAAGGTTGTTCGCTTTGAATATATATGTTTTTGTTAAAAGATGAAAAGATAAGAGGTAAAAATGCAAGTTGGCATTATAATTATTGTTTTTTAAGTTACAAAGGGTCTTATTTTAGAGTAAAGTGTCATTTATTAAAGAAAAAAATAGAATAATTATTTATTATATTATCTTATTAATATCTTTGAGAGATGAGACAAATTAAGAGAGACACACATGGGAGAGTAACATTAGTGAAAGTTTACTTACCTACTAGAACTAAAAGTTTGAATCCATGTACATGTGAATCATTTGATGGAAGTAAGAGAAAAAGTGGTTGTGAAGAATAATTATCAAAGGCATTTAATAATGCAGGGCAAGGGATCGTTTGATATTTGTGAAATAACTTGGACTTTTTTATTCTGCTGGTTTGTCATTTGTGTGGCTAGGAATCCTTATTCTGTTGGCTGAACTACATATCTTTGTAAACCTTTACTATCTCGGGTTATCTTCCACCTAGCTATAAAAATGCTATAAGAACTACAATGACGAAAAAGCATGCGAGGTTTCTTGATCCATCGAACACTTGGCAGAAAAGAAAAAGGTGTGATGGTGGTGATAGTTGGGTGATGTGCAAAGACCATTGATTAACTTCATGGCTGCCTCGGATGGGACCTATGTTCTTTGAAGGCGATTGATGGCTGGGTGAGTATAAGACGAGCATTCACGTTGTTAATTTGATTTTGTCCACTGCTTGATGAGGTTGGACCACAAAATGATGTGCAAATCATTACTAATAATGCATGTTCTGTGCTGGATCCATTGTTGAGTCAATTCATCCTGTTATCTTTTGGACATAGTAGTAACCGTTTATACTTTGAATCTTTCATTCAATAGATACTTTTAGATACAAGATGCGTACAGGAATAAACGAAAAAAAAAAGTTGCTATATACCAACTGTCATTGTATTAATGAAACTAATAGAAAATATAAATTAGGAGATTTTATGATGAATTTTTCTGTGAGGAGATAGCCGTGAGTTTAATCAATTAAAGAAGCGAAATTGAAGTTACTTGCTATTATTGATACTATATCTTGCCTCTGTGCCATTATAATGATTCCAAGACTGATTTAAACAGAACTACAGCATGACCGTTCAAATCTATGGTAATTTAGTGATTTGTAATGGTATCCATGTATATATATGATATATATATATAGTGCCTGTGTGAAGATACCTTTAATTTTAAAGGTATCTTTCGTAAAATTTATAATGACATACGTACGTTCATACACTAATGTATATTTGTTTCGTAGAGCATATAATAATCTTTACTCAAACCTTTTGGAAAAATTAGTACTATTCCGACCAAGCTCAAGGTAATAATCGCGGGTGGAATTCTTTATTAGTGATGAAGGCAAACAGTTGAATCAATATTCCACCTTCTACAAAGTAGCATATGATATGGACCAAAAGATGCACACTACTTCATTATTTTAGCTCTTTCTTTAAATTCAATATAAACTCTTTTAAGTTTTAACATTTAAACAACTTTTTTTTTGTTTGAAAATAATATATTATTATATTATTAATTGATATTTTATATTTTAATTTGTACGTATTATACAAAGCAATGGCTTGAAGAAGTTCCTAATAGAATTTCCAAGTACAAAGATAATGAAATTTGTGAATGACGGAACATATGTCTTAGAAGATTCTTTCAAGATCCATAAGAAAACATAGATGACAAAAAAATTTATCAAATTCTTAAGCAATGAAGAAGAGTTTAAACAATTTGATTGCTTGAAAAATAGATGTGGTTTGTCACCAAATAAATAATGGTTATTCATGAATCATCAATTCTCTAGCTTCAAACGATCATTTTAAAGCTTCTTTTACAACCAAGTTTATCTTCATGTTGTGAAAGAAATTGGAATGTATATTCTTTTATTTATTCTTATAGAAGAAAAAAGTTGAAGCCTCAAAGAAGTGAAGATTTGGTTTTTCTTCATACAAACTTTTGTCTTTTTGAAGAAAGAGTAGGGACTATATGAAAAGCGAAACAAAAATATGAGATGTTTAAAGATGATTGATATCCATTTGAGAGACCAATAATTCTTCAAGTTGTAACATTATCTCTTGATGAACTAAATATGGAAGCAATTCTTTTTACATATGATAGTGAGGGAAATACTGAGATCGGGACTATTATAGTTTAAAGCGTAATATGTTTTCATATTATGTTTAGAATATGAATTTTGATATGAAAGATATATGTATAAAGTTGAAAATGTTATTGAATGAAATTTTCTTGTTTTCATATGATATGCTTTTTAGTTGGTATTTCATTTGTATTTATTTATATAAATTTAACTTTTTATTATATTTTTAATAGTGATGTACCCATACCTTAGTTTTTTAAAAATATAAGTATCTCGTATCCATACCAAATATAGGTACCATACCTATATCCATGCAACATAGTTCCTCACATATCCATAGTTTTTGCTAGCGAAGCACCAGCCAATCAAACCGACTACATTGTGTAGAGGCCTAAGCAAGTTGTTGGATCTCGTAATTTGACAAGTAATCATGATTTTTTATGGTGGTGAATATGGGTTGTCCATTTCACTGTTCAAGAGTAAAATTTCATGAACATTCAATGATCAAGTAGGAGGTATCTCTATGTTTAGAACTTTGACGATATATATGAAAATCAGAAAGAGGAAAAGTGGGTTTCTCATTGTGAAATTGGTGAGTGAAAGTTGAGAGAGAGAGAGAGCTCCTAAATAACTATAACTCAGAAAGTTTTGTGCATCATCTGTCTCCGAACTTGTATTTTACAGGAAACATATGTCCAATAGATTTTTCTTAGGCATGGTCAAATGTGTTTTTATATATAGTTAAAAATTAACAGTTCATATTAAATCAACTTATATAAGCACATATATACATAGATACATATATATATATATATATATAACATGCATATATCAAGTGCATGCATATATCAAGTGCATGCATACACATATATATGACGTGGCTAATTATCCTCAATAACTATGACATTTAATCTTCAAAAATTGATGACTCATTGCCTTTATTCCAATCGGGCACACAATTTTACATTGTGGATGCGATTGAGTATTGAGTATAAGCCACCACCACAACAACAACAACAACTAAAGCCTTTGCAACAAGAGTATTACCTCAAGAGCATGACACCTTAATGTTGTTGCTTGTGAGAAGTTTGACTCGCAACGGTTGCACATGTGGGTGAGTGGGTGTTAGGCTTCAGCCTCCTTTTGTAACAAGAAACAACAACTAAGTCGTTTCTCATCATAGATGGATTCTGCTGTATTCATTCTTTGTTTCTATAGAGTCTGATCATGTGTCATGTTAATATTTCACTAATACAACAACAACAATAATAACAAAAACTAATCCTTTTCCCAAACTAGATGGGGTTGGCTACGTGGATTCTTTGTTTCTAGAGAGCCCTATCATGTGCCATGTTAGCAATTAACTCACAATAAGCTAAATCATTCTTTGTTGTTTCTTTTCAACACTTTTTTGGTCGTCCTTTACCTCTAAGTGCTAAACTGATTTGGCCAAGTTAAACCATTGTCATTTTAGAAAAGGTTGTTTCGAATCAAAACTATTTTGAAAAATTACAGATTTCAAAATCACTCTTCCTAAGCATCTAGGCTTACCCTTGAGCACCGGTTGAAGAAGGTATTAAACCATTGTCAACAATAATTTACTTTCTCATAATCGTTGAATAGTCAGATAAATCTCTTTGTGAGTTTGAGTAAACTTGTTGGCATGCTTGCACAAGATTTTGGAAGCAAAGTTTTTAAGTCCAAATAAGATAAAAAAAAATTTATGGCAAGGGCGAGAGAGTGTGGTTTATAACCTCTATTTGCTCATCCGTTTGAGGGTGATAAGTAGTGCTGAACATGAGTTTTGTTCATAATCTATTTTATAATATCCTCCAAAAGTTACTTAGAAACTTAAAATCTGATCAAAGACGATGGATCATGGGATCCCCTGCAACCTCACAATTTCCTAAAGGAATAACTCAGCAATGTGTGAAGCATCATCTATTTTATGACATGCAATAAAATGATCCATGCATGAGAAATAATCGACAATAAAAAAAAGAATCCTTCCCCTGCTTGATATGAGGTAAACCAAGAACAAAATTCATGCTAAGTTCTCCTAGTTGGCATATTCAGTACTCTTGACTTTCTTGCAAAGGATGCAACGGTGTAGTACACGGTGGACATGTCTCCTCATTTTTAGGTAGTAAAAGTGTTCTTTGAGGATCTTCAACATTTTTTGCTCTCCAAGGTGGCCAATAAGTCCTCCATCATGAGCTTCTTTAATTAGCAGTTCTTGTATAGATCATTTGGGGATATAAAGTCTTCCAAAATGAAAAAGCTATCCATTATGCATGTAGAAGCCTTATTCGGACTTGTGGGAGTGCATTACAAATTTCTCTAGTTGTGGGTCTTGGGCATACATTTTCTTGATAAACCTAAGGCCGATAAGTTTGGTGCTAGCCAATGAAACCAGAGTATACCTCTTAGAAACAACATCACTACAATATTGGTAGTGCCCTTATTCTATTTAACAGTATAGTGAAACATCTCTAAGAATTCCACCCATTTTGCATGTTTATGACTCAACTTTCCTAGGGCCTACAAATGTCTAAGAGATGTGTGATTAGTGTGTATTACAAATTCCTATTGAAGGAGACAGTGTTGCCAATACTTGAGGCCACAAATCAAGGCATATAGCTCATTGTTATATGTTGAATAGTTCAAATGACTCCTTTCAACTTTTAACTAAAAAATACAATAGGTTTTTGCTCTTGAGTTAGAACAACACCAATACCTACACCAGATGCGTCACGCGCAACCTCAAAGGCTTTGTTAAAATTTGGGAGCACTAGAACTGGAGTTTCCTTTCAATATCTTCAAATCTTTCTTGGGCTAAAGTCGTTCAACAAAAATATTCTTTTTTCATGCGATCTATGATCGATGCCATGATAGTGCTAAATATTTAATATACACTAATAAAAGGATGCGAACCCATGAAAACTTCTGATCTCATTTTACCTTCTCTTTGTCTACTTTGATGCCTTGTTGGGACACTATGTACCCAAGGAAGATGACTTGTTCTTGACAGAAATGATATTTCTTTAGGTATTGTTGGTGGACTTATATAGTCCTGCTATAGACTTGAATATCATCAAAATAGACAACAATGAATTTCTCAATGTAATCTTGTAAAACTTGATTCGTAAGTCTCATGAAAGTGCTTAGGGCATTTGTTAATCCAAATGACATAACTAGCCATTCACATAGCCTGGTCTTGGTTTTGAAAGTCGTCTTCCATTTATCTCCCTCCTTTACCATTACTTGGTGGTATCCACTTCTAAAATCGATTTTGGAGAACAATCGAGTTCCATGTAGCTCATCCAACATATCATCTAATCGGGATATGGGTATTTGTATTTAATAGTAATTTTGTTAACAACTCTGTTATCAATACACATTCTGAGAATTCCATCTTTTTTCGGTATGAATAATACAAGGATCACGTAGAGACTTAAGGATTCTGAAATGTAACCCTTGTTCATCAATTTGTCAATCTATCTTTGAAACTCCTTAGTTTCCTATGGATTGCTCTTATAGGCTGGCCAGTTGGGAAATTGTGCTCCAAGCATGAAATCAATTTGATGTTCAATGCCTCAAATGGGTGGCAGACCAGAAGGTAGTTTTTTAGGAAAGATATCTTGGAATTCTTGGAGTAGCTTGTGTACAAATTCTTAGAAGTTTGAGAGTGATGGAGTTGCAGTTTCTTTTAGGTAGAGAACAAAGAAAGGGTGATGCTTAGTTATATAGTGCAAGACTGAATGTTTTGAAATCAAGAGGTTTTCTTTTGGGTTTGTAGGTTTAGAAAGGGGGCTTTGAAGAAGTTCTTTTGGCTTGAGTGGCGCAAGGGTGATTTTCTTCTCATCTTTAGTAAAACTATAAGTATTTAGATAGTCATTATGAATGACTTGTCTATTGAACTATCATGGATGTCCTAGTAATAGGTGGTTGGCTTTCATGAGGATGATATCGTATAGAACAATATCATGATAATTTTTTCTAATAGAGAATAAAATTTTCACTTGTTGGATTACTTGGAGCTCTTTAGTGTCATTTAGCCACTAAAGTAGGTATGACATAGGATATACAATAGGGCTTAGTTGTAACTTGTTTACCAACTCTGTAGATGTAGCGTTAGTACAACTTCCACCATCTATAATGAGAGAATACCTTCCCTTTGATTGTACACCAAGTATGGAAGGTTACATCCCTTTGATCAAGCTCGGGAGGTAGTTGAGCACTAAACATTCTATGGATCACCAATAGTTCATCTAAATCTGCATGTTCATTATAAGATTATTCCGCTTCTTCTAGCTCAGGTTTTGTATCATTTTCACTCTCAATGTTGTCAAATGTATCATTTATGATGATGATATTTTTTTTAGGACATTGAGAGGCTATATGACCCCTATCCAAACACTTAAAGCACTTAATATCTCTAGAACAAGAAGTAGAACTGTCATCAACAACAAATTTTTCTTTTTCATTAGATCGTTCAATGCCTTGTGTGCTTTTGTCGGTTTTCTTATTTGAATGGACTAGGGCCAAATTTCTTAGGTATAGAGTCGTTCTTGGTGTTAGATGATTTCTTCTATCTTTCCACTTTAATTGATAGTTTTATGACATCTTCTAAAACAACAAATGGTTGTAATTCAATAGCATTTGTAGTAGTCCTGTTAAGTCCTACAAGAAAATGAGCTATAGTCTATTCTTGTGGATCCTGTACATTCCAATGAATCATTAAAGTCTCAAATTCTTTTACATAATCTATAACATTCATTCCTCCCAATAGTAGACTTTGAAGTTTGAGATATAATTTTTTTTTGTAATATTCTTAAAAAAATCATCTAGCATTTACGTGTTTCATCAATCTCCAACTTTGAATTTTTTCCTCCCCATTTCTCATTCGTTGTTGGTCTTTAAGATTCTCACACTAAACACATTTAGCCTTTACACATTTCATCCAAGGCAACATTTAGTTTGCTCATAGTGGTTAAAATATTCAAATATTTTATCCACCCATTGAACCCATTCTAAGAATTCTTCTCGGGATCTCGTCTCTTTAAATAACGGGATTTGAATTTTGGGATAGTATTCATTTTGATCCCTGTAATTCATTGTGTGGGATCTGTGGGGAGGTGTCATGTCTTCTTCCTCAGGTTCCTGGTCATCTGAATGTGAATGGGAGCCTCCTAGGTTGAGATGGAGTGGAGTAGCTAGTGATGGACTCAATCATTCTATAGTCCTAACCAAAAATTGGAGTTGACTCGTCATTTCTTATTGTCGTCTTTTCAATCCTACAATTCTAGCTTGGTTTTTGCCAGATGAATGGACCATCAGCTCGAGGTGATAATTTATTTTACCTTTTCTTGGGAAACCTATCTTTGTTGATATATGTAAACACCCAAAAATTTTCTCAAAATATTTTATCTTTTAGAAATTTTGCCTTTTCAAGAAAAAATATGGTTTTGGGTCTTTTAAGGATTTTCAAATAAAGACACCTTAAACAAAATCATTTTCGCACCAAAATTTTGTAGAAACCTTAAAATAAGGATAAATGACACCTCCCTCAAAAAAATCCAATTTTGGCAAAGAGCCAAAAAAATGACTGCTTTGCCCTCAAGTCCAAATTGGTAGGATTCTGCCTTTTCAAATGATTGTCTTCAAAGAAAGAATAGTTTCAAACAAGTTTTCAAAGAAACAAATAAAAATAAGACATTGGGAACCAAACCCAAAAATGTTTGCAAAATGTCAAATTTACAAAAAACTTTGAAATTAAAAAACAAATCAAATCCAAATGAGGCCTCAAAAACTCGCTCGATTGAGAATAGTCCTACTCAAGGACCCTACGCTCATCCAAAGGGTTAAAGCGATCCGAGACCATACACCCAAGGGTTAAAGAGGATCGAGACCCTACACCCATCGAAAGGGTTAAAGTGGTCCGCTACCCAACAATGGGTTAAAGTGGTTGAAATGGTAAAGACTAACTCACGAAGTGAAAGAAGGTCACCTATGCAAACAAACATTGGAAATGAGACTAAATTGTTTTCCAAAAAGAATATTTGAAGATTTCGTTAACATTCAATGTTTTCAACTATATCTCAAATGAAATGGTTTTAAATAATCAAAAAAGAAATGTTTGAAACCATAAATCTTATCTAAAAAGATAATCAAGAAAAATAGAATTCGTGAAGGTAGAATCGAATGAAGTATCAAAATCAAGCCTCGAAGCAGGGCCATCCCGAGTTCAAAATTCAAGTTGATCATAAGACGAGCCAGAATAAGTTGACTCATGCCAAGGTGGATTCAAGTCTCAAGTTGAAAGAACAAATGAAGACCAATGTAGCTCAAGTAGACTTGGCCAAGTCAAGAGCTCGACCAAAGACATAACCAAGGTCAACAACAAAGAGCCCAAGGGCTGCATCAAAGGTTGCACCCAAGTGTATGAGGCAAGACCACCTTGGGCTGGACCAAACCAAGTCACGCTTAGCCGGGATTCCACCATGGACTGGACCAAACCGAGCCATGCCTAGCCGGGTTTGCACCAAGAGCTGCACCAAACCATGTGGCTAGACTCACCTTGACTTAGGAGACCACCACGTGAGGCCATGTGACTAGCCACTCCCTTTGTGGGTTGGATCAAGTGTTGGTCCAAGAACCAATTCGTGCCCAACTCAAGATTCACTTGAAGCTTATAAATAGAAGTCTTGGGGGTTGGGTTTCAAGCATTGAAGGAGTCTTGGAGAGAGCCTAGAGAGAGGAATAGCTGCAATAAGAGAGAGAAAGAGAGAGGGATAAAAAGAGAGAGAGAGAGGAAGAAGAAGGAGTTTGGAGGTAATGCCCATCCCAAATCATGTTCATCTATAGCCAAGGATTTCCCCCAAATTAAGGTTGATTTCTTCTCTCTTCTTTGCTTTGATCTCTTTTTTATTTCCATTCAATTAAAGGAGTTGTAATTAAGGAGCAATTGACTTCATTTATTGATGTAATAGATAGATGTTATGCTACCCAAATTTCGTTTGATTCATGCCTATTATGTGTTTGATTTGAAGTTCCTTCTACCTCTCTATATGATATAATCTCTTATATCTCCTAATCCCCTCTATGCTTAAGCTATAGATATATTTTACTTCATTTTCTTGAGTCATTTACATTTTGATTGCTTTGAATTATTTTTTACATTCGGACGAATTGCATTCATAAACGTTTTAAAACCTAAAAATATGTTTTCAACATCCAGCATATGTCTCGTGTTTTATTTTTAATTCCTTGCTCACTACTCTAAATTATCTAAAACTTTTCACACCCAATTTATACACATAGACCCATATCTATTAAACTTTTTAGGAATTTTAGGGTCGTGCATCAATGTAATTAAAATCAGAATAAACTATTAAAATGAGAACAAAACCTGTTAAATCCATGTTTCCTGTAATAAAGCTTGGGTTATCATCCTATAACTTTATCTGTAGGAAGCCAATTTTATTGAAACTAGTCTCGTTGGAAATTTGATATTCATAGCTTTCCAACAAAACTAAGTTTATAAAGATCGGAGTTCTGTTCATCGAGATACAAATATTTTACTAGACCTTTGTATTTTTGTCACAAAACTGTTCCGAATATCTGAGCAAGGGTCAATGTTTTATTTAATTGTGCAACTTTACAACACATAAAATAAAAATAAAAATAGTTCCAGAATCTCCATATTAGTCTCTATTCATTGTAAAATCACGATTTTTGGAGACTCAGAAACTATGAAGAAAAATTCGAGAATAAGTTTTTCAGAACTTAGAAATTTTTTCTTCCATAAGCCAAGTGCACGAGTTTGTCTAAGTTAGTGACAATTGAAAGTGAATTTTGAAAGCACACCAAACTTGAAATAGATCCTCAAAGCATCTAGAATGACCCTTGAGTGTCGGTTGAAGAAGGCCTAAGTTCAAAAGATTTCACTTTCCCATAATCTCTCTAGAAGTCAGAATACAACTTTGCTAGTTTAAATAAAACTAGTTGGCACACTTGCGCACGACGTAGTTTTGTAAAAAATTATTTCAAGTCTCTACATAGACTTCAGAGTAAAATTTCATATCTACAATATGTAGCCACACGAGATCATGAGGATTGAATTGAATTTGCTTCCTTGCATGATTGGTATTTTCAAGCTTCACATTTTTTCCTCAATATGGATGGTCTTCCTAATGTGGACATCAGTCCAAATTCATCAATAGGGTCCACTCGACCACACACCAAGTCCATGAGAAGACAAATTTCTCAATTTATTCAATTGGTTTAAAAATATGTTAATGAAAACATCTTCAATAAAAGTGGTTGAAATCTCACTATAGAACGTTCCAAAAATGTCCTCACTCTTCAAAAACCACAAGCTTTAAATATTGAAAACTATCAAACTGCATAATTAATTCATTATGGTTCTTTCTAGGGTAATTATAGCAAGAATTCATCCAACACCATGGAAAATATGAAAACAATTTAGGAAACTAGTTTTTGTGAGAAAATAGAACGCAGTATTTACAACCCTGGGAAGTTGCATCCTGAGTTAATTGTTGTATGAAAACTTGTGTTTTGTGTTCTTAATACCAGGAAAAATAGAATGTTGTGTGTACCACCCTGGGAACCTACAACCTGAGTTAATTGTTGCATGGGAATTTGTATTTTTATTTATTTCTAGCTTGCTTTGGGTCCTTGTCCAAGCTTAAATAGATCTTTTGGTAGAATGAAGAAGATAACATACATTTCCTAGCGAATTTTATGTTTTTTTATCTAATTCAGTTTAGAATTAGCTGTGAGATAGATTTCTTAGTTCTCTCTTATCAGTCAAGCCTATGATGAGTGAACAAGAATCACCCATAGACAAAATGTAAGGGAATAATGTCTTGGCTCATTCAGAATTGGTAGAAGCGTTTGCTTAATGATAATGCCTCATTGGTACTTTCATTGAGATGCTCTTCAACCATTCGAGTTAATCACGCCTACTACTAGCTAAAGAGGTGGTTCAACCCAAACCATACATCATTCTGCTTCAAAAACGGGTAAGCTCTCTCAAGCGTTCCAACTCTTATTATCATCTCAAAGCATGACAAACCATAAAACCAAATCCAGCCATAATTCTAGTGAAGAAACTCCCAACTTCCTAAGAAGAAGTATAATGCTTATCGTATTGAATTACCAAGTGAATATGGAGGATCAAACACCTTTAATATACGTGACTTAATGCCATTTATCAAATATCTCCCTATGGATTTGAGGTCAAATCCTTCTTCACCCGACAAGGATATTGAGATACGTGATAGTAAGCCACGCATGAAAGTGGTGTCAAACCAAAGACTGATAGGTCCAATGATTAAATGTAGGTTATGAATATTGATGGACCCAACCTAGGATCTAGAACCAAGAGGAAACCTCATTATAGATCATGGAGCTCCTTGAAAGTCAACCTCATGTCAATTACAAACTAAAGGGAATTGATAATAACCCAACCAGTTAGCTCTATTTTGCATTAAAGAGTTAGCTGGAATTAACTCCTCACTTGTTTGTTTGGTGAACTGTTTTGGTCTTAACTAGGCTTAGAAAATTTTAGTAGAATTAAATGTAAGTTAGCTAGAGCTTATCACCAGGAGATATTCTAGAATGATAGTTTGCATTTCCTAGATCCTTCTCTATAATCATGTGCCTTGAAAATCTACAAGAGATAATTGTTGTGTTGTTACTTGTGTCAGCTTAGAGGTATGTTCTAAGCCTATATATTGAAGAGAAATGAACAAAAAACACTAATATTTGTCTCTCTTCTTTGCAATTCTCTGTAAAAAGGCTTCTTACGCATCTAGCTCAGCTTGTGTGACTGAGTTAGTGTCGTTTTTATTCATACTCAACCCTCTTATCAATTAGAGCTTCTGATTGTGGCAAACTCTTTCTCTCTTCCCATGCAACCTTCTAACATTGTGAGCTGAAAGCGCATCACTAAAGTATTCTTGAAAGGCATGAACACATTAGATTTAAATATTTCACCCAGGCTCTAAGCTCAAAGCAAAAAGGTAAATCATGCTTAATATCTACTTCTATTATCATCTCATGGTGAATCATTTGATCTATCAATTTACATCTTAGCTTATCATCTTGATCCATGATCATTTGACCTACACGAGGAAAAAAGATTTTGCACAAAGTGGAATATGACGCTTCAACTGTGATGTCCCATAATTTCTAGGCTTCGGACCAGTTTGACACCAACTTTATATTAGATGTCACAATTTCATACTATCATAATCCTTTCCAACTTTTGCAAACAAAATATACACATATGATATCAATTCTTTTAACTTCTTATTTGGAGAGAATTTATATTTCACACCAGCAAAGGCACCACACCGACTGAAACAAGGTCTTCTTTAGCTATCACATAAAGGTTGTCACCATCATGTGGATTTATCTTCATAATCTATATTAAAATCACATATAAAACATCAAAAAATCATATGCCAACATTTTGAAGATTAAGGAGCATTATAATTACAAACATAAAGTATAAGAACAAAAGAAACAACAAAGACAATAATCCAAACGGGTCATAAGAAATATGAAGATGTCACAATCATGAGGAAAAATATCACATACAAAATTAAACATTGAACAAGGCCATTCAAAAACCTTAAAACTAAAACATCACCATTTGGAAACATAGTAAAACTAAAACATGGTCATTAAATGAATGCATCACCATTTGGAAACATAGTAAAACTAAAACATGGTCATTAAACTAAAACATCACCATTTGGAAACATACCAACAATGCACGTTATACGACCATCAACTGAATGCAATACAACCATAAAGAACTATATCATGAGCATGACCATTAAATACATATTGAAACTAAAACATGGCTATTCACATATCAATTGATGCATGTTACATCAATATCACTTGAATGCACTACAACTGTCAAGAACTATAACATGGACATTTAGAAACCTCAAAACTAAAACATACTATAATGCATTTATAGACACAAAATTTTCACTTCAAGCCTATGTGGAGACTTGGAATGATAATTTCTAACCTACTTTTCCATGAGCGTGCTAGCTAGCTTTTCAAAACTAGCAAAATATAAACAAAATCTAACTAAAATGGCGATTGGGTTAAGCAAGCTCTATTCACTTTATGCCTTCTTCAACCGATGCTCAAGGGTCAACCTAAGCACTTAGAAGCTTTGATTCTAAAAGTAAAGAACTCCAATTCATGTGATGACGAGGTGTTTTTCAAAGAAGATATTAAATTCACTTGATTTAAAGCTTTGAAATAAACAAGTTCTGAAAAATAGAATGTTTTGTTTTTAGGTCTTGTTTCCCGAATTATTTTCAGTACCTTACAGACCTCCTAAAATTATAAAAATTTAACAAGACAAATCTTAAGATATGAAGAGTCTGTACCACTTTACAAATCATGATTCGGAGTTATATTGATGCAAAATTAAATTATATAAATATCTCTACTCAGGTACTCGGAACTGTTCTGTCACAGAAATACAGATACTCAAAGATGTATCTCAGTGCTCCGACTTTTAAATTTAATAAATTTTATCTTGATGGAAAACTATGGATGCCAACTTTCCAATGAATCAAAATTCATTAATTTTGGAGACTTACAAACAGAGTTATGAGATGAAAACCCAAACTCTATTGTAGGAAAATGATTTAGATAAACAGTTTTCAAAAATTTTGCCAGTTTTGCATGATTTTAATTAACAATGTTTCACGGCCCTAAAATTCTTGAAAATTTTATTAGAAGTGAGACTTGTATGTAGAACATGTGTGCGAAATTTAGGATAAATTGGAGTAGAGGTTCGAGAATTAAAAATAAAACAATCAATATTTATAGAGATAATAAAATTCAGTTTTAGATTTTTAGAAACATACATATGCAAACTCACACGACTTAAAATTGCAACAACACAACATCACGAATTGAAATTGATTAAAAGAAATGAAGGAAAATATGTATATAAGTTTAAACATAGAGGGGGTAGAGAGTATAGAGTGTTCTATAGAATATATTGGGGAAGAATCACATAAACAAACACATAGAGTGCATGTGTGAGAATGAAAATTCAGCAAATCGAATCATTATTACAACATGGGGGAGACAAGGCTCCATTAATACAACCCCTTTCAAATTGAATTAGAGGAGAAGAAGGATTAGAATCAAAGTATAGGAAATACTTACATCTTTCCCACGAATTTGAACTCCCAAGGGAAATTCGGCCTCCTTCTTCCTTGATTTAATCTCTCAATCTTACTTGCACTCAATGGCCTAGATCTACCCCACTCTCTCTTGCTTCACCCCCTTGCAGCCCACGACCTAACTTATGCAACACCTCCTTACTAAGCCCAAGATCAACCCTTCTCTCACCAATCCCCAAGATAAAAGATAGAAGACACAAGATGATAACACTCAAAGATAGTGAAACCCGCCTCCCCCCCCCTTGGCCCTTTTATAGGCCAAGGGGCTGGATTCTAGGGGTTTCCTTGGGTTGGATTTGGCATGCTCCATGTCCAGCTCATGACCCAATCACGTGGTCCTCTTATGGTGCCATGGACCAACCCCATGTGGGCTGGTTTTCAAGTCCATATGGGCTCATCTAGCCCTAATCGAGTACACTTATGTGGCCGGCTAGGCTAGCTTTACTTCTTGTCTTCATTTGACTTGATTTAAATTGACATGTTGTAGCTTGAATTAGTCTTCAAAGTCAGCATTTTCAAACCCAATTCATTTGATGAAACATGATCCATCTTGACCCTTGATTTGAACTTGAACCGATACCGGGTCCTAAAATGATTCGTCCTTGGAAGTGGGTCGGTCTTCATCTTATCCAATTCTGATAAGCTTTGATATTCGTATCCTACCTGATATGCTTTGTTATTTACTTTATCTGGAGAGGATAGGCTTCTAACTCGGTCCATCCTTCGCTTTTGGAATTGGTCTCGATCTGGATTTGGACAGGGTCTCACCTGTTCATCTTAATTACTTTGAAATCCATGGGCTTTTTAACTTGAATTTAAAACCTTTTATTTTGTGAAATGTTCCCCAAAAGACTTGATCTTTAAAAAGTTGGGGTTTTCAAATTTGTAGGTTTATAAAGGCTTTAAATTGATATTCGAAATTGAGAGTTTTGAAAATATTTTAAATTTTGGGTGTTTACATCATTATTAAAGAACTACAACATATTACATGACTATTCACAAAGTATCTCGGAGTTTAGAATGCAGTCAGATAATATAAGCCCCCCCACTAACACAAAAGGTCCCGCAACCCAACACATGGTTCTTCCTGTGCCAGTTCCGATCGAAGGGATAGGCGAAACCTCGAAATTAAAACATACTACAATGCATTATTAAAGAACAACAACATATTACATGACTATTCACAAAGTATTGCCAATTGAGTGGAGTGGAATCCTGACAGTGGTTTGGCAGAGGGGAGCAAGGGCGATCTTTGTTGGTTGATTGCAGTTGGTAGAGTCTCATCAAAGAAGTTGTAGGCAATACTTGCTCTAAGATGAAGACCCTCATCCTATAAAGGCTATAGACATCAACACAACCACCTTGTTTAATGGCCAGGCCATATGAGTCAAAGCTCAATCAATGAAGGGAAAATACTAGTTGGTTCATGCATTAGAAGTTAGTGTCTTAACCACCGTCTACTCCATTTTACAAGACTAATAGAGGATTACATACTATAGTCCACACCTACCCTGCACCTCGCAAATTCTAAAGCTGCAAATATAATGGGCAGCACAAAACCACAACATTGATAACAAATAACCAATGGGCAGATGACCCATATTCAAATATAGGCCAGAATTCTTTGACCAAGCCCATTTTAACATTTCTATTAACGACAAGTATCTATCTCTTAAACCCAAGTTGCTATCTATTTATGAGCCACTAAGGCAAATGTGCATGTTTGTACTAATTTGTTGAATGTTTTGTCTTACCAGGACATCTATGTTAGAACTGTGACATTGGTATCATTTGACTGCCGAAGTCAAGGTGAAGGTCATGCATATTTGAAAATTTCTTCTAAAAAGGTTTTGACTCTTTAGAGAGTTAGACATCACCTACAATTCACCAAAATATTGTAAATGGTCTTGTTTTAGTTTGGGGTTTAGATTGGATTAAAAATATAATAAAATTGTGATCACACGACTAAGTAATGGTTGTTTCTTTGAAAATGACTATTTGTGTGATGTTGAAGACCTCTTTAAAGTTTATGTTAAACATATTTGTGATTCTTCTATGAATTTTAATAAAGTTTGTTCTATTGCTTTGAATATTGAATCATATGTTATTTGACATGAAAGGTTGAGACATGTAAATTTTGATTTTATGAAAAAAATGATAAATTTAAATGTAATCCCTAAAACTATTATAGATAGAAAACACAAATGCACGATATGTGTGCACGTGAAACAATCTAAGAAATCTTTCTATACGATTAAATGAAATATAAAATTCAATATTTTATGCACACTACTATTTGTGAATTCAATAGAATGATAACTTAGGATAATGAAATATATTTTATTACGTTAAGTGATGATTGTAATAGATATTGTTATATTTACTTGCTTAAAAGTAAAAATAAAGTTTTAGAAAAGTTTTAAATTTATAAGAATGAAGCTAAAACTCAAACTAGTAGGGTACTTAAAAGATTAA
This sequence comes from Brasenia schreberi, assembly GCA_036023115.1. Classification (NCBI taxonomy): domain Eukaryota; kingdom Viridiplantae; phylum Streptophyta; class Magnoliopsida; order Nymphaeales; family Cabombaceae; genus Brasenia; species Brasenia schreberi. Next base: position 9,356,838 of record JAYKKT010000073.1, read on the forward strand.
AGTTGAATAGTGGAGGAGAATATACCTCAAAAATAATGTCAAAAATGTGAGGATTGTGTATGAGATAATTGTTCCTAATTCACCGCAATCTAATGGGATAATATAATAGAAAAATAGAAGCTTGTTGAATATGGTTAATGCTTTGCTACAAGGTTCAAGATTACTGACTTAAATGTGGGGAGAAGTTTTAATATGACTTACTATATTCTAAATATAAGGAAAGTACTAATTTATAGCTCTAGAGAGATTGAAAGACCATTCTCAAATATCTCAAAGTGTGAGGTGTCTTACAAAAGTACTTATCATATAATATAAGAGAAAGAAATTACGACCTAAAACAGTTGATACCATATTCTTCAATTATATAGAGACTAGTTATATGTACATATTCTTAGTAATTAGATATGAAGTATCTAACATAGATATCAACACGATTGTAAAACTTCGTGATGCAATATTCTTTAGGAATGTGTTTCTTATTAAGACGTGTGTGTCCAAAAATAAATATTTACGTGATCTTATTCCTACTATTAGTTTCATTCTTGATCAAGTGGAAAAGATGACAAATATGGGAGATGATGTTGAACATGTTATTTCTATATTAGATGAATTTGAGGAAATAAAAAAAATGAGGTAGGATATGTAAAAGATTTATAAAAGAATTAGTCACTATAATTTGAGTATTCTCCTGTTTCTTGCATGACCATAATTTGAGTATTTGTGGTATTGACATCCATATATGATCTCACTATCCATCAAATGGATGTGAAAACGATTTTCCTATGATATCCACGAGGATATTGAACAACCATAGAATTTTGTAGGTCATCGGAATGAATCCAACAAAGACAACTACAATTATCAGATTGTGGGTGGAGGTTCTACAAGACCAAAAATTTTCTTCTAAGAAGTGTTTCCCTTTTCAAGTTTAATCTCTTAATTCTCACTTCATTTCTCTTCTAAGATGATCATATTGTGGGTGGAGGTTCTATGAGACCAAAAAATTGCGTACAAACATGAATTGTTCATATCTTTAACAAGAAAAGAAATCAACAAAAACAACTACAATTATCACTTACCAACTTTTTCGTCTGGGCAAAAAACCATGCATGATGGAGGATGTAGATACATAAGTGGCAGCAATTGAAGTTAAACCAATGATCTACAACGGTCAGGATTCTATGTCAGGGTTCTACTGCAAAGAATGGTGGAGGAAGAAGAAGCACAAAATCTGGGCTTTGCGTCATTTAATTTTTTTGGATCAGATTAACTGAAACAACCGAGATCCGTGCCATTTTCATATGGTGTGCATGTACATAGCTTTTGGTTTGCATTGTAAAAAAAACCATATAATTTTTGTCTTTGTGATTTTTTAGCATTTGATCCGTATAATGGTGTGCATGTCATAAAAGCTAACTAATTACCTTTTGGCTACTAAGTGTTATAATAATGCAAACCACAAGCCATGAAAAAACCATAGGATAATATTAAGTGACAATTCACCACAAGGCAGATCGGAAATAGTATGTTGTTCTCACAAAATAAAGACCAGTTCCATGAGAAATATGGAAAGCCACCATCAGATCCACCGACTCTAGCGCCCAACTCTGTATGATTCTTGTTGTAAACAATGGACAAGCCACGCACATCTTTTACCAGAAGTTCAGAGAAAGCTTCACGAGCGTGGATGTATTTGGTTTGACAGCCAACGAGACGCCGAGTAAGGATGCCCACCATCTTCACATCAACCCTGCAGTTGGGTGCAAAGGTTTGTGCAAAATCGGAGTCTACAGGCTTTTCGGCATTAGGACCTGACACTTTATCACAATGACCCTCATAGGCCTGCAAAGCAATGCAACCTAGGCCTGGATTGTCAGAGAGTGAAGTTAAATTGTGTGCAGTTTGGTTGCTATTCAGCACAACCACGAGCTCATCAGCAGGATTGCCTGTCAAAGGATGCATGTAGATGTTTGAATATTGTCAAACAGCTGAAATAGACTAATTACAAATCCCCAAACCCCATACATTACGAGGTCATTTACAGTCAACCTATACACACACTCGTGCACAAACACAAACTGTCGAAATCTGAGCTTTTGATAAGTACATGCTCAAATGAACAGAACATATGTATGTATGCATATATGAAGAAACCCATTGTCAAGTTATTCATAGTTCATATCCCCTTACAAGGAAATGTTTCCTGAAAAGTCTAAGGAGTGAGAAATTCTGGCACTTCAAATATTTCTTTAGTACCTTTAAATGAACTGACATGATAGTGGATCTTAGGATGCTCACCTAGAACAGGGATTGAAAATGCTAGACAGTAGTGCCATATTACTAGGTGATAGGATTTAGGAGAAGGAAAAAAGATGGAGAAGACTTTATAGCAAATCGATAGTACACTTTGAAGCAGTGTTATTTGATGCGTATCATATCATGTATCATTTTGGTCCATGATACGAGTATATCATATCATAGCGTATTGTATCATACTTTAATATTAAAAAGTTAATAAATTTTTTAAAAAATAATTTTTTAAAAAAAAATCAGATAATTGCAAAGAATTCATATAATGCAAAGTTTAGTATATATTGATCATTCACCATTGAACAATTGAAAAAAGTTACATATTTTGAAGCAAAATATATATATATATATATATATATATATATATATATTTACATTTATATATTATATTCAAAGACACTCAAATTTCTTTCACAACCCGTTGCACTAAAGGTTTGGGTCAGAACTCTTACTGCAAAATTTATAAGATTTGGGCAATCACTTTCAAACCTATTCCACCAAACATCTATAGAAAAATACAAACATTAGGGACTTAATACACAATAATATAAGATTTAAGAAACTTAAATACGGAGATAAACAATTTTTCTAGGTGCATATTAGTGCGGTTGCGAATTAATATAGGCAAACCCATTAAGTGAAGAACATATATCTTCATCTCTCTATGTATAACATTTGCTCTACTCTCATCAGGGACTAATCTATCTATACAATCAATAATACCTCAATTAACCTCAGCGTCCCTTTTGAAGCTTCCCGAGTACCTAAATCTTGGGTTCAAGTAAAATGTTGCTAGGCTGATGCAATTATTTGTTCCATCTATTATCTATAATGTTCTACATGGGTACATAATTTATCCCTCTCTCTCTCTTCCATTAACATTATTTCTAATGACTTCTTTTACCCTAACCATGGTTTGATAAAGATAGCTCATAGATGGTTTCTCCTCCCTATCAGCTAATATCAAAACCTTCACTAAAAAAACATGTAACCCTTCACAGCCTAACACATGCATTCCAAAATATACTCCTTAAAACTATTACTGAAATCTCATTTAACTTTCAGTTTCTTCTATTTTGAGGTAACTTTACAAATTGTTGATACTCATTTGATGAGAACATTCTCTTCAAGGTTTGCTTCTTTTTAACAGTATTCTATACAAATAAGAAATTAGTTGCAAACCGAGTTGCAGTTGTATGAAAAAGTTTTGCACCATCTATATATCTCCTCATCATATACAATACAAAGGCATAGTTGTAGATAAATATGATGATGTCTTGGCAACACTCAATTACTACATTTATCTCATTCATTTCACCAATATCTTCAATGATGAGATCTAAACAATAAGTTATTCATGGTGTCAAATAGAAAGTCCCATAAGTATTTGCTAATTCCTTCCTAGTTGTTTTATAGTTAGTTGCATTATCTATAATAAATTGAACTATATTCTATAGCCTAACCTCATATATCACCTTATCAAACTCTTAACTTATGGAGTGTGCCTCTCCTCTGACATGTCTAGAGATTTTAAAAATATAAATCATTTATGACAATAGACAAGAAAGTATAATTAGGTACTTCCTCACCAGTTTGTCCATTTGTTCGCCATGATAGTGCATCCTGACTCCTTTAATGACTCTCTTAAAGTCGAACAATATTCTTGCACTTTAATGACAGTATTATCTAATAACTTTTCTTTTAACTTTTAATAAGAGGTCATCTTATATCCTAGACCAATATTAGTAATTACATCTATCATTGCTTGAAAATGAAAATTGTTTGCTACATTATATTAAATATAATGTATGCATCATAAAATTATATGCCCATTGCAAGGTCTACCTGATCATGCAGTTGTTCTGAAGTCATAGCAGAATGAATTCCAAGTTGAGCACCATGTCTAGTACTAGGAGAAAAAAATGAATGTATGCTAGAAAAAACTCTTCCTCTACTCATTCCTAAGCTTCCTCTTCTACTACTTTCACTTGCAAAATCTTTACCAACCCTCTTTTTCCTATTTTATAGACGAGAACTGCTACTACCAATCTCTATTCTAGTATGTGAAGGAATACTATCAGTCAATCTAACAACATCATCATCATCTTTCTTAAACATCCATAAATTATCCTTTTGTTGTCTTCTCTCATGTATGCTCTCAATCATCTGAAGACATTACCATTTAGTGCCTTCTAACAAACTTCTGACTTTGCCCATGCAAGGAGGAACTTCTTTTCTAGTCCTTGCTAGTTAGTATTTTAATCGTAAAATTTCATTATTAACCACCTTCTCACAAAATAAACATTTGATCTTTAATTTGGATCTCTCAATTATTGTACTCCACTGTCATGCCGGATCATCAAACCGAGATTGAGAGTACCTAACACTCCTTCCTACCATCTCAATTGAGCACTTCAATTCAATTAAAAACATAAAAATAAAAGCACTTCATAAATCTCCAATCTTCACATAACACTCAAATAGAGTGTCTTCCACTTCATGAATGTAATAAAAATTATATCCACATACTTAATAATTTCATATTTTGTCATTCAAAAAAAGAAAAGTATAAATAATACTAAAAAAAACAAATACAAAGGAAAAAATTCTGAAAAACACTCAAAATAGATTTGCAAAAGAGCAAGCTATTAAGGTCTAGCCCCATTGTGACTTTGAACCCTTTGGACCTCAAATTCCACGAATTTTAGATCTTATCCTCATTTATTGAGCTCAACTTTCTATCGTCACAAGGAAAGCCCTAGGTCAAAGAGTTGGGTCCCTGTGAGAGGATAATGGAAGACACTTCTAGAACAAGCCTCGTCAAATTGCTTGTTCCACATTCTATTGCAGTTAATACTACTATAGTCACTATGTTAGGATCATCATCAAACATTTTACGTCTTGTTGGTTAGGCTCGTTAAGTACTTATCAAGTTGCTTAGTGATCCTATTGCTTCTTTTTCTTGTTGGACTAGTGATCCTACTACTATACTAGGATACGTTTACACATTATCATGAACAACATAAGTTCCCATATGCATTACATATATCAAAGCCTCGAGTTGGAGACTACAGGTATAACAAGTTTATAAGTGTTGTATCAACTCTAAATCTCGTTTACTATTTAGTTCACAGACAAAGCCTCATAGATATGTTCTTAAATGCTAATAGCATGTTTAGAAAAAATATAAGCTAATACTTTACATAGGCAAGGAAAGGTTGCTTCCTTATTACAAAGAGAAAAGATTAACATGAAGCTTGAGACATTTTCCCACTAAGATTACAGTGTTCAAATGCAAATGAATCTTTCATGGTAAATCACAAAGTATCCTCCTACAAGTAAGGCGCCACAAATTTATCTCCAAACAGAACAACAACCTTTGCAAATGCATAAAGAAGAGATTGAAAAACTACTAGGTTTGATGATATCTTTCTATAATATGCATGTTGCAACTATCGAGCTAAACACCCAGACACTAGTTCTACCAGGCCTGAGCTAGTCAAGGGTCTACTTTAATCAAGTCAATGTCTAAGATAGACTAGATCCGATCAATTGTGCAAGGCCCATAGTAGCAACAAAACTAGGAAATATATACACAAAAGACAGTTGTTTTCTATTATCTATTAGTTAGTGATCCCTCTAGCTAGCTTTCTTGACCACCAAATTGAAACCATAAAAATAAGTTCTCCATGTTGTGCAATTTTTTCAGTTGCTATAGTATTCGTGCAACAAAATACAATAAATACAGTGACTAGAAGAAGGTCATTTAGGAGGCAAACCTAAACCACAAAAACCAAGCCTTTTCTCACACCAAATGAGGCAGGCTGCATCCGTCAATAGTTGCCATTATGATCTATACGGATCCATAGCTGTCACTATGATCATTTAACTCATAAGAGGAAGAAATGTACCAGGTCTTAACTCCAAAAGGATAACATAATGTTGTATGGTTTCTTTTTAACACTTTGTACTCCTTTCTTTAGAGTCCTTTGTTGTGTCATTAACAAAGGCCACTCCATGCCACATGGTTGATACTCGTGAATCATTAACAAATATGAAGATGACATAACCCATACAATCAAAAATATGTCAAAAGTATATTTATTTATATACAGTTTAAGATCCAATAAGGTTGTGGTACAATAGAAAGAAATTCAAAACTATAAGGAGCATATCAACTCCTACTATTTTGTAGTAAAAGCCACAATCTTGCTTCAACGTCCCTCGTGCTTAGCATCTCCATTGGCTATACCCTGAAAACATTTAAAATAAAACTTGAGCACCACACTTTAAATGTAGATGAATATAATCTCTCTACAGATAATCATACTAGAGACATGCATCATTTCAAACCACGCAATGAGAAAATATATATCACTTAACAAAACAATATCATTACCAAACATGCATACATACTCAAATACTCATCAAAATGCAACTTAGTTTCAATATCATAAACTCTATAGTATAACAAACCACTGTCACAATGTAGGATTTTCCCACATTGTACTCTTGTCTAGACATCCGACAATGCCCTCAGCATGTCGAGCCAAGGATCTTGGTGCCTCACAAGATCCCACCAAGTCCAGCCCCTCGAATCTGCAGGGCAAAAGTATCCAAATACTCCACTATTAGAGTCATGCATTCAACCAAATAATCACAACAATATCTCCAAAACTACATCCCATAAATAACATTCACTGGGCCATCTCCAAGGATCTATATAACCACATCCATATCCACAACAGTAACATATATATGTATCAAAATCATACATTCAAATCAAGTATCAAATTCGTTCTACTATACATAAATTCTCTACTCTCATTGACTAGTTTCACTTATCCTAAACTTAGGCTTATCATAACCAACATGAGTTGCCCATGAAAACTCTAAGTGTAAACTAGCTCAACCAATGAAGTAACCAATACAACTATACACATCTATAAGTCAGGACTATCCGATACATCCATCTATAATCTCAAATTATGGAAGATATGATATCTTGTAAAGAGATGGAAGAAGACCTATCCAGCATGAAAGATGAATTCACTACTTCATGCTTGGGATGTTTTGGAGTTTGGTTGTTACATAGTTTGGAAGAGAATATAGATCTCTCACTAACAACTTCAACCATGGAGTCCAGAATATCATTAGTTAAGTTATCTATTATGATGGGTTTAAATGACAAATTCCTTTTTTTTTATCGAGTTTTGCTCCTAATAGTTATGATAGAGGGAGTATATTTTGAAATCCTTTTCCATGATAAAGGAGAAAAGGTCGACAAGCTAGAGGGACCAGTTGAGGAGGTCAAGGATTGTATAGAGGAACGCTTGTGTTTGTATTTGGGATTATTGCCAGTAGCCACATCCTTGTCATAATCAATGAGTTGCAATCTGTATTTGTCAATCAAGATTGTGGTTATCTCCATATTCATGATCGTCCACCATAAAGAAAATTTTAGGGTCACACCAGAACAAGGATATGAATCTGAGACTATGAAGCTAAACTCTTGATGCATTCTCGTTCAACAACAGTTCTCTCGATTATGAATGAGTTGAGACACTATTCATGAACAGTTGGTTTATGAGAAATTCTTGTTCACTCGCTACAGATTTAACTAATAAGATAGAACTAAGAAAACTATCTCACCACTAATTCTAAACAAAATTAGATAAGAGAACACAATTTCACCGGAAAATGGATGTTGTCTCCTTCATTCCACTAAGAGGTCTATTTATGCTTGGACAAGTTTCCCCAAGTTGGTCATAGAGAAATAAATCAAAACACAAGTTTTCATGCAACAATTAGCTCTGGATGCAAGTTCCAAGGGTGGTTAAATGCATCATACTATTTTTCCAGGCATTGAGAACACAAAAACTGATTTCCTAGATTGTTTTCATGTTTCCCATGTGTTGGACGAATTCATGCTTTAATTACCCTAGAAAATACCATCATGAATTAATTCTATAGTTGACAGTTTTTATCATTTAAGTCTTGTGGTTCCTGGAGTAAAGTCTATAATGTTTGAAAGTGGGTGACACTATATAATGCTTAGGGATGTCAATAGTGTAGGCATTTTCATTGACCTTAACGAGAACTTTGAAAGGATCATATGATTTTGGCTTTAGTTTGGAAGATCTTTGTTAAGGTGTATCCAAACCAAATCTCCTTACTGAAACTCAATGGATTTCTTGTGCTTGTTAACATCTGCATATTTTGTGGAATTAACTTCTATCTTTTTCTTGATATCTTCATGAAACTTTTGAACATCTTTATCATGTTGCTTTCCTTTCAAGTCTTCTGGATAACCTGTATTGAGACTAAACAAATCTAAAGGAGTGAGAGGGTTGCACCTATATGCAGCTTTAAAAGGAAACAATCTTGTAGTGTGATGGGAGCTCTATTGTAAGTGAATTCTAACCATATCAGTTGTTCGTCCTAGGACTTATTTTGCTTGGGCAGAATAGTTCGTAGCAAGGTCTAGAGAGTTTGGTTGACAATCTCTATTTGCTCATTTGTTTGAGGGTGGCAAGCAATACTGAACATGAGCTTTGTTCCCAATCTATTTCATAATGTCCTCTAGAAGTGACTCAGAAATATGGAATCTCAATTAAAGGATGGATCGTGAAATCCCATGAAACCTCACAATTTCCTGAAAGAATAACTCAACAATGTGTGAAGCGTCATATGTTTTATGACAGGTAATAAAATGAGCCTTGTATGAGAAACGATCGACAATAACAAAAACAGAATCCTTCCCTCGCTTGGTGTGGGGTAAACCAAGAACAAAATCCATAATAGGTGCTTCCCAATGATGATTTGGGACCACTAGAGGCCGATATGACTCCTTGTTGGCGTGTTTGGTACTCTTAGCCTTTTTGCAAAGGTTGCAACATTCAAGGATGCGGTGGACATATCTCCTTATTTCTGGCTAGTAGAAGTGTTCTTTGAGGATTTCTCACATTTTCTACTCTCCAAAGTGTTGGCAAGTCCTCCATCATGAACTTCTTTGATCAAAAGCTCTTGTATGGATCCTTTTGGGATACAAATTCTTCCAAAATGAAAAAGGTATCCATCGTGCATGTAAAAACCTTGTTCGGACTTGTAGGGGTGCATTGCAAATTTAGCTAGTTATGGATCTTGGGTGTTCAAATTGGGTAGAAGTCCTTTTGAAAAAATTTCGCTAGCTATAATTGAACCCTATAGCAACAGGTGCCCAATATTTTGTCCTTAATTGCATTGAAGTCCTTTTGAAAAAATTAAAACAAGATGGATCCTTCATTTACCTTAAATATGCTTTGGGAAGAATTTTGAAAATACCAAGAGCTAAACGGAATAGAGGTTTTTCAGATTTGCTATTTCAATACTGTAAATCTACATCCCAAATCTATTGCTAATTAATAATACCCATTTGGCTTCTATACATAATTCAAAATGGGTTGCACCTGGCTCGCCTTTTTGCTGACGGCATTCTCCGAGCAATAAAATTAATCGGTACAAAAGTGCTGCCGATCGTCGTCTTCTATAAAATTTCCACGTCTTCCACGGGCTAGAACCTCACTCCTTTTTCTATAATAAAAAAAATAATATAAGATGGATTAGAATGGTGAGTAAGAATCCATGTAGCTGACCCCTGTGAAGTGGAAAAAGCTTTGTTTTGATATTATTTTCTACAAAGGAAACAAACACATTATAATAAAGATCAAGCTTTGATTTAATGAGCCTCTAAATTTATAAATGAGCCCAAAAATTCTTACAAAATTACCTATGTCCACCTCAAATTCTTTAGTTTTTGGATAAGTGTAACGGAATCTTCAAGATATTAAAGATATAGTCACCGAGGTTTCTCTTTAGAGTTACCAAGCATAGAACTGAAACCTTTAACTTTTCACTTTATTTGAATAAGTGAAAGGAAAGTTTTAAATACCTAGGGTCAATTTTTTAGAGTGATGGAAGAATTGATGGAGATGTTATGCATAGAATTAATGCTGGTTGGTTAAAATGGAGAGGAGCATGAGGTATTCTTTGTGATACGAAGATACCATTAAAGTTAAAAGGTAAATATTATAGAGCAGCAATTAGGCCTGCCATATTTTATGGTTCTGAGTGTTGGACAGTTAATCATGTACAAAAGATGTCTATGACAGAAATGAAGATGTTGAGATGGATGAGTGGTCATACAAGAAAAGACCGTATACATAATGAGGTTATTAGAAACAAATTAGGAGTGACACCAATAGAGGATAAAATGAGAGAACATCGTTTAAGATGGTTTGGACATATAAAAAGAAGATCAGAAGAAGAAGTTGTAAGAAGGCTAGAAAAACTAAATTTGAAAAGTATTAAAAGAGGTAGAGGACGACCACAAAAGTGTTGTTGTTGTATGTTGTTGAATAAGTGAAAGGCTAAGAGACCCATAGAAAGACATGAGTAAGGGTGAACGTATGACTTCATTAGGGCAAACATGTAACACATGAACTGATAAATTAAATGGAAAACCCAAACACAACCCAAGAGCTTCTTGTGTTTCTATTCATCTAAAGTGCCGACTAGGTCATGTTTGGGTTGACATGTATGAACGCGGCCTTATACATGAAATAGAAATGACACAGAAACTTCACACAAACAATGGCCAAAATGTCCATATTCATTATTACCCAACTAAAGCAAGAATAATATCTGGCTCGTGTTTCGGTTGACCTGTTTCCTACACAAATAAAAAATGATAAGACTGGAACGAACATGATGTGAGATTAAAAAAATCCATTAGATTTTTATGAACTAAACAACATAATAAGCAGTTTCCTGGGCAATATCTTGCGATGTTAGGGGTCGTGCATGAAAGTTGAATATTTGAGGTGGCCATACCGAAATTCGACAGAAGCTAGATGTTTAGACGTAAGCTTCCATTATCTTTTAGACTAATCAATAATTAATGCATGGTTAAGATAAGTCATGAGGTGATGCAATATATAATTATTTTAGAAGAATGTACTGGGCAAGTGTATTGTAGTGTGAGGGCCCAATGGAAGGAAAGACGGAACATTCAACTTCCACTAATAAATTCCCCACATATCAGTCAAGCTGGTGCATGCATTCCCAAATACACTGTTTTGGTGGTTGCATTTTTATTGCAAACCTATATCTCACATCAATAATTGATGAAGCTCGCACCAACAATTCTCTCTCTCTATGTATATCATAAGTACCTAACTCCTCTTAGATCTAGTTTTCTGGACCACATCTCATCTACTACTACTGAAGATGAAAAAAGCAAAGAGTTGACCAAGTAAAAACATTCTAAAAAAGTTTATTTGATCGTAGCAAATTGAATTTGCTTCATTTGAAATGTTGGATGCAATATTATCAATGCTTTACAAAACATATACCTTAAGAGACGAATGTTAAATCTCAAACACAGAAATACAAATGTACAAAATATACATTTTAGTATTTTACAGGTGCACTTGATTTACATTGTATTTTTTTCTTTTGATATAAATCATCAATCTTATGAAATGGATGATTGGGACTTCAAGAATAAATAAATATGTAAAGAGGCAAACATATATATAATATCCTTTGCATATGAGGTAGTAGTAAATATATAATATCTTTCGTTGCATAACCTTACATAAACATCTTTACAATTTGATCTATGAGATGAATGATTTGAAGTGATAAAAAAGTATTTAATACACATAAATGAAAAAAAAGGACAACATTGCCTTTTACTTCAAATCTCTATTATTGATTGTATCGATTGAGTGATCAAGATGTTTATACAAGATTATAGAGGATATTATATAAATCATCTCCTTTCATCTAGAGATGAATGGATGGCCACACATTCCTCCGCACACAATGTGACAATCCTTTTGTGGGTCCCATCATCTAGAGATGAATGAATGGACGGTCACACATTCCTACTTTGGCCTTTTACAAGCAGTAAATGCGCCTTCCATCAAAGAAGAAGGCTTCCAGACGCAACCCGATGAATCCAAATTTTGAGTTGAAATTTAAGTTATAAAAACACGTTTTAGAGGACTAACAGCAAGAATATTTATATTCCAGGCAGTAGATTAAAGAGTGTCAAAATTCACTGCTGGCACGTTATTATACAGTTTGGTTGTTTTTTACTTAAGAGTCAAAATAACGCATTTCTATCCTTTCAGCTTACAACTTGACCTAGGATCAAACTCTATCCATATTGAAAATAAATTGGATTTCTAAAAATTAAGAGGGATTCTCCTCGAAACTCTCCTTTTCATATTGAAAATAACTTCTTGTTATTTAATTAATGAGCCTTTAGATAGCCGTTGAAAATTTTGTCACACTAGCGCGAAAGTCGAAGAGTTTGGAAAGTTTGTAAAACAAATATGAAGACGATCATATGCTGGACGACAAAAGGCTTTTTTTTTCAAATATGTCAGTCTCATCATATGCAAGGTGGCTGGGGGCGTACGTAAGATGTGTGGTTCAGATTAAATGTAGCGTTAAGATGCGGTCACAGGTAGCATGAACAGGTCAAACCATGGTCATATGGAGTATATCTAAGACACGTTGCCGTCCACTCATATTGGCATAGAAGATGGTGATGGATGTAGCGGACAGATATCTACATGTTTGCTTCAAATGTTTTAGTGTTGTAGCAGTTGCATGCCTATAGAAAAGATAGAGAAAAGAAAGAGAGAGAGGAGAGACAGGGTTTCTTGGAAGAAGGCAATGTATATAACCATTTTTTTTTTCTGTATTGTTTTTGTTATATATATATTTGGCTTTTCTTCTTTCTAGATTTATTCTCTTGGATTCCTTTTAAAAACTCATTCAATGTTCATCTGATAGATACCTAAGACTTTTTCAAAAATAAAAACAGTTTTGAATAAAGTTTACCTTTTTATAAAATCAACTCATGAAATCCTGAAAGAGGGCCCTTCTTCCTGCATTTTATGGTTGACGTTAGTATTGGGGCCAATAGTGGCCACCAACTACTTAATCTTCCACTTTGCCACTAGAGACAACCTATGATACACTGATTTTGCCTCCCACTATTTTGGGGTTTACCAAGTTGTATAATTTATTTAATTATAAGTAAATTGTAACTTTTATTTGTTATGCGGTTTTTTTATAATTAATGTATTTTTCCTGCATAACACACAACAAAGTGTATTTTCTAGGCGTATTTCAAACCCATGTGGGTTACATATTTAGTAAAAAGTTCTTCTAAGATGCCTTTTGTTATGGGGTCAGCCAACATATCATCAGTTGACATATAACATATAGTTATTAATTTCTTTTGAGCATATATTGAACATAGTGATATTTAACCATTATATGTTTTCTTCTTGAGTTATCAACTTCACTCTTAATAAGAGTAATTGTTGCAGTGTTGTCACAATGAATGATAATCGGTTCATTGGTTATGTCCAACTTCAAATCATGCATGAAGTGACTTATCCAAATGACACTCATAGCAGCCATACTACAAGCAACATACTTAGCTTCTTGTATATACAATAACGCTACACAATATTGTTTCTTGCAAGCCCAAGAAATTACACCACCTCCAAATAAAAATATTTGACCAAAGGTTGATTTGCTATCATCTTTGCTCACAACAAAGTCAACATCTCAGTATCCTATCATTTTCAGTTCATCTGCTTAAATACAAAGTTTTAAGTATTTTGTTCCTTTAAGATATCTTATAATCTTTTTCACATCTATCCAATGTTGTCATCTAGGATTACTTTGAAATCTACTCACAAAACCAATAACAAAACTGATATCAGGTATAACTTGTACATAAGGAATATTAGGCTTATCATCTCTTTCATTGAAACAATCAACCTTAATCAATTTGGCCTCTTTTATAATAGGTGTAGATGCAAACTTGAATTCACCCATTAAACTTCTTGAGGATATAATCAATATCTATCTTCTGACTTAGGCATAGAAGTTTAGAATCTCTATCTCGAGAAATCTTTATACCTAGGATGTAGGATGTTTCTCACATATCCTTCATTTTAAATTTTGAGTTTAACCATGACTTGGTTTTCACAATCATCTCATTGTCATTCCCATTTAATAATATATCATCTATATATAATGACAAGATGATAAAGTGACTCTCACTATTTCAGGCATATAGAGAGTGGTCAAGTTTATTAGCAACAAACCCAAGTTCAATAATGATATTTTGAAAAGTTAAATATCAATGGTGAATGTTTAAGACCATATAGGAATTTTTTCAATATATATACTTTATCATAAATAAAGATTTAAAGGATAGTGTAGTAGACATACAACAATACAGTGACCAAATCATGACATTGAAATTAGTGTTAGGCGCAAAGGTTTTGAATATAGTTTGTGCTTATGCACCCAAAGTAGGACTAGAAGATAGTATAAAGACAACTTTATGGGAAGAGTTAGATAAGGTGATTCAAAGGATTCTACAAAACAAGTTGATTTGTTTAGGATTTTAAGGTATTCATGGAAACTTTTGTTTTGGGGATATAAATGAGGAAGATAAGGAGATTTTAAATTTTGCTATGACATTTGATATATTTATAGTCAATACAATATTCAAAAAATGAGATGAACATTTTATTACTTATAAGAGTGGCTTATCGCAAACATAAATTGATTACTTTATTTGTATAAAAAAAAGATAGAGTGTGTTGTAAAGATTGCAAGTTAATTCCAAGAGAAAGCTTAACCACCCAACATCGACTTTTAATTATGGATTTACAAATAAAAAAATGGATAAAGAAGAAAAGATTGCATCGAGCTATTCAAACTAAATGGTGGAATCTCAAAAGTGAAAATGAAGATATATTTAAACAGAAAGTCCTTCAAGGAGATCTTGGAATTATGTTGGTACACCTTGTGATATCTGAAACAATATGGCTATACATATTAGGAAAGTGGCGAAAGATATGCTAGGTGTATCTAAGGGAGGTGTAATGGCATAAAAAGAAGCTTGGTGGTAGAGTGAAGTAGTGTTAAATAAAATCAAGGTAAAGAGGTTATATTATAAATTATATTATGCTAAGAAAACTAGTGAAACTTTAGAGGCTTATAAGAAAGCAAAGAAGGAAGCGAAAAAAGTCGTTAGTGAAACAAAAACTAAAATTTGATAGGATTTATATAAAAAAACTCAACCCAAAAGAGGGTGAAAGAGATATTTTTAGGATACCTAGGGTTAGAGATAAGAAAACTAAAGATCGTAATTATATTAGATGCATCAAAAATGATGATGAAAAAATTGTAGTGGCGAATGATGATATAAGAAATAGATAAAAAATTTATTTTTATAAGCTTTTTAATGAAAATAAAGATGTTAGTATTGGCTTAGGACAATTAGTCAAATCAGAAAAATATATAAACCACAATTTCTATCGACGTATTCAAAAGAATGAAGTCAAAGAGGCTCTTAAACATATGAAGGGTGTTAAATCAGTAGGACCAGACAAAATTCCTACAGAAATTTAGAAAATCCTAGAAGAAACAAGAATCACTTAACTCATAAGACTATTTAGTGAAATATGGAGAAATCAAAAGATGCTTAAGGAATGGAGAGCGAGTACACTTATACTCATATATAAGAACAAGGGAGACATTAAGAATTGTACAAATTATCGGGTATCAAGTTAGTGAGTCATACTATAAAATTGCATAGCCAATTTGAATTCATGCTAAGCAAATCTACTGTTGAAGCGATTCACCTTTTGAGACATCTTATGAAATATTTTAGAGCAAAAAAAAAGACCTTTGCATGATATTTATTGATGTAGAAAAAACTTACGATAGGATACCGAGTGAGGTTCTTTGGAGAACCTTAGAAAAAAAAGGTATCCCATCAACATACATAAACCTTATAAGATACATATACGATGGTGCAAAAACATATGTGAGAACTCATGAAGAAATGACAAACTTCTTTAAAGTTAATATTGGGTTACATCAAGAATCAACTTTAAGTCCATAATTATTTATAATGGTGATTGATGAATTAACAAAACATATTCAAGATAAAGTACATTGGTGTATGTTATTTTCATATGGCATTGTGTTACTTTAAGATTCTAAGGAAAAGGTTAATAGAAAATTGGAACTATGGAGAGAAACATTAGAAAGTAAAGGCTTCCAACTTAGTAGAACAAAGATAATATATAAAATATAAGTTTGATCATTTGGTTACTTCAGAGGACATAAAAATTAAAATTGGCACACATTACATCTCCCAAAAGGAAAGTTTTAAATACGTAGGGTCAATTTTTCAAAGTGATGGAAGAATTGATGGAGATGTTATGCATAAAATTAATGCTGGTTGGTTAAAATGGAGAGGAGCGTAAAGTATTCTTTGTGATTAGAAGATACCATTAAAGTTAAAAAGTAAATATTATAAAACAACAATTAAACCTGTCATGTTTTATGGTTCTGAGTGTTGGACAGTTAATCATCAACGTGTACAAAAGATGTATGTGACCGAAATGAATATATTAAGATGAATGAGTGGTCATAAAAGAAAAGACCATATACATAATGAGGTTATTAGAAACAAATTAGGAGTGACACCAGTAGAGGATAAAATGAGAGAATATCATTTAAGATGGGTTGGACATATAAAAAGAAGATCAAAAGAAGAATCTATAAGAAGGTATGAACAACTAAATTTGGAAAGCATTAAAAGAAGTAGAGGACGACCACAAAAGTGTTGGGAAAAAACAATAAAGAATGATCTAACTTATTGTGAGTTAACTGCTAACATGACACATGATAGAGCTTTATGGAAACAAAGAATCCATATAGCTGACCCCATCTAGTATGGCAAAAGGCTTAGTTGTTTTAGTTGTTGTTGTATATACTTTATCTTCTTGCCCTTCAAATTTATATCCTTCGGGTTGTTACATATATATGATTTTATCTAAATCCAATTTAAGAAAGTAATTTTTACATCTAATTGATGTAAGTCGAAATCATAATATGTTGATATTGTCAGGATTATTATTATGGATCCAAATTTTGTAACAGGAGAATATGTCTCAACATAATTTATTTTTTCTTTTTATGAAAGCTCTTTACAACCAACCTCGCTTTAAACTTGTCGATTGTTCCATCAACATTATATTTCTTTTTGAGAACTCATTTACAACCTATGACTTTTCTTCCTCTTGGCAAATCAATCAGTTCCTAGACTTGTTTTTTTCAATGAATTTAATTTCTTCATCTATAACTTTTTCCTAGTATGAAGATTCAGATTAGTTAATAACCTATTGATATGTCAAGTTATCAGTCAACTCATCTAAATCTACTGAATTACATACTTCCTCTAAAAGGTAAGTGTGATAATCCTTTAAGTAGGACGATGTGACCCTAAGTCCTTTGTGTTCACTTAAAGTTTTGATTTGATTACAAAGATTATATATGGTTTCAAGTGATGATTATTCTAGATGTATTAGATTGTCAACATACTGATCATCATTTTGAACCATGTCATTCTTAGTATCCTATAAAAATTCAACATCTCTATTATCTATTAGTTCATAGTACTTATGATAAAACCGATATCCTTTAGATCATTTACGATATCTAATAAATATACATATTAAGGACCTACTGTGTAACTTATCTCTAGATTGGTAAAGGATCTTAACATGAGCGATGGATCCCTACCTCCAGAGATAAGGTTTAGTTTTCTTGCAAACCACATCTCATATGGTGTAGACAATATAACATTACATGATACTCTATTGAGTATAAATGTAGTTTTACTTATCATTTCTCTCCAAAATACTCTTGGTACAGAAACATCTATTAGCATAGACTTTATCATATTTAATAAGTTCTTATTATATCTCTCTGTTATGGTGTCTTGGGTATTATATTTTCCTTTGCAATACCAAAGTCTTTGTAGAATTTTAAAAATTCTGCAGAGGTATACTCTCTACCTCTATACGATCTTAAAACTTTGATTATATGCCACAATTGGTTCCCAGCTTCCTACTTATATTCTTTGAACGTTTTAAGTGCCTCAAATTTATGTGTTAAGATATATATATATATATATATATATATATATATATATATATATATATATATATATATATCGAGTAATCATCGATAAAGGTTATAAAATAAATAGTTTCTCGATGTGATTTTACTTTAAAAGGTCCACATAAATCAGTATGAATAATCTTTAATAGGATTGTTGTCCTAATAATTTCTTTGGGAAATGATTTTCTAGTCATTTTCTCTTGTATAAAGTCTTTACTCTTATTTAAAATGTTTTCATGAAAGTTAAGCAATAAGTTAAAATTGGTTAATTTTTTTAACTTCTTTAAACTTATATGACCCAAGCATTTATGCCATACATTTACATCAATCACATAGACAATATTAATATAAGCAGAAGAACTTTCATTTTCATTTACATTGAATTTGAACAATCCATGCTCAATATCAAATAAACCATAAAGGTTATTGTATTATGCTTTTCCACATTGACTTTGTAAGAAAAAAACCTAACCTAAAATCCTTTTTTTACTAAGGCAGGGACCGATAAGATTGCACCTAATAGTGGGCACAATTAATACATCAGTAAGTAGAATCGATGTGCTTACAAAAATTCTAAAGAACCCAACTCTAAGAATATCATAAAGGTATTATTCTCCATATACACCCGATGCTTGTCAGGTTTGTATTCCTTCAGATCTATTGCTTCCTCTTTGCTCTTTGAAATATGTTGGATTGCTCCAGAGTCGATCCACCAACCAATCATCAGACAGTCCAAATAGAGGTACTAAGAAATGACACGGATTATGTCCTGCTTCTCTGTTGGGCCGCGTCATTGATTATTTTCAACATTGTTCTTATTGGGACAATATATTTCGTAGTGCTCTATCTTGTATTTTGTAGTGCTCCATCCTGTCATAGTTGAAGTACTTTACCCAAAAAGCGAATTCCTATAATTTCTTAAAGTTTTGTTTGCCTTTCCTTTTATTCTTATCAAATTTCTTATTTGATTTTTTCTTATCTTGGTTGTTTTTGGAGCTAAACCCTAAGTCATCTTGAGCAACTAACTTTTTTTTTGCTTTTATTCATATATATTTTTGTTTAATTACTAGTTATAATGAGAGTTTTAAAAGGATAAAATCTAATCAAATTCTAAGTGTTGTGGTTACCATACTCCATGTAGGGGTAGATTGTTTAAAATCGTAGATATCTGCATTGGTTAATGAATGACTAACTTCGCTACAACTAAATCCCTAACCATTACCAATATTTGGTTAACATGTTCTACATTATCACTTATTTCATTTTATAGGAATTGTATTATTGAAAGAGTAATTGAACATGCAGCTTAACTATAGCATAATATTTTGTAGTTAGAGAGTCAAATAATTCTTTAGCGGTCTCAAACTCTTCAAAGACTCTAATTATGTCATCTTTTATATAGGTTAACAATATGATCCTCGCTATAGTATCATCTTTTACAAATGTCTTATAGTTATCTTTTTTTTCATCTATTGCAACTGAAATAGGGGGTAAAATTGTTTTCCTAAATACATAATCAACTTCCTCTAAAGTTAAGGCCATTGGGATTCCTCTTCACTATGTTTAGAAATTTACGTCATTTAACTTTTCAACTTTGCTGGTTTACAAACAAAATATAGAAGTCATTTTTAATAATTTGGCAGAGACAACAAGTAGAGGATCTATACATTTTTTAGATAGAAAAGCAAAAAACATGCATAAGATGAATTGACATAAGACATTTCATAAAGAATCAATAACAAAAATAGCAAGACACCTAAATGCAATATCCACAAATTCTAAGTACCGATTGTAAATATTTTTAGGGATTGTACTACAATTTATTTAACATAGAGGTACCTTTTTAAAAATATCGTAAAACCAGGGATAAAATAGTAAAAAAAGGTTGCTCACAAAATTTCTTATAAAGTAAAAGGGCAAACATGTATTTTTTTCAACTGACATAATGGATAATATGTGAAACAATGAGGGTCACTTCCATAAAATCACTTGAATATGAGTTTTGTAAATCAAACATTGACTAGGGATAAAAGCATAAAACTATATCATCGTTTTTCGTAATTTGATAGATTGTTAGATGGTAGAAAAGACTTTTCACTTACATAATGGTAAATAAGCTTTTCATATCAAAATATTTTGACATTTTCGTAATTTTATCCCATGTTTTTTCATAATTTTGAATTTCATATAGGGGCAAAATGGTAAATTTGCTTAGACCGATAATTTTATAGAAACCACGAATATTTAAATGGAGGAGAGGGAGAGAGAACTGTGGAGAGAAAGAGTGAGAATCAGAGAGAGGGAAAGGGAGGTTGTTGACAGTTCTATCGCCATTGGCCTAACCTCCGCTCCTCTTATTCTTCTTTGGTTCTTCTAGATATGCAGGAAGAGAGAGGAGGTTGTTAGGGCGGTTCCATTGCCGTCAGCCTTACCCTTCATTTCTTTGCTTCTTCCTCTTGCTTGACCTTTGTTCATCTTCTTCTTCCTCTTGCTTGGCCTCAGTTCCTCCTCTTCGACTAGTATAGAGAGAAAGATAGAGAAGGTCGCAAGGTCGTCTATGTAGTTTAAGGCCCACGACTTACCTAAGGCCTCCTTCTATGGTCAGCTTGTGGTTGTTGTCTGCCTTAACCCCAAAGACTCAAACCCTCTTCTTTTCCATTTTCTCTTTATATATATTTTTATTATTACAAGTAACTTATGTCAAAAAGAAAATTTGGGTTTGAGCAATAGTTGTATGCTTGTGGCGTACCTACTAAGGAGTCGTCAAAGCTTCAAATAGGCTTTAATACTAGTGATATATCCGACGGATATCTCCACGTCTAGTTCACATGTTCCAGTGTCACAGCAATAGTTGTATGCTTGTAGAAGAGATAGAGAAAAAAGAGAGAGAGAAGTGGGACAAAGTTACCCGCAAAGGGTTTTCTTTCGAAGAAGACAATGTGTATATCTACTTTTTTTTTTTGTTATATATATATATATATACTTGGCTTTTCTTCTTTCGAGTTTTCCTATATGAGTTTTTCTTTAAAAAGTCATTCTATGTTCATCTAAGAGATAAGTAGGACTTTTTCAAAAATAAAAATAATTTTGAATAAAATTTACATTTTTATAAAAAATAACTCATGAAATTAAAGAAGAGTGTCCTTCCCGCATTTCATGATCGACGCTACTATTGGGGCCAATAGTAGCCACCTACTACTAACATAACATAGGTCATATTTCGGTTAAGGTGTGATAGAAATATAAAATGATTTGACACAACCACGGAAGAAGAACCTCACAAACTTGAGCCAATATAGTAACTGACACGAATGCTCGAGATAAACACGGTCTGGAGGTCAACATTAGTGTCACCCAAAGTTACAAGAGAACAATAATTAATGTTCGAGTTAAACCTTTTTTCCGTCACGAGCACGAATGACACCAACACGACCACTACATGAAAAAGGGAGTTGCGACAACTTGGACTGGAGGATCATTTCGTACAGCGCGACCGTTTTTCCAGAGGTTCCGCGCCGACGCTGACCATTACAACCTGCGGGCCACCGAACCTCCTTTTCTATATTAAACAAAGCAGGTCAAAATTCTGAATATTTACGGGAAGCACGTCAATAGTTTGAAGATAAGTTCAACTACCTGCTTCAAATCCATGCCACAGGTAACTTTAAATTTCGTTCTTCTTAATACAAAGTATTTCGTTCTTTTTTATATTAGCAAGTCGCCTTTCTCTCTGTAAAGAGAAAGAGTTGCACTTTACTCACTTTTTGGTAGTCGAAGCTGTTCTCAAAAGGACAACCTTGAAAAGCCATGGAGTTAACTTTGAAAACTTTATATTGAATATGTAGCCGATTAGTATTGCTAAACAACCCCAACAATCATTGTTCTGCTTACCCTAAACGGGTACGATTACATTCGGTGTTCTATTTCAGCTACTACGGTCGAGCCAAACAAAAAAACGGCTTAATGTACATGGATATATATTTATAAAAAATGGTAGGTGCATAATATCTTTATGTGCATAATATTATATAACATCTATACTATTTCTAGTAAAAGTGAATAAACTATTTAATGCATATAATAAATAATAATTGAAATGTGTATCGTTCATCTCAAAGATCAGATCGTATGATGAAAATGTTTTAAGTAAGATTAACGTTGTGCATGCAGCTATTACTTCCTCTCTCTCTATAATCTATATATATATATATATATATATATATATATATATATATATATATATATATATATATATATATATATATATATATATATATATATATATATATATAATGCTTTCATGTACATAAAAAAAAAGATTAAAAAAATCGATTACCTGACGGGGATGTTTACCCGAAGCAGTCTCATGGATGCTACCTAGACTGGGCTTCCATGGGGCAAGGTTGCCGCTCTTGGTCTCCTCGGCAATATCCGCCTCCAACTCTTCTCTCTTTAGGCACAGATCCATGATCTTCTGTGCAGCCTCAGTGCTATCCTTGCTCCCCTTGACGAGCTCAGCCACCCGTGACTTGGAAACTCTCATCTTAACCCTGAGCACACCATCGTCTGAGCCCAGGCCGGGCCCCTTCATGAAGGTTAGGTCCGAGACAGAGCGCTTGGCTAACATGAGTCTCTCGAGCCGCTCCTTGGCGCCCATGTGTATGCCCGAGCGCACCCTGCGGGGCTCGGCCGGGGGCGGTAACTTGGGCATCTCGACCAGGAAGTAGAGCTTCTTCTTTCCGGCCTCGAGTTGGTGGTCATCGTCGAATGGCCTGGTGAGCGTGCCCAGGGTCTTGACCGACTGGGCGTCGAGGACGACGTGGTTCGGGTGGTCGCGCAGCACGTCTCCCACTCGGGCCGGACCCTTCAGCTTGAGGGTTTCGCCGTCCACCTTCATCAGCCGCACCCGTCTACTGCCTCCTATACCCACGGCGTTCCCCATCTCTCTCTAAGCTTCTCTTTTCTTTAAATTTGAGAAGAGATGAGGCTCTTGATATATAGGAAAGAGTTTTCTCGGGACTGTTCTTAAGAAAATAATGATGGTTACACTCTGTATCTTTTCAAAATAAGCTTTATTGCTTCTTTCTCTCTCTCTCTATATATATTTATAACTGGAGCGATTTTATAGGTCACTGAGAATTTTTTGATAAGTATCTTAATCAATTTGTCAGGATCGAGAGGATGGTTGTGGATAACCTGTGGTGTTTCAAGAGTGGACCCACTCAAGTAATATCTATCGAGAAAAGAGAAAGTTAATAAATTGACTAAAGAAAAAGAAAAGCTAAAAGAAGAAAACTATCTTTTTGTAGAGAAGATCAGTGAGTCTTCAAGAAAGGTAAATTTAAATAATAAAAAAATGAAAAGTAAATTATTAAATTAGAAAGAACTTAAATGATTGATTCCTTGTTTAAATGATCGATGCCTTTCGACTTCCTTTGCTTCCTTTATACGAAGTCGTAGAAGGTGGTTTTGGAAAAGGCCTTTCCAATTCTTTTGATTCTCTTGTTCGATAACTTTTCTTGCTTTAATTTTCCTTATACCACTTTTTGAACATGATCTGGCACTTTTTGGAAGCCAGAATATTCTACTTCTATAAGTTCCTAGTGTTTTTATCTATAACTTGTATGACGTCTTTGATTTTCGCAGTTAACACTTTTACTACGTATAACTCGTTCCTGAATCAACTTAGGAAATGGGTTATGCAAGACTAATTTCAAGCAGAAAAGCTTGACACAATTCTCCAACATAATTTTTTGAAGCTTTGTGGAGCCATAGTATGATGGTTGACCCTATGACGCACTCAAGGTAGCCCAGGACAAGGTCGGGCAGGAGCTCATGTCTCATGTTGCATCAGGTGGCCTATTCGCCCTTATTTATATAGCCATACCTAGACATGGGCAGTTCAAAACCAGCCCAACAATTTCAACAGAACCGAACTGGACCAAGAATCAGGAGAAACCAGAATCAAGAAAACTGGACCCTGAACCGGCCCCAAACCGATGGTTCCAACCACCCGTTCGAGAATATGTTTATTTTTTAAAATTTAATGCTTTTAGATTCTTTTACCAGCTTCAGAACCGACGGTTCTGGAAACGTAACCAGAACCAGCTTCAAATAAGTTCGGTTAAGG
The DNA here is from genome assembly GCA_036023115.1 of Brasenia schreberi. Classification (NCBI taxonomy): domain Eukaryota; kingdom Viridiplantae; phylum Streptophyta; class Magnoliopsida; order Nymphaeales; family Cabombaceae; genus Brasenia; species Brasenia schreberi. Next base: position 9,381,340 of record JAYKKT010000073.1, read on the forward strand.
TTTCAGGATAACTGGAAACAACCATGTCTACATGTACTAAAGGTTAGGATAGAATCTAGAAGTCATAGTGGGAGGGGCATCTCTATAATAAACATCACAAATGTTGGGATGCTTTGCTCCTCATCAATGGTTATTGCTTGGGCTGCTTGCTTCTGTAATTTTGTTAACCCCTCATGTTCCCTAATGCTGGTTAATTGGTTGACATCTATTGCCGATATTATCTCTCTAATAAGCATAAGAAGGGCCGCATGCCTTTGCAACGTGAAACAGTTGAACCACCCTCTTGTATGACTGGCTTGAGCATCGTAAGACAGTTGAAAACCAACTTGATCTCAGTGATCGTCTAGTATTCAATGCTAACACCTGTCTTGTCTGGTCATCGGGGGTTGGCGTTCTGTACTCAAAACATCAAGAGTACTAAAGGAGTTTGAAGGAATTCTGTTACCAAAAGCCATAAGTATTCCTTTCCCGAACGGTTTGGCATGCGCCAATTGAGAATGGGGTTGATCAATCGTGAAAGGAAGACCTATCAATGTGCCAAGAAGTGCATTCGTGAACCTAGGCACAATAATCTACTTCTGTCCATTCTCTTTTCACAGTAGCATTTCAAATTTTAATTTCTCATATGCCTACTAGTTTTTTTTATCAACGAACATGATCCACGTCGTCACTTATTAAAAACCTCTTATGAATATGAATATTTTCGATTCACCTGATTTCCTCGGGTTCTTGCCTAAAGCCTTCTACGACATTTCTGATTTTCAGCAGTGACAGTTCTGTTGTTTCAAAGGTGAAATTGAACTTCTAGAAACCGAGTTCTTTCTATTGAGAGATGGAGATTTTTTTTTCTTGAAAAGCGAATTCCCATTCTAGACACTGATCTGGAACAGATTTTCATGGGATTTAGCAAAGGTGGTTTCATGGTTCCCATGCATAATTTTTGTTGTAATTTTCAACGTTAAAGTTTTATCTTGTCGCAGTCGAATTTGATTCAGGTTAAGATTTTACGAACTTTTAATATATCACATCATATTGGATATATCAGTATGATGTAATTAAGGCTGACAAATGAGCTAAAAGAATTGAAGTGGGTTAGTGGCATACTCACTTTAGGGTGAGGGGAGACATGAGTCACATGAAATATGAAAATTTCTTGGGTCTGTGACTATATATATAAAGAAATACAAGTACACCTCACTCAAAATATAACTTGTTTATGGGTCCCCCACTGAGTGGGGTTGTTCCTAGCTCGCTTCTCAACAGAAAGTAGCTGAGCCAAACATGAAGTAAAGGAAAGCCGAGTTTTATGAGCTGAGCATCAGCTGCTCTCTAAACTACAACTTTATAGATAAAAATTAATGTGAGACTGGGACATTAAATAGAAAATAAATCTTTTCTTGTTTCTTTATACAATTTGACTGTAAAATTAAAAAATTTGATAATTTTCTAGCGTATCCAAACATGAAATTCTATATGTTTAACTAAATGAGCATATGTATATGTATACGAACTGAGTCGAACGCGGTGTACACTCTTAGATCATAAGCTGAACATGAACGATCTCCTAGTGAGACAAAATAAGCTGATCATGATCTTCGTCACTCATTTTCCAGCCCTGGGTTACATATGTAGCTAAAGGCTCCACAAACATGGTCCTAACGTTGCAGTACTCAGTTTTGGATAAGATCCAATCCATTAACAACCCCACAGGGCCACACACACACACACACACACACACACACACAGAATTTATAAATTAGGGTTATAAAGGCGAGCAGGGACGGGTTTAATGAATGATTATCAGGTCCGAGATCAAAGTGTGGTTGGCTCTATTTATTTCCTGACTTTGTGAGTCTCCACATAGTTATGGAGGAAAATTCTTCCACGGAACTCCCGCCCCCTTGACATTGATATTCAAATTCAAGACACGAATCCATGGATATCTTTAATTTATAAACATATGTATAGTTAGTTTTATACATGCCAATCATCAAGTTCAACTATATGCATACCCTTTTTACTATTCACACATTCTTAAAATACCAAAAATACTCCTGCAACAATTTCTCTCCTCTCTCCACCTAAATTTGGCATTCTCTTATTTTTACTTGTTCATCTATCTTGCATATTCACATATATGAATGAAAGAATTGTTTTGGATTTTGTAGTAGGAATGACTCTAAGAAGTGATAATGTATCCTATAGAGACGCAAGTGTGAAAGGCTATATAGTTACCACATTGTCGAGAAGGCGAAATATCTTCGGCTTAGCATATAGTAGATGACCATGGTGACAACATGAAATCCATGTCATTGCTGTAGTGTATATTGAAGCTTCTTCCAAAACACATCAATTTAATAAAGTTAGAGGGACTCATGTCTCTTGAAAAGATCATTGTTCTCGTGAGTACACAACAATCCATGTTATTGCCATTGTGTATATTGACATGAAATTGGATCAGTACGTATTGTTTTCACATAACTCATCTATTTGACAATTAGGTCTCGTGAATGCTGTGAGAAATTTCTCTCCAAAGTTCTTATAATGTCTTGTATACAATTAACATAATGCTTTATTCTGATTTTGTGAAAGGTGGAATTAGAAATTGAATCAGGTGTTCTCTAGTTTTTGGCCGGGTTCTAGGTTCAATTTTACTAGTTTTGGTTGACAACAATGAAAAGGCCATTATAGTGTCCAAGTAGTTGAGCGACAGGAAAGAGTTATAAAGCTTCAACATCTAGGTCATCTTCCTCAGACACTTTATCGCTGATGCTACTAGAAAGGTCACATTGTTCTTGTCATTATTGAAGGTTAAGAATACAAGTAAGTTTGTTTGGTGGCTTGAGTATCAACGAGCTTTTGACATGAGTAAAACCTATTTGGGTAGTATACATGTTCTCATATTTTTGGTCCTTCATTTGCCGATGAAGGTGTACATATCCACCTTGGACAACTCAGTTAGCATCCTACTTACATATGATGTTGCTCATGGAACAATGTTTTTGCCATCTTTTATCTAAGCAAGCTTCTTACAAATACGGAGACAAAATATGCACATCAATATACTTTATATATTACATATATAAGAAACTTAAATATTATCCATTAGCAACAAAAGTCTACTTTGTCTGCAAAGTTGATATACTTGTACTTTGTCTGAAAAGTCTACTTAAATAAGATTGTGATTTGATAATCTGCATTTGTTTGGTAAAAAGAATAATCTTCTCCCTTGATCATACTAAAAATGGAAAGTGTTCAATTGAAACATGAAAACATGACTGGATTGGTCCTGGTTACTCTTCGGGATGGAGTGAAAGAAGGGAGGAGATTCTCGAATGAGGAAAAGTATTCAATTCCTTTGAAAGAATTGAATGAGGAGTTGTATGAGGTGAAAATCGTATGTACGTCTCTATAGAGGGACAATAAAGGTGACTTATCTATTAACTTTTTTCACTATCATCCCAAAAAATCTAAATTATGCCTTATGTAAAGTTGTTAGAATATGATTAACCTCTGGATTTGAAATCACTATTTATATACCTAGTATTGGCCATAATTTACAAGAACATTCTCAGAAGTCTTTAGTATATAGGAAGCGGTTAAGTGATTTACCCAAGCAGATATCACATTTGCCCAAGGAACCCTGTGATGCTCGTCGTAGTAAAGTGAACGTCACGTGTATTCTAGTGTGTTATAGATTCTTATCCAAGACTTCAGATTATTTTGATAATGCCATGTGAATCACTAGAAACATGTTAAATGTATAGCTAACCCAATAACGAAAGTTTCGTGGTATGGAACTTGAGTAGCTACCGCTTAGAGACAAAAAAAGCATCTTTCTAAAGAGATTCTATTTGGAACTATGATATATCCAAGGTCCAGTATTGAAATAATTTCAGAGGTTTTCCTTGACTTTGTACATGTCAATAAATGCCTGGAAAATGCTCTCTTTGACTTTTAAAAATAGTTCCTAGTCAAATAGCAATAATTCAAAGCACTTTACAATATTTTGGAAACCCAAGTACTCAATCGTATGGATATGTAAAATATAGGATTTTCAATCCTAGCAGGAAAAGGAGGGAAACAAATACTCAATTTCAAGGGAATGAAGATAATTCCATACTCGATCTCATAGATACATATTTCTATGGAAAGACATATTCCATGAAAGTTGTATGTATGGTTTGGAGGGAGATCTTTCATCTATTTTGAAATCCACCATACAATATGGGGTGAAAAAGCCAAAATAAGTGATTTGTTTTTAGCCCTTATAAAACTGATTCTTGAACCCTTTTCACGCTCATGTCATGTCGAGGTACTATAGAAGAAAAAAATGCAGAATCTGATCCAATTTATCATAATCAATTAGTTAACATGTTGGTTAACCATATTCTGAAACACTAAAAAAAATCATTGTCTTATCAAATTATCTACCGAGTTGTGAAAAAGATTCAACAAAAGATAGAAACAAATCCACTATTTGTTTTACGTTAAGCAATACGTGGAGTGAGGGAGACGTGATCTAAGAGTATTTCTCCTAGTGAAACATGTCTCTACCATGGTTCCAGTGCCTGCTCATGTTTCACTCAAAACTGAGAATCATCATTAAACATTAGAAAATTCAAAAGATTTCAAGCAAAATAGCAAAGATACAATGATCTAACTAAAAACCAACTTTTCAAATTCAAGAAAATTCAGAAATTTGTTAGATTGATCATCTCCTCAATTTTTTTTTTGGTTCATTTGATTCAAACTAGGTTTATACATAACCAATCAGTGATAGTTGATTGCAAATAAACATATATCACTTCTCAATGAGTGAAAATTGGCAACTAGAAGAAGAGAAATATTGTTGGAATTTTTTGTGGAGAGAATAGAGAAAATATTACAGGGTTATTTACAAAAATTAAGGTGTGTATAGTAAAAGGATTGTGGAGACAGTAATACTCTTTTTTAAATAAAGACTCTTTTTCTCTTATTTTTTAAAACAAATATAAATATAGAGGTTTTAAGCAAAATAGAAATGATAAAAGCAAAAGGAGAGCATAACAAGTGTCTTCCAAGAATTTTGTTTTCTCTCATACATTTATGTGTACAATACTCCAAATATATAATTTTTATGAAAATTATGGCCCTATGCATATACATATATATTGAAACCATCATTTTTGTAAATAGAACATCATGTGTTGCTCTTGATGTGCATAAACTTATGTATATATGTAAGTTTCAAAATTTTATGCATAATAAATATAAAAATCAGTCTATATTAAATATCCAATATAAATAAATTTTATTTTAATAAAATCTCATGGGTAAATAAAATAAAACAGGTTTTCTATTTTTGATGTGATAGGACTTTTCTGGTTAAAAACATGTGTAACCCAAAAATTTTAAAGAAAGTTTATAGATATGTATTTTTATTTCGAGGTCTATGTAGAGACTTGAAACTAAATTCTTAAACTATGAGTGCGCGAATGTGTCAGCTAGTTTGCTCAAACTAGCAAAGATGATATCTGACTTCTTTGGCGATTGTGGGTAAGTGAATTCTTTTTATCATAGACCTTCTTGAACCGATGCTCAAGGGTCGATCTATACGCTTTAAAAATTGTTTGAGATCCAGTAAGTTTTCAAAATCTAATTCCCAAAAATATTATAGAAATTGTGAACTTAAATTCTTCAATGAAAACATTTCAAATCTTCAAAAACATAAACTGGTTCTATTTTTAGAGACATATTTTCTGATCTTTTTGGTTGACTTTCGAATCTCCAAAAATTCTCAAACTATTGTAGAAAGTGAAGTTTGATATGTAGATTCAGAAACTATTTTTATTTTTATTTTAAGTATTGTAGGTATATGCAATTAAATCTTAGAATATACCTTACTCAGGTATTTGGGACAAATCTGTAACAGAGAAGCAAAGGCTTAGAAAAGTAATTGTATCTTAATACTCAGATCTCTAATTTCTATGAAATTGATCTTGTTAGAAAACTATGGATCTCAAATTTCTAATGAAAAGTTTTCAATCAAAATGATTCAGTGTATACAAAGTTATGTGATTATAACCAACCTTTGTTGTAGGAACTACAGGCTTTACAGACTCTATTTCAATTTCATTCGGTCTTCTCAGATTTTATTTACAGTATTGCACGTGCTAAAATTCTTGAAAATTTTATTTACAATGTATCAATGTGTGTAGATTATGTGTGCAAAATTTAAGCACATTCGAAGTAGGGGGTCAGGAAATAAAAATTATTCATCAGACATATGTAGAGTACAAAAAATATATTTTCAGTTTTTATAAGATACATGAATGCATTTCGTTCAAATTAAAAGACAATCTACAACAATTAAAATGTAAATAACTGAAGTAAATGAAGGAAATTATGATTATAGCATAATCATAGAGGATATTAGGAGATATAAGATCCTACAATATATATCGGGGTAGAAGGAATCGAAAATCAAACACATAGCATGTATCCATAAACGTAAAGAAAATGGGGCAACATAAAATCCTTAGTTATTATATCAAAATGGAGACATAAGCTTCTTAATTACAACCCCATTAAATTGAATGAAAGAGGAGAAGATAGTATTGAAAAGGAAAGGGTTGAGGGACCTGTGACATGGAAGAACAAGATGGTGGCGGCGGCTTGGGGAAGATCAACCTCCTCCTCCTCCTTCTTTCTCTCTCTCTCTCTCTTTTTGTTGAATTCTCCTCTCTTGGATTCTCACAGATTTCTTCTTGATCTTGGATGATCGCTGATATCTACTACCCTCCCCCCTAAGGCCCCTTTTATAGATGTAGAATTCCCTCTTGATCGCCCCCCACCCTCTGGCTCTTTGTATGCCAACTTAGGCCACTTGCCTAATACCTAGACCTACAATATGGTAAGTTGCTTTCTCCAATCAATCATGCTAAAATCGATAATCTCATGGTTCATGTAAGGGCCCACCAAATCGAGCACCAAGACTGCTCACGGTAAGTTGTCCAATCATGCTGAAATCAACAAGGCAATGGCTTGATGGCTTACCAAATCAAGTAACAAGGCAATGGCTTGATGGCTTACCAAATCAAGTAACATTGCTGCTCATGGTAAGTCATCTTGTTCAATCATGTTGAAATCGGACAGACTTGTCTTGATGGCTTACCAAATAGGGCACCGATGCTATTCATGGTAAGTCATCTTATCCAATGATGCTAAAATCGACAAGCTCATTTGATGGCCTACCAAATCGGGCACCAAGGCGTGCTTTGCCTTTCACGAGGCAATAGGAAATTTCCATTTTCTGGCACAAGGTAGGCAACCAAACAACAAGCTCAATTGGATCAACGTCATGTGCAATAACCATCAATTGGGCCTTGTTCTACTCAATAAAGTAAGTCACATGATTGATGTCGTATTTGACAACAATTGGTTTCTTGACTTTGCTTTGAATAAACTTGATGCAGCCTTGAGTCTTAATTTTAATTGAATTTCCTTTTGGATTGGATCGAGCTTAGCTTGGGATGACCCTCCTTGGCTTTGAGATTTAATTGTGCTTGATTTGGCCTTGAATGAATCTTGATTCCTTGCCTTATCTAGGTCTACTTCGCTTGCCTTTTTGGTTCTTACCATATCCTTTCTTCCAGGAATTTGCCTCCTTCCGATTCGAGCTTTGATTCAATCCACCTTCACATTAGTCTCTCAATTTCCTTTTCAAAATTATTTTAAAGATCCAATTTTTCCAACTATTTTAAAATCTAGGGGTTTTCAAAAATATTTTCTTAAAAAACATTTATTTTGAAAATGATATTTGAAGCTTTATGAAATTCGGGAAACATGTTCAAATCATGGGTTTTCAATCCGTGTTCTGATTTATTTGAAAAATATTTTAGGGTGATTATAGATGCCCCTTTTTGGCACTAATCCAAATTTATTTGGATAATAGAAAAGAAGAAAACACCCCTTTGATTTTCTTTCCAGATTTATCTTGAAAGTGAAATTTTCTCCTCATTCCATATCATCTATTTCTTTGGATTTGTTTTTGTGAAGGAGAGGATCTTAGCCAAAGGGGTGTCTTGTCGTGAAACATATCATGAACCATGCATACTCATGAAGTGCAAGACAAAGATGAGATTTTAATTTTTATGAGAAAGATAAGCAATTTTTATAAAGAGATTTTTGGGTTGATGCAAGAAAATTTTCTTTCAAAGTCAAATTAGCAAGATGGCTTTGAAGACCTTTTCCTTGGAAAATGAAGAATAGAAAGACACATTTAAAATATTTTTGAAAGCTTTCTTGGGGCAAGAAATTTTCTTTTTGAAATACAAGAGTGATACCTAAATGTTGAATTTTTGAAGTGTAGGAGCTCATAAAGTAGAATCATTGGAGAATCTTCCTCTTCTCTCTAGCATGAATATCATGAGTTGAAGTCTCTCAAAAAGTTCTTGAGTCCCTTCTAAAGTGTCTTCAAGGTTCACTTGTAGATAACTTGATTCCTTCTAAAGCGTTCACAAGACATCATACCCAAATACAAAATAGGAGAATTGCTCTAAATATTACATCATAAGATAATATTCAATAAAGTTAATACATCGGAAATGAGAGAATGATGTAGGCCTAATGATATGGTCATTACAAATTTATCTTGATGTGTGACAAAAAGGAGGGGAGTGTGTTGTCCAATGGGATGATGCATAATGGAGATGGCAACTCCTCTACATGTTATCATGTGGCGGGACCAAACATGATGGGATTCGATCCATGTGAGTGATTCAACTTGTAAAATTCCTACAAGATTGTAGATGTAAATTTTTTATTCCAAAGCCTATTTAGAGACTTGAAATAACCTTCTCAACCTATTTCATTTTTTTTTGCACGAGCATGCCAACTAGTTTCACTAAAACTAGTAAAGTATAAATCTGACTTCGTGGGCAAGATCTTTTCGCCTTAGGCCTTCTTGAACCGATGCAAGGATCAGCCTAGACGCTTTGAGGTTTTATTTGTGTTGGCGTATATTTCAAAATTCAATTTCAAAGATGGTTTTCAATCAAATCAAACTCATGCACTTAGTTTAGAGATTAAAGGTTTTCAAGTTTTGAAAAACAGAAACTGATTATCTTTTCAGAGTTGATTTCCAGATTTGTTTAGGGATCATAGAATGTAGAATAGAATGTGTAGATTCTAAGACTATTTTTACTTTGGGCTTTGGTGTCATGGATTTGCAGAATTAAATCTGGAACAAAGCACTACTCAAGTATTTGAGAATACTCTCTTATAGAAACACAGAGGCCTAAAGAAGCCTTTGTATATAGGTGGACAGAACTCCAAATTATATAATTTTAATCATGTTGGAAAACTATAGATATTAGCTTTGAAGTGAAACTAATTTTATCAATTTTGGTTCACTACAAATAGAGTTATAGAATGTTTACCCAACCCCTATTATAGGAAAACAGACTGTACAAAAACAGAATATGAACTGGACCAATCTTTTCCTATTTTATTCACTAGTCTACAAGGCCCTAAAACTCTTGAAAATTTTATTTTTTGTGGGTTTGTGTGTATATTTGGTGTCTTAAGTTTTAGATCATTCGGAGTAGCAATTTAGTAATGAAAAATAAAGCAATCGACATATACAGATTACAAAAAAATAGAATTTCAGTTTTAGAAATTATACGCATGCATCCATCCGAATTTAAAAGGCATGAACAACAAAACTAAAGCATATTACTAAAGGGAAATGAATGTACATTTATATATTAGCTTAAACATAGAGGAGTTAGGAGTTATAGGAGTGTATAGAATATAGAGAGGTAGAGAATTACGAAAGCAAACAAGTAGAGTGCACAAACATAAAATGAAATAGGCAACATTTCTACTTGCTATTACAACGTGGGGGAGATATATTTATGTTAATATAACCCCTTTCTCAAATTAAATATAAAGAAGAGAATCAGGATCATCAATGGAAAAAGAATGCTTACTTACTAGCCCTCTAAGGGAACCCAGATACAAGAGGGGGATCATCCCCTTTTTCTTCTCCTTTCCCTCTCTCCTTTTTCTCTTTTCTCTCTTCTCATTCTTTCTCTCTCTCTCTTGTTGCAGCCACTCCTCTCTCTCCTAAACTCTCCCCTACTCTTCACTCTAGCCTTGAGAAACCTCTCCAATCTCCAAGATGCTGGAGTAGTCCCCCGTCCTTATTTATAGGCCAAGGAGGGGCTGCTAGACCCTTCCTTGGAGTGGGTCATGTATGTTCCCTATTGGCCCCAAATTTGGATTCACTCCTTGTCTGGACCAAGACCATCACGTGGACATGCTTTGTGGTCCCATCAAGGCATGGACCAGTCACATGTGGGTTCGGTCAGCTAGGCACTCCCAAGCATGGCCGACTAGTCTTTGGTGCCACCTTGATGCTATCTTGCCTTCCTTGGTTACACCTGGGTGTGGCTGGTCCATTCCACTCTTGGGGAAGCCTTGTGCTTTGTATATTTTGAGCTTGTCTTGGCTCATGGTGTAGCCTTTGACATGAGTTGGTCCTTGGCTCGAGCTAGGCATGCAACCGGCTAGGTGCATCCAATTGCAATCGGCTAGGCGATTCATCTTTAGTGGGTTCGGCCAACTCTTAGGGGTTGTGTCATGATTAACATGGCCCCTTGTCCAGCCAAGGTAGGTCGAAGCAAGTGAGTCTGATCATTTCTTATGCTTTCGTGATCACGAAATATGATGGTCTTCCATTTGACTTGCTTGCATGGTTTGATTGGCAAGATATGGTAAGATCAGGCTACAGTTTTGGAAAAAGGGCCCTTCGCTGAATTGGTCGGGCTTCTTTCCATGTTGGCATCAGTCAATCCTCCTTCCATGTTGAAGTGGGCCAGGCTTGGATTCTTTCTATTTCTTGCTTCAATCTTCTACTACATCTGACCTTGAATCCTCAGCATGGCTTCTGCGTGCTGCATCCCTTCAACCTCATCCTTTTCAAATCTTATTTTAAAACTTTAAAATCCTTTTGAATTTTCAAACATTTAAAATTTCCTTTTTATTTTTATAAGCTTTGCTATAAATCACGACATTTTGAAAACCAACTTATTGTTTTGGAAATTCTAAAACAGGTTAGGTTTAATTTCAAAATTATTTTGGGTGTTTACATATGCCCCTCTTTGGCATTAATCCAAATTTATTTGGATAAGGGCAAAGAAGCAACACTCTTTTGAATTTCCTTCCCAAACTTAACTCGAGAATATGGATTTTTCGTCATTTCATAGTATCATTTTCTTTGGATTTTCATGGAGGAGGGGATTTTAGCCAAAGGGGACTTAGACTTAGGCAAACCACTAGTCCTAACAGGGTCATGCAGACTTTGTATGCATGCGTGCATGGTATGGAGTGTGATGTGTGTGGAAAGACTCACTCATGGTAGGCATAAGCTTGAGAAAGAGCCTTATGAAGGCCGGCTACCCCAAAATGAGACAATCTCATGTTGTTGGTTTTGACATTTCGGGGTTTTCAAAAGGGAACTCCTTTTAGTTTCCATCAAAAGGATTTCCAATTTCTCATATTTCCCCTTATTTGGGTTTCAATACCCACTACTAAGAAGAGGTTTTGTAGGAAATATTGGAAGACATTTCAAAATTCCATTTCCCACATAACAAAGTTGAATCCTCAAATAAAATGAAATCCAAGTAAGTAGATTCTATTCCTACTTTGGGATTTTAATGATAAAATATTTCTCCATTGGGATAAGTTGTAGGGATTTGGGAAAGAGTTACCATAGTCCCTTCTTAAGCGTCCCGTGGTTTAAGGCAAAGAGATGGAAAATTGCTCTTTTTGAGTTTCAACTTTTTCTTTTTCTTTCAAAGGGAAGATCTCTTTTTCTTTTGGAAGAGTTTTTGTATTCCCTTTTCTCTTTTGGAAGACCTCTATATAAAATTGATACTAGGTATTTCAAACTTTTCTTGTTAGGAATGCAATGTAAAAATGATCAAACTCACATTCCATATATTTTGTCTTTGTTATACTAAGATAGAATATGAAAACAAAATAAAAATTAAGTTAGGAGAGACTTACCTCTAATTCACTCTCTTTTTTGCATTGTGGGCTTTAAGTCGATTCTTTTCACAACTTACTTTCTTGCCTAAGGGTCGGTTCTTGCGTTACAAAATTTTTGGCTAATAAAAGAGAAATTACCTTAACACTTGAATTGAAACGTGAGCGAAGAGTTTTCCTATTCTTATTGGTTTTGGGTATAATTGGATTTAGATCTTATAGAGATTTGGTTCTTAAATGGATATGGATCTCTAATATGGGTAAAGATTCCAATTGGGTTATGAACTTAATATGGATATAGATAAAATCAACCCTAAGAAAATAATGTCCTAATTAATAATTATACAATAAATGAAATTGATTATAAAATTATTAAGATGCAAAAATTTTAAGGTGTAGAAAATCCTGAGTTACACAGATCCTGATATGAAGTGTAATGAATTTTAAATATTTTTATAAAATCAAATGTGCACAGACTTTAAAGAAAATGAATACAAGAATAGGATCTTGAACATGCGTGAATTAAATATAATTCACAAAATAATTCTAACCTACCCAAGAATTAGACTATCTATGTAAGAATAAAACTAAAGAATAAAGATGTAAGATGATTCAAGAGGGATTGATGCAAGGACTAAGAAATTTAATGGATGCTTGTGGATATAATAAAACTATAAATAAAAGAGATGAATTATGAATGTAAGTTGAATATTAAGAAAACCATAAAATATGCAAAGCAAAATAAAGGCAAGATGGAGTGCATGGCACACGAATAAAGCCAAAGAATCATGATGGGACAAAATTACCTAATGCAATAATGATAACTATTATGACCTAACAATGATAACTATTATGATCTAAGACAATTAGCTAGGAGAGTAAAAACCAAAACCAAGATATAAAGAATTTTAAAAGAATGGAGTACCTAATGCATGGCATAAGAATGTAGTTGATTCCAATGAGGTGAATTGAGTCATAGCTGAGGTAGTTTTGGTTTGGCTAAAAATTGAATTTTTAATATAATGTCTGACTAAGTAATTTGACTCAAAATGAGGTCTATACTAAATTTTGTAAATAAAACCTCATTTGGTGTCAAGAATGTGCATATATTTATTTTCATGTAAGTTTCATAATCTTGTGCCATGAAGGCACTCTATACCGTCATTGCTGGTAAGGAGTTCGACTCACAAGGGTGCATGTGTTAGGCTTCGACCTTGTGAGTCGAACTCCTTACCGACAATGACGGTATAGAGTGCCTTCTTTACATTTAAGGAGTTGGAATGATCCAGATTCATTGATTCGAACTCCTTACCGACCATGAAGGCACTCTATACCGTCATTCCAACATCTTTACATTTAAGTCCCAAGCGGGTACTTTGTTATATTAGACAACATTTTGTGTGGCCGCTAGAAAATCTTCCAAATGGTGATCTAGTTCAACTTGGCCTCATTCTTCTAAAATAGAAGAGACCAATACATTAAGTAGTAAGATAATGTTGGTGACATATAAAATTAGATGTAAAGGTGAAATGACTATGTCAAAATGTTGATTGTTGTTTATGTTAAAATGATGCAGGAGGTACATGACAGATAGTTAAGAGTTTCAAATAGAAAGAGACACCTAGCTCTTTAAGAGTCAAGACCACGAACGTGTGAAATAAGCCCATTACCTTGAGCTGATCTTAAAGTACATATGATGGGTCAATTGGCACATCCCAATCAACATAGCAGGAAAAAGGTGACATAATATAACAGTGGGGAATTATCAACAATCATGTTTGAAAGGATTGTTAATGTATTCTATAGTTTTAGTGAAAGATCATAATTCAATCATATAATTACAAATTTATTCTTGTATCTTTCCTAAAGTAATAGTAATGTAGCCTCCTTGTCTTCTCGAGGACATTGAATGCCTTATCTTTCTACATAACCTCTATCGACAATCAAAATATACACAATCAGATTCTCAAGGACTTATTTTATCACCTAACACCTTATTTAATCACTTTCTCCCTTTGAGAATGAGGGTTAGAGTTCTCTGGTATGCTCGTATGTCTCATTTCTATCCAATTTACCAATCGAGTTGATCTATCACTCCAGATAACAATACATTCTTTGGCACGCCCTATGTTACACATGCTTACTTGTGGAGTTATTCATTTTATGCAAATGTGATCTGATCGAATGTATTTGATGGCATCCTCTAGCATGGACATAAAACACATTTATCACCTTCACCTATTCATAACACTCAGGTGCCAAGTTCGAATGATCTAGTGGCCCATCCACCATGCCAACAAAGAGAAAATGTGTTGGATATGCCTCATTGTCAATTGAGTGAAGATGCTCATCTTCGAATGGTTATGGCCATCAATTAACAAGTGGTTGCAAGGGCAGTTTGAGAATCTCTAGATAGTGTTGTTCCGCCATATGACAAAATTCATTCCCACAATGATTGTCAATCAACTAGCTACTATTCAAGATTAGAATATGCTCACTAAGAAAAGAAAGCAGAATGTTGAAGTAACTGCCCAAGCGGCATCCCATCATGGGCCGATGTTTGGCACTTATATAAATAAGGAGCTAAAACATCTCGGGATCTTCTATATCTTGATGACCGAATTTGTAGTATGGATGAGTAAATATTGCTTGTAGATCACCTGATTCTTCGGTTTTGATCTCGTCCTTTCAAATTGCAATCACGGGCTAGCCAAATGCTACCTCGATACAATTAGTATGTGGAGGGCACTTATCAAGGATTTCATCCTATGATACCACCAGTTACTCTGAGCATCATGGCTACTCATGTGAGGGCAGGTTTCTTGCTGCCTATACAACTTTGAAACATCAATTCTTCCATAACATTTGACATATCATCCTAAAGTACACACATTTCAACTTTATTAGGTATTGCTTCCACCAACACACTACCGATATAAAGGCAATCAGATGTTGAATCAACCTCTAGATGTGGAAGACACACTGATGAATCATGATGTGCTCATTGACTTAGTTTGGAATGTGTTAGGGATTGATATTAAAGTTGATCGTAAGTCATGTACTGAATGAGTTGATAGCTTGCACCCATCTGTAGAGGTTTGAAAGTCAAGTTTACTATTTTTTTGGGAGAAGATGCTAAATATCTAGGAGATGATTTGGCTTGGTTTACTCTTGGGTGCAGGGAATTAGGAAACAATGAGTTCCATATACTTAAATAAAACTCAGATAAATCCAAACTTGAGATGAATGTAAAAGGCATTTCTTAATCACTATAATAAGAACCATCCTCAACCAACACCTATGAACTTGATGAATCTTCGTCAAAAAAGTTGGAGTAACTATCGAGGTTTTTTCAAGAAATTTTATAAACTGGTTACACATACCTAGATGTAGTTCACTGAGGCTCAATACATGGATTTAGCACATAGCTGCCAGCACATAGAGATTAAGAAGTGATTTTTGCCCAACCTTGGTCCACTTGGCTAGCCGAAAAGTAAATGTTGAATACATTATAAACATTTCAGATGCATCAGGCGTAATCAACATCAATCTCTAATTTCTTATTTAAAAGATATGATATAAGATATTGATAATGAGTTTGACTCGGTTGAGGTCATGGATGTCAAGTTAATGCAAAGACCTCCTTATGTTTGCAATGATCTTCAACTCCTAAAGTAGAAATGTAAAGAATCATGGCTACTCGATATTTCAAAAGTATATCACATTTTTTATCTACTTCTGAAGAATCAACAAATTTGTTTGCCTCAAGGATATTCAATATATTTTCAAGATGAGCTTAAAAAGATGTCATGATACTACAAATTGCACAACATGACTTTGTATGACATAAATTAATGTGTTAAAATTCACTAAATTATACAACAAGCTATTAGGGATGGGCATCTTAACTTTGTAGACAAGAAACTTGGGACTGACAAAAATCCATTCTCGCCTATATCAATTGTAGTGAATGACGATCCTACACTACCACTATGCACTTTCACAATAGAACATAGAAAATAGATGCAATTCATTCAAGCGAGGGAAGTACATTGTCATTACACCCATCTTCTGATTAAGTGGAACCCAAAAAAATCAAACAATGTGGATGAATGAGATTTTCTTGGACCTGTTCGCCTGTCAAGTTGCCATACATACCAAATTTGGAAAAGCTCTCGAAGGAAGCACTAGTTTTACCCATTAGAGCCATGATAGAAACTGGAGTCACATCTAGAGCCATGAGGCAAGTTTTGTTATCAAAGAGTTGTTCCATGTCAACGGGCATGGCAACCTGTTGTGACCTTGAAGTGACCTCAGGAGATAAACCTAGGCCAAGATCATTGCTTCATTAGCATCATCGAGATTGGCCTTAGGCCATTGAGGTTAAGCTGCAAAATGGTTTGGCTTTGTTAGATATTTTTGAGAGAGATATCATTTTCCATCGTCAGAAAGAATGATCAAGCCTCAAATCGATCAGTTGAAAGTTGAGCATTATGTAGAGAATTCTTTGCCGAATAGGCGATTCATATCACATTGTTGGTCAATTACTTGTACTCAGAAATGGTGGGCTCAACAAAAAAGGATTAGTGTAAGAGGAGATTGGAAATTAATGGGCTTCCCGAAAATCATGAAGGACACCACTCAAAGGATCACTCTTGAATCATACTAAACTTTGATGAGGAATTAGGGCATGATTACTTGTAAAGATGACAAAGGAATCATCGATATCCTAAGCTAGATATATTTTAGCTTGTCATGGAGGATTTGGAATCACTTAGTTCTTTGATAGAGAGACCTGCAGGAATAGTCGAACAAAAAGTGGATGCCAAGGATGGTAAGTCTTAAGGGCGTCTATATTTTAAACTAAAGACTTAGAAGAATGGGTCAAAGCGGTTCTTAATGAATGAAAGAAAGATTGGTTAGGTTTCTCAATCTGTACTAGGAAATAATGAGTAAGAGAATAGAGGCAAGGACTTCATGATGATGGATCATGCAAAGGAGGTTGAGGAATAAGAGAAGGAAGTTATGGATTAAGAGTTATCCATCATGAATATTGAAGTATATTATCTGCTAAACTCAGGCCAAATTCATGCAAATTTTCTAGTTCCCGAAAAATTGTAGTGAATTGAAAGAATACATTATCAACTTATATTGTTGAAGGTTCATAGGAGCAAATTAGCAATCACTAAGAATTGAAAGAAGTTGATAAGAATGATCATTTCTCATATGAGATGCACATATTTGACAAAGATTTTGGCAATTCTTCGTGAAAGAGATGCCTGATAAGTTTTATTTCCAACTACCATTGTGCTGAATTAGTTGACAAACTTTCTGCAAGTCAGAATTCTCACTCGCTAGACTCAAAACTCTGAAATTGGGAGTTGATGAATCCAAACTCCCTATGATATGTTAATTCTTAGAAGTTAGAAGTAGAATTTATTTATTTAGTTTGATTCATATTTATGAATAAGTGGTTGTGTTTCTTGATATTTCTTAGAAATTAGAGAACCCAATATATATATATATATAATTTTAGTCATAAATAAAATTATACTGTTGAATCCGCTATATCCCTGCTATCTCTATATCAGTGTCGACCACTAACAACCTGCTATTGATAACATAGCTTGAAAATACTGAGTTATTGCCTTCATCTCATCCATCTCTCCAATATCCTCCAAGATAAGATCTACACAATGGGTTACACATGGTGTCCAATAACTCTTTTCAACATCTTTATAGTGAACTTCATTATCTGTAATTAATTGAACTACATTCTCAAACCAAACCTTCAATATCACCTTATCAACTTCTTCCCTTAGAACCTCTACAGTATATCATTCTTCTGACATGTCTAGGGATTTCAAAAACATAAGTTATTTAGAGCAATAGACAAAGAAGTTTAACAGTCTTTTATCGCCTATTTGTTCATCCGTTTGTCATGCTAGTGCATCTCGTTTCTTTTTATGACTCTCTCAAAGTCGAACAATATTATTTTACTTAAAGGATAATCTTAACTAATAGTTTTTCTCTTAACTTTTGATAAGATAACATCTTATACCTTGGACTAATACTAGCAATGGTATCTGCATTGCTTGAAAATGAAAATAATTTATTGTATTAAATGGAATGCATGTATCATAAAACAATCTCTCCACTGCAAGGTTTGCCTGCTTATGTAATTTTCATTGCTATGAAATCATAATAACACAAAATTATTCTTCTATTAAAATTGCTTGCAATATCTTCTTTAGCCCTAACCATGGCTTTATAAAGATAATTCATAGATAGATTATGCTCAATATCAACCAATCTCAAAAGTTTGACTAACGAATATGTAATCATTAATAGTCTAACACACGAGTTCCAAAATATACTTCTAAAGGTTGTCTCTAAAATCTTGTTCAATTTTTTATTTTTTCTATTTTAAGGTAAATTATTGTCAATCATCTGAAGAAAACATTATCTCTGATGCTTGCTTTTATTTCATAATACTCTATATTTATAAGAAATTTATTGCAAACCAAGTAGTGGTTGTACGAATGAGCTCTGCACCATCTTTTTATCTCTTGACCATACATAATACAAAAGCATAATTATAGATAAACTTTGTGATATCTTGAAAATAAAGTTGTTGCCTTCACATCATCCATCTCTTCAATATCCTCCAAGATAAGATCTAGAAAATGGGTTGCACATGGTGTCCAATAAAAAAGTCTCATAAGTATCACCTAATTCCTTTCTAACTGCTTTATAGTTAATTTTATTATCTGCAAGTAATTGACCTATATTCTCAAGTCTAACCTCCAATATCACTTTATCAAATTTTTACCTTAAAACCTCTATAGTATGTTGTTTTTCTAACATGTATAGAGATCTCAAAAATATAAGTTCTTTAATACAGTAGATAAAGAAGCTTAACAAAGTTCTTTATCACCTATTTGTCTATTTGTCTATCATGATAGTGCATCTCGTATCCTATAATTCTTTCAAAGTCTAACAATATTCTTATATTTCAAGGACAATCTAATCTGGTAGTTTCCCTCTTAACTTTTGATAAGATGGCATCTTATACTATACCTTGGAACAATGTTAGCAATGACATCTACTATTGGTTAAAAATAAAAAGAATTTATGAATTTGTTGAAATGCATGCATCATAAAATCATCTACCCACTACAAAGTCTGCCTGCTTATGCAATTGTCATTGCTCTAAAACCATAGCCACATGAATTCCAAGTTGAGTGTCAAGTGTAGTACTAGGAGGAAAAAATGATTGTATGCTAGAATAAGATCTTTCTCTTCTATCACTTCCAACATCTTCAATAACCCTCTTTTCCTTGGTTGGTGGTCGAAAACTACTCTACAAATCTCTATCTTAGCATGATAAGGGATGTTATCATCACCACCACCAAGTCTAACATCCTCTTCTTCAAATATCCCTGGATCTTCTTTTTCTTGCCTCCTCTCAATTATACTTTCAATAGTTTGTAAACACTATCATTTAATTGCTTCCAACACTCTCCTAACTTTTCCATACAAGGAACAACCTCTTTTCTAGTACTTATTAGGCAATGTTTCAAACCAGAAATTGCACCACAGATCACCTTCTCACAAAAACATATTTTATTTTTAATTTGTTTCTCTCAACTACAGTATCCCATTGTCATGCCGGATCATTAGACCGAGATTGGGAGTCCCTAAGACCCCTTACTGCCATCTTAATTTAAGACTTTAATCTTAATACACCTAAAAATAAAATCACTTCATAAGTTCTCAATCTTCACATCATAAATCACTAAAAGACTCAAGATATTCACATGCTTCATATATTGTTATTTTAAAAAATAATAATAATACAAGAAAATATGAAATACACATAGAAAAAGCAAGAAAAAGTTATACCACAACCACCATATCGTTAGTATTTATCATGGTGTTGGAGAAGCCTCATCAAAGCTGAAAGTCGCCTTCGAGCAATCAGAGGACACGGATGGAAGTTAGAAACCCCATAGAAATGTGGGGTTCTATTTGGAAGACAGACATTTTATAAAGGTTTAGGGCATGTCGTTCGTATTGTATAATACAAAATGATAAGTTATGTCATGCGATCACAATACAAAATGATAAATTTTGTCGTATGATACGATATATTGTATCATGTCGTGGAGTCCCATGATACGATACATATCATACCATATCGTACAATCCGGTGTGATACGGATAACATTGCCTTTATCATCATCTCCTATGATAATCATGTCATTGACATATAACAAAAGTATCACAATACCTGCGACAACTTCCTTGCAAATGATGCAGTGTCAATATGGCATGTAGTAAAATCATTTTTAATTATAAACTCACTTATTTTGGCAAACGAAGCCTTGGGTGCTTGTTTTAAATTGTATAAAGCTTTTTTAAGACGAATAACTTTATTGTTTGGGGTATCAAAACTAGATAGGGTTTTCATATAGACTTCTTCTTTTAACCATTCATTGAAGAATGCATTTTTAATGTTCATTTAAAAGATATTTCAATTTTTAATTGTATTGATAGCTATAAGAGTCTTAACTGTAGTTATTCTTGTTACTAGGGCAAAGATTTCATCGTAGTCTACTCCATATTCTTATGAATATCCTTTTACAACTAATCGGGTTTTATATCTTTCTAATATACCATTATTTTTTTGTCTTAATTTTGTATACTCATCTATATCTTATAGGCCTTTTGGTTTTAGGTCAACTAATTATTTCTTAAGTTTGGGCTTTGTTTTAGGCATCAAACTCCTCGTTCATAGCATTGATTGAATTTTGAGAAGCTTGGGCTTTCTTGAATGTTTTATGTTCTCTAATAATGGACAAGACGGTCAATAGGGTTCTATGTGATAGTGAAAATGTTTCATTTTCAATAGGCCTTGATGCTCTACTAGATCTTCTTAGCAAAGGTTCTACAGTTCATCTAGTTTAATATCTTTCAAATGGTATCGTCTAATTTAATAACTTTCAAATGGTATAACAATATTTCTTGAATGTAGAGATTCATCACCATGATGATTTTCTTTATCCTTTTCTTAATCTACATTATCATCAAGAATGTCAATGATGGAGTATCTATTGTCATCAAAAGAGTTCATGATATCCTTTTCAAAAAAGTATTCTTTTTCAAAAATTAAACATTTTTAGACACAAAGCTTATCATTTTTGGGATACCCTTTTTGTTTATACTAGTGTTGTTCAATGCATATCATATCGTATATCATTTTGGTCCATGATGTGATATGAATCACTCTATATTTGAATTTAATATTAAAAAATTAGTAAAAAATCAAAATTTAAAAAAAATAGAAAAAAATATAATAATTACAAAGAATTCATATAATAGAAAAATATAATACATATTCATCATTCACCTTTCAATAATTGAAAAAACAATTACATATTTTAAAGAAGAATTCTTAGAAAAAAATATAACTTTCATAACTGAAAAAATACCTTTACACATTGTAATCAGGATCATCAATTGAATAATCTTTATCTTCTCCTTGTTGATGATCCTCACCACCTTTTCCTTCAAAATGAAAATCTTTATTCCCTTGATGATGTTGTCGTGCTCCTTCCAAATTAATCAATATAATGTCTTCTCTGGTTATGAGTGTATTTATTTTATTATCTTCTATAATCCACTCCTTTAATATATCAAAATTATTGAAACTTATTGGATCAAATTGGTTTTCTTTCTTATTTAACTTTTTTAATTGCCTGCAATAAAGAAAGAAAAGTAATTAGTAAATAATATTAACAACTAAAGTCAAATAAAATATTAAATTGAATCTTTAAGTAGTAACTAATACAAGATTATCTTTGTCGGTGCCGCATGTTATAACGGATGAAAACTAAGTCATTGAGCCGATTATGTTCAAACTTGTTGCGCATGTGAATGTGTTCAAAGACACTCTATTTTTTTTCACAATCATTGCACTAAAGGTTTGACTCATAACTCTTACTACAAAATTTCTAAGGTTTGGGCAATCACTTTCAAACTTATTCCACCAAATATGTGATAGAAAAGACAAACATGAGGGACTTGATCTATAATAAATATAAGATTTGAGAAACTTAAATATGAAGATAAATAGTTTACCTTATCGCATATTAGTGTAGTTACGAATTGCTATAACCAAGCCCATCAAGTGAAGAGCATTATTGTAGATCTCCATCTCTTGATATAGTGTTTGCTCTACTCTCATGAAGCATTAATCTGTCTGCTCTACAAGAAACTTGATGAATACATTAATGTTGGGTTTAGGGAATAAGTTGTTTCATGAATAGATTGATGCAATTGTTTGTTTCATCTATTATGTATAATGTTTCATATGGTCACATAATCCCTCTTCTTTCTATTGAAATTACTTCTAATGGTTTCTTTTGCCCTATACATGGTTTCATAAAGCCATCTATTATATATAATGTTTCACAGAGCACATAATATCTCTTTGTTCCATTGAAATTACCTCTAATGACTTCTTTTACCCCTATACATGACTTCATAAAGATATCCCATAGATGGTTTTTCCTTGCTATTAGCCAATGTCAAAACTTTCACAAAAGGACATGTAATCCTCAATAGTCTTACAAATGCATTTCGAAATATATTCCTAAAAACTAAATTTGAAATCCATTTTAAATTTATATTTCTTCTATTTTGAGGTAACTCTACAAATTATTGTCACTCATCTGAGGGGAATATTTTCTTGAAGGTTTGCTTTTGTTTCACAATACTCTATATAAAAAAAAATTAGTTGCAAACTGAGTTACAAATGTACGAAAGAGCTCTACACTATATGTATATCTTCTCATCATACATAATACAAAAACATTATTATAGATAAATTTAGTAATATTTTAGCAACATTCAATTATTGTTTTTATCTCATTCATCTCACCAATATCCTCAAAGATGTGATCTAAATAATGGGTTGCACATGGTGTCTAATAAAAACTCTCACAAGTATCTATTAACTCATTCCCAACTACTTTATAGTTAGTTGCATTATTTGTAATGAATTATACTACATTCTCTAAACCAACATCGGATATCACCTTATCAAACTCTTACCTCTCTAACATGTTTAGAAATATAAAAAACATAAGTCTTTTAGGACAATAAAAAAGAAAGTTTAACAAAGTTCTTCCTCTCCTACTTGTCTATTCATTTGTCATGATAATGCATCATGTTTCCTTCCATGACTCTCTCAAAGTCGAACAATATTCTTACACTTCAAGGATCATCTTATATAATAGTTTCCCTCTCAACTTTTCATAAGAAGGTATCCTACAGCCTAGACCAATATTATTAATTTTATCTTCCATTACTTGAAAATGAAAACTGTTTTTTGCATTAAATGAAATGCATGTATCAAAGTTTGCCTGCTCATGCAATTGCTTTAAAGTCATAGTAGTACAAATTCTAGATTTAGTATCATGTGTAGTGCTAGGAGGGGAAAATCATTTGTATACTAGAGGAAGTTGTTCCTCTACTCCTTCCTCTTCTACCACATCCACTTGCAACATCTTCAACAACCCTCTTTCCCTTATTCGAGATCGAGAACTACTACTACCAACCTCTGTCCTACCATCAAAAGAAATATTATCACCTAATCTAACGTCATGATCCTCTTCCTCAAATGTCTCTAAATCATCTTATTGTTTTATTCTCTCATTTATGCTCTTAATCATCTATAGACATTGTCATTTAAGGGCTTCTAGCAATTTCCGAATTCTACTTGTGCAAGGAGCAACTTCTTTCCTATTGCTTAGTAGGTGATGTTTCAATCATAAAATTCCACCACTAACCACATTCTTACAAAATAAATATTTTATATTCAATTTATTCCTCTCAACTATTGTACCCCACTACCATGTCAGATCATCGGACCGATGAGAATCCCTTAGACCCCTTCTTGCCATCTAAATTAAATACTTCAATCTAATAAAAAACTTGGAAATAAAAACCCTTCATAAATCTCAAATTTTCACATAACACTTAAATAGTGTCTCCTACTTCACGAATACAATAAAAATCATATTAATACACTTCATAACTTCATATTCTATTATTAAAAAAATGCAAATAATACTAGAAAATAACAAATAATTTTTTTTTAAAAACTCAAGAAATATACTTACAACCGGAGTTGAAAGCCTTGCATGGAAGCCATAGAACATTTTTTTTGGAGTCTTTAACACCAAATAAGCGGAGCCACCAAGGACACACTTGGGAGCCTTTGGGAGCATAAAATAGAAGCCAAAAACCCACAAAAATGTGGGTTTCTCTTCGGCCATGAATCGAGCGATATTAGCCTATATTGCACGATACAACCCAATATTTGAAAGAAAGCGATACACCATAGTATATCGTATCATAGAGTTTCACAATACGATACATATCGTATCATATAAAATAGTATGATATGGATAATACTGGTTTATACTATATCCTAAGAAAATACATTCAATAGCACGAGGAGAGATTTCTTTTTTGTTGAGAATAAAACACTTACATGCAAAAGCTCTTTAAGTGAGAGTTGTTAAAAGAACTTTTAAATAATTTCTCAATAGGTGAAACATTTTGTAAAACTCAAGAAGTTGTTTTATTTATTAGATATAGAGATGACATAACAACTTTTGCTTATAGGTTCTTTGAAACTCCACTAGATATTAACAAAGTTCTAGCAGTGTTAACTATGTATCGTTGTTTTCGTTTAAAAATATCATTTTGTTGGAGAGTTTTGGTACAAGATATTTGATGAAGAATTCTATTATTTTTAAGACTTAAATACATTAAATTTTTAAGACTCAATAAATTTAATATTTGTTGGAGAGATAAGCTCACCTCTAGAATGAGACTTAAATACTTTAATATTAGAATCAAATTGATTCTTAACGATGTTGTGGAAAATTATAAAATTCTTAAATACATTTTATTTGACTTTTAACATGTATACCTATGTATACCTAGTAAAATCATCAACAAAAATTATGTCAAAGAGAAGATAGAAGATATTTCTCCTTTCAATATGATAGGTGTGGGACACTAAACATAAGAATTGATTATTTCAAAAGGTTTACTTATAATAGATATTTTTTTAGGAAAATAGAAGATAGTTCATTTGTCAAAGAGAACAATCTTTGAAAAAGAAATATTCAACATTTTGAATTCCAATGAAAGGACATTCATATATTTTTGGATGTTTAAAATAAAATGACTAATGTTTAAATCACCAAGTCTCTTGTGCCATAAGAGTAATCTTTTGACAAAACATTACAGTGTTCAAAGTTTTGGGTATGTAAGTAATCCATCAAATAAAGTCATTTTCTATAGGTATATTCAATCACCTTCTTTGAGAGGTGACCCTTTAGAATACAACCTTTGGATGAAAAGGTGAATACACACCTATTATCAAAAATTTGAGATACAAAAAATAGATTCAAATTAAAGTTTGAAACCAAAATGATTTTTGAAACTAAACAATTCTTATTTTAAAGATTCTCAATCTTATCAACATTTAACTTCATTTCATCTACAGTGAAAACATAAGTCAAAAGTTTTCTTTGTGCATGTGTTTTAAAAGGTTTTCTTCATATGTCATGTAAAAGGAGGCTCAAGAATCAAGTAGTCATGATTTCATACCTTTCGTTCCACTAGAAGTGGTCGAATATAACACGCCAATAGATGTTTTCTCCTATCTGCTCTTCACATTATTTTATTTTGTTTCGAAGTGAGCAAAGTTTTGATCTCCTTCTCTATCAATAACAACTACCTTTTCCTTTAGTTTAGGATTTTTTTATGATATGTCCTAATTCATTATAGTAAAAATTGATTATCTCCTTTTTTGCATCACTTGGTTCTTCTTGTTTGAAGTGTGGAGGGCAAAAAGATTGTATATTAGCTCTTAGTATGGATGTAGCTAGTATATAGTCCTTTGGCGATTTAGTTTTTTTGAATCTTTTTTTGCCATAAGAATAAGGTCTGTAAGAACCTCTCTTTTTTATTGGAAATGCGGCTTTCGATGAATCAGAGTGGATTATATTCCTTCAAATTCTTCTCTTAAGCTTCTCAGATGTTGATAGATGAAGTCTTTATTTTGTTGACATTGCCTTGAGTCAAGACAATGTGTACATTTTTTTTCATAACTTCGAAGTTGGTTCCAAATATTCGAGAAGTCATATAGAATTCATTTATTCCTTTATCTCTTGTTGAAGTGATAGAAGCCTATCTTGAAGGATTGTCTTATGTGCCATATCACTTTGAATATGAAACTTTTTCAAATATTCTCATGCATTTTTAGTATTTGTAAGAATCAGATAGGGCATCTCATAGATGATCACTTATGTTATTCATGAGAATCCACAGAATGGTTTGTGTCATCTTTTATACTCTTCTTTTTATTTAAAAGTAGATTTTATAGGTTTTATTTTGGTCCCACTAACATAACCCATAATTTTTTGAAATATAAATAATTTTTCATGGATTGTACCCATGTTTTGTAATTTAAGTTAGTTAGATAAAAACATAATCCCTTTTTCTCCATCAAGAATTTTAAGATGTTTCAAATAGATAGTTATTTGAATTAAAAAATAGTTCGCAAGAGAATCAGGAGTCTTCCTTTCTTTAAGCTTGCTCTTCACCACTTGGCATGCTTTTTGATGCGGTACAAAGTCCGATTATGACCCTAATACCATGTAACGAAAACAATGGTTTAGATGTTTTCCCAATATCTATCACAATCCTCCCCTTGATAAAATAGCACCTTAACTGCTTTTTCAATGATTGTCACATATTGATTCTTGTATCAACACACAACTAATCACCAAAGACACCAATCAAGATAGAAAAAAGACTTTGGAATTACTAAAGTTACTATATACAAATCAGCCATGCATGGCTTAAGAAACACAATACTTAAGAAACATAATACACTACTAGTGTATTTATAGGTTGCTCAGCAACCAACGATAATCAGGACAACCAACCATTGGAGGTTGACTGTTGGGCTAGCCGTTGGGGGCCAACCAGACTAACTAACCATTGGAGAACTACTAGTGGCCTCCAATGGTTATATCCTCTCCTTTCCTCTCCCTTACATTTTTAAGGGCTTCCAACATGTTCTTATTTTTCTTCTCCTTATGAAGCGTGGGGGAGGGTGTGCCTAGGTATATATGGATGTGCATAACAATCATTTTTTTTGGATTGTCGGTATCCCAATCATTGATTGGTGAGGCATGCATGCATGTTATGTTTGTTGTTTGTTGTTTGTTAATAGTATGATGGTCATCACTCATCAATTATCTCTTGTCAGAAACTGTTTATTTGTAGCAGCTAACAGATGCCAAGCTTGTATATATTCTTTGTTAATGCTAATTACTTCAATTATCTCACTATTTTAGCTATTAAATGGTCAACAAAATAGTATTATGTCACCTCATAAATGCAGTTAACCAATTTCTTCACCAAATCTCTCTCAACTACTCGATTTTACTTTTTGTTAGATAAACTTTCAGTATACACAGTTTCAGTTTATGGGAGGGTGTTAAACTATATGTAATAGGAGATGGGTCACTATGATCTGTCGAGCTTGGACTACCTGGCCTGGCCACTAGGCTGAGGGCCAGGTAGGGTTGTTGGCCCCACTAGTCATTGGAGACCAGCATCTCAATGACTACTCCTCTCGCTCATTTTCTTTCCATGTAAATGATGTATATTGCTTTATAAATAGAGTCGTTTACAAACTAAATAACAAGTTTCAATTGCAGCTCTTTGATATTTGGTTTGACTTGTGACATTGGCTTGTTCTTGACTCGAAATATCCTTTATTGGGTATGTTTGTATTTGACATATTGGTTTCATAATTGATGATATATGATAGGGTTGTTTCCAAATATGAATATTGACGATTGTTTATATGGTATTAGATCCTCATTTTAAAGAAAATGAATATATTGAGGAGCATATCAAGATTGAAAAATTCATGATATTGCATATTTGATCTTCTAGAACTTGAGGTAACATCAAACTCTTGTTTATTACTTTAAATTGAAGGTAAAATTGAATCATTTAAATACATTTTTAACAAAAAATGCTATCAAAGTTATGCAAGAATCATGCAAAAGTATTTTTTATCAAAAGATTTTGGGGATTATATAGATAAAATGATTCAAAAACCAAAATTAAAATTTCAAAACTTAGACAATGATGATATCCTTAAAGCCTAAGAAAAATACAAAAAAGATTTAAAAACTTGAGAGAAAATGAATGCAAAATAACATTGATCATTTGTCAAAATGTTAATGAAAAACTTACAAACTGAATTATTGTATTTGAAAATGGCTTTGAAACTTAAAAATATTTGAAAAATATTTATTCTCAAGATGACTTTGTGTTTCAAATAGATTTGATGAAAAGAATGGTAATGCTTAAGTAAAGAAACTTAAGCATTAGAGAATATCACAATGATTTTTTCAAATTATAGACTCAACTTCAAAGTTTTAATAAATTTTAAAAACTTCAAAAATGGATGAATTTTAAGATTTCTTGAACAATTAATATTTTTTCCGATTTATGCAGGGTCTAAGGGATTAATTTAAAAATATTAAATCAAGTTTAATTAATAGAAAACCTAGACCAAAAGAAAATACCTTTTTAGCCAATCTACTTATTAAAGAAACTAGATTGAAAATTATTAATATTATAAAAGAAGTCGTTCTTGTTGCTTTCGAGCCAAGAGAATATGTCAAGATAAACAAGCCTCCTAACAAAAGTTTTGAAGGACAAAAAGGTGATAGTGGATGAAACAAGAAGCTAGTAGTATCATGGCTAAATAAAGACATCATTTGCCACTACTAT
Organism: Brasenia schreberi; assembly: GCA_036023115.1. Lineage (NCBI taxonomy): Eukaryota > Viridiplantae > Streptophyta > Magnoliopsida > Nymphaeales > Cabombaceae > Brasenia > Brasenia schreberi. Next base: position 9,410,278 of record JAYKKT010000073.1, read on the forward strand.
AAGAAAAATTGTCACATTAAGGCTACTTATCATCTCTTTCAACAAAGATATAAAAATGTGGGTGCATGGAATACAAAGATCTAGGAGCCTTGCCTTCGAACATCAAAGCTTACAAAAAAGAAATGATTAAGAAAAAGTTAAGCATCTCCGAAAATACTCTCTCCACTTCTCAAGGTGTGTCTTTGTTTTTAAATTCTAGTGCTTCTTTTTATATGACTTATGATGAAAAGTCTTTAAAAAATTCTCAAAATATTTTGATAAATATTTTCTACGGCCGATGGTACAAAACTTTGAATTGAAAAAATTGGAAACTTTAAAAAAAAATTTAAAATGGCAAAACCTATCATAAGACCAGTCAAGAGTAAAATAAACATTATACAGAAGAAAGGGTCCTCTGAAAACACTTACATGGAACTAGGAAGAAGAAGGCAATGGAGGAGCGTAGCTTGGCATCCTGTTCACAACCTTGTTAGTGCCGTCAGTGTTAACGTTTACCGTTCTAGTTCTACTACCCATCAATAACCATGCTCAGCACAACATATCAAAATGAAAAAGGCAAAAGGATAACAGAGACTGAATGTTAATCCCATTAAGTCCGACATGAACCCATTGATCATTTAGAGCACACAACTTTAGTTTTTAGCATTCTCTTTCTTCTCCTCTAAAAAATTAATATTAAAAAAACAACACCCTTATATTCTCAGCAAAAAAATTTTCATATATATTATTTTTACATTTTATTTAATAATATTTATTATCATTCATTTTAAAAGGATTACTTTCACTCAATTCCAGACAAGCTGGAAAAAATCAGGAAACAGTGAATCAAGACAAAACAGCAACAAACTCGAAGTCATAACATGAGCTTATTATTATTATTATTATGTAATTGTTGGGAATTATAATACTATTATAGACAGTCCAATTCAACCTGCCGTTTACACCCACTAGATTAATTTTTTTAATTTGGACAAAACTGTTGATGTTACTCACTTCAATCACAACCTTGCAACACCAAAATTCCCCAAAAAAGAAAAAGAAAAAAAGAAAAAGGCCCACCTATCTAAAAACAAGTTCAATAACATAAACTTCATAGATGATATTTTTTATAACTTGATATCTAAAAAAGGGTATATACATTAAAATATGTAATCTTGAACACATTATAGGTGATCTAAATCGAAAAAATAAATGAACTTATCCAGAGATGTTAAGTGAATACCCAGAAGAAGAAACCGATTGTTTTTAGTAATTAGCCCTGTTAACCCTAACCAGTTAGATAGGTGACGATAAATACTGAGACTTTTTGATGTTATATTTGGATAGAATGGAGTGTGGCACTTTAAACCTTAAATATTTTAATGATTGTTATCCTAGTACATTTGTCGTATATATAACCCTTGCATAAATATATATTTATGAGATCGCTTTATATTAAGATATTTGGTGATTCGCTTATGATTGATTTTTAATTATTAATGTTTATTATTACCTTGATAACTTACCACATATTTTATTAAAAGAGGAGCATCATGTCAACAAGTTGATCTTTTCGGTACAACTAACAATTAGTATATTATATTATATTAAAAAACTTATAGTGTGAGGAGGAAAGAGGGAGTGTGTGCTGAAAGAAGCGTGACGTAGACCATTTCCAATTTCTGCATACGTCCTAATTTCGTCAGGTGAACTCGATCCATTTTGGACAAAAAACTTGCCTTGAATCTTGAAGATTCTATACGGATTTCTGTGGCACTTTAACGTTTGATTTTGTTTTGCTTCTATTGATATTGCGTCTTGCAATTTGATCTCTATCCGCTCCAAACTGCTTGCTAATATCATGTTTGTGGTCCCTCCATCGAATGGATGTAAGAATCTGCCATTAATCTTGCAATGGTGATCGACGAGAAGATGTTTATATGACTCCCTCTGCGATATTATTTTTCATCATCTAAAGGTGTGTTCAAGCTCAAGCAGTCCTTTATATATGTTTGAAAGCAGGCTCCCCGGAAGCATGGTATGAGAAATTTCGTTCCTAATTATCTTCTTGGGTTTTCCTTTACTGAAGTCAATATGATCGTTCATCTTTGTTCATTCCTCCCATATCTTTATCCGGTATTTGTTCTTCTGAATTATTCTCTATGTTGAAAATAATTATCATTCTTGGTTATAAAATCATACCTCATAGTGTCTGATTGTTATTTTTAAACAATTAGCGATGTTCCTCATTTCATATGAAAGATCTTACTTACGAATTTGTTATAAATGTAAGCAAATTGACCAGCGAAAAATCAGCATTATTGTGCTTATTTTCAACTTAAGCAATAGGCTCTGCTGGGAATCCTGAGGTGTAAATATTTGTGCCGCTGTTCATCTTTTATTAAGTACTTTTTTTAGTAGCTATTCCTAATTCAGCTGCTAATTATTACTGAAAAAGTATTATTTTAATACTAACTTTTTATGTTTTGCTTTTTTAAAAAATTATTCAATCATGCTTAAAATCCCTAACTAGACATCATGTTTTAATTAAAAACCAATTTTCTGTAAAAATAATATAAGGAAAATAATTGATATTTATTAAAAGATTCTAACTTCCTTCATAATTTTTTAATTACATTCAAATTTTAAAAACCTAAATCAATATTAGTTAAGTTATTTCTAAGGTTTTTTTTTTGTTGATGAGTTACAAGCACGTTGTTATTTCATGGCATTTCTTATTATATAATCCAAAATTATTAAAAAGAATATGAACAAATACTCATATATATATATATATGCAATATATATGTATATATATATACTTACATATATACAATAGCATTAGTGATTATCAGTTTAATTTCATATTTCAGGATGTGCTATACTAAAGTTAGTCGAACCCAGATCAACAATAAGAGATTTCTTGTCTAAGTCTAGAGAAGATAAAAGGGCAGCCCTGTAGCTTAGTGTCTAAGAAGGCGAATAAGTATAATCATTTAACTACATAGCGTGGGTCAAAGCGTATGCAGCAAATTAAAGTACGAAGGTCGTCGTTTTCAACCGAAGCCGATAAAAAGAGAAGATTTAAGGTCTGTAGTTTGTAGTAATCTTGATCGATATACGCAAACTTATGAAAAATAAGGCTGGCATTTATAACATTTTTTTGCTCAACTTATAATCTGTCAAAAATTAACTATTAGTGGATGCCTATTACTATTAGTGGGGTTATTGCTTCATTAAATTTTTTAAGTTTACTAAAATGTCATTTGCAAAAAGACAAGCATATCCTGGCTATTTTAAGCGTGACTGAGGGCAATTTAACAATAATAGCTTCTAGCATGCAGTGGGGTTAACTATACTTAAGTTGTGTTAATACAAACTCTTAATTTTGCAGGCATGTAACTTATATAAAATTAGGACATATTGTTTTTGTGATATATTTGTATGTTTGATAAATATTTATAAATAAGAAGATACGAGTTTGCGAATCAGCCGAAATAATTATGTTACGATGTAGAGGGCAAGATATAGCTCATTTCGATTTAGACTCGTTTATTTGTAAATTTGACTTACAATGTGGGCCGACCCAATTTGTAGTACACTCCGCCTATTAATGGTTCTTCATTGTTAATTGATTAGTACGACATTATTTAATTAATCAAACCGCTGAACTATCTGGCACTCAAATTGTGGGAATGGGAGCTACGACTGGAACCATGGCTGTTCTTCATCTCATTTATTACATACTTAATACTCTTAAATTTTATCTTTTCAGCGCTCTTCATTATCAGGAACCCTTCGATCATCCACCTAGCATATGGCAGAATCTATTATTTTCATTTCCTACACTGGAAATTTCAAACGTCATATGTAACTTTCCATTTTATACGCTTACCGAGGAAGGTAATTCTGCAGCCGATCAACTGGCCAACTAGACTCTTAGTCACGAGCCAGGTTATTATATCTGGAAATTTCACCTGCACTGGTATTAATAATTGCTTTGCTTGATGTTATGATTGAGGACCTTCAATGTCCCATCTAAAGTTCATTAATAGAAATCTGTAGGTTTATGTTATTTGGGCCTTGGCCCTAACTCTGTGAATATATATATATATATATATACATATACCTTATATCACACATAGCTTTATTTTTTTTTAAACTTATAAAAATAATCATTAGTTTTTCCACTTTCATCTAAACATTTTATTATTTAATGTTAAGTATAAAATACTTATTAATGCTTACATTGCCACATATGTTTTGTTTGCTACATAGGGCGAGCCATGTTTTCACCAAGCTTTAATTATTCGCTAGCATCATGTGGATTTGAGCTGGTGACAATGATACTCATAGGACCGCAAGAACCACGTTTATTTAAACATTTGTTTGAAAAGCACTGTAGACCAAAAAAATCGGTAATATCATAGGGTATTATGTGAAGTTTTCCTTAGAAAAAGGGAACTTTTCATGCAATTAGCACCACAAAGCAATAATTTATATGAATCATGTAATGCATATCTCGAGAATCATTTGATTTGTTAGCCTAACATGATCAATTAGTATCTAAAACACTAAGTAGCCTTCTTGGGTTGCATAGTGAGTCCATCTTGATCGCAAGATCCCAAAATCAAGATTGTGATATCGCGAAGATCATACACAATGAGATCCTTTAATCATGATTTAACCATTTCACCAAGAGTGTGTGTGCATGACAATACGATTTTAGGGTTTAAATCAAAATCTTGACGACCATTCTTTTGATTTTCAAAAATGCTAAGCAAACCAAATGGCTGGAAAATTAAAGATTCTATCTAACAGTGTTGCATGAAAAATGGCTAAAATAAGGGGGGGGAAACAAAATGTTTTGGAACCCGATGAACTTGAGTAGTAAATAGCAAAACTTACATGTATGCTTAGCACATGATGGATCTATGAAGATGTGTGTCAGGCCCATGAAAGCCCACCAGCACATGATAGCTCTCCCTATCCTCGAAACTTTGTAATGATATCCTCTTAGCTAACATCACAATATAACAAACCATTATAGTCGATCAGTTACGGAGCTCTACCGAATAAGGGGCTCTACAAGAGGAAAACCCAATAGAGAATCTGAGGGAGTTCAAGAGCAGGCACTGCTCTATAAATATAGAGCAGCATAGAGATCAAAACTCTGAAAAAACAACCATTGCAGCATAGAAATCCTCTCAAGCGAAAACCTACTATGAGAAAACCTCAAATATATCAACATTCACACTTGTTCATTTGTCTATTGTTGTTGTGTACCGCAAACAACCATCGTCAAAACTCTACTGAGGACGTTAGAAGGCCTACCAGAGTTCAACATTGGTATCAGAGCTAGGTTCATCCTATAAAATACGTATATAGTTAGTTTTTTATATAAAAGGAAAAAGAAAGAAAGGAAAATATAGAAAGGAAAAAGAACACCCTTGGCTGAAACATTGTCGAAAACCGCAATCTTTGACTTGAGACAGTTAGAAAGGAAATCATCCAAAACAACCAAAAGAGAAAACACATGCAATCGAAAAGCTAGCCAAAGGTAGACCCTGAAGACCGGAGACCAACTGAAAGAGAAAATCTATACACTTGGAAAAGTCAGACAAACCCTGGCCAATTGAAGTCAGCCACAAAAAAAAACTAAGGTACCAGTAGGCTAGCTAGAGGCAAGCCCTAATGGCCTGAGGCAAGGCAAAAAGAAGAGACAGGGATCCGAAAAGCTAGCCAGTGGTAAAGACCCTAGCAACCTAAGGTGATAAGGGAAACTCATAGGTAGTCAGAGGCTAACTGGACAAGAAGGAAAACTCAAGCAACTACAAGCCAACCAAGAAGTGACAGAGGAGAGGCAGATAGGCTCGTTCGACATTTCTCTCTCTCTTCCTCTTCAAAGTCCTCCCTCTCCTCCCTTTATACAAGCTAGGAAACCACCTACCGATTTTGGAAAATCGTTAGCAAAAACCAACAGTTTCTAGAAAATCGTCTCAGGTATCAGACTAAAAAGTTTTATCCTTAGTGTTTTGGAAAATTATCGAAGGTAGGAATTTTTTGGAAATTTTATAGAATTATTCCATTGGGAGTTAACTGCCAACATGGCACATGATAGGGATATGTGGAAACAAAGAATCCATGTAGCCGACCCCGTCTAGTATGGGAAAAGGCTTAGTTGTTGTTTGGTTGTTTATAGAATTATTCAAGTTTGATTCTATAATAGAACCATGAGTTATTTATAGTTTAGTATTTGGATATTATACATTATGTTAATTAAAATTCTATTATTTGTATTTTATTGCATGGTAAATATTTTTCTTATACACCGTATATTTGTTAAATTTGTCAAACACATAAAAATGAGCTCTATAATATGTGTATTTGAACTAGTAAAGATAAAAAAATTAAATGTTCTAAACTTTCAAACATGAAAAAGGAGAATATTGTTGGCTCTAACACTTAAAATAAACCTTTCTGAATTGCCCTTAAAACTAGCAATTGAAGAAGAGAGATAGGATACTAAAAGAAAGATTGTCATAACAAGAAAAGTGAAGTAAACAACCAACAACACGAACAATCAGATAAACAAGATATAATCTGCGTGATATCTAAATATATCTAGAAACACACATCTTAAAGACCAAAGAAGGGGCAATGAATCTAAAGGGATGCAAACAAGGAGAACATTGGGTATACATGGAAAATAATACTTCCTCAAATGTTCTGAAAAATAGGTCCTTTAGAATTTTTATACAAGACACACCAGTTGTATTAACTGATGTATTGATTGTGTCATCTATAAGGCACAATTTGGTTTTGGTCCCTACCTTAGTAAATAAAAGTTTTGAGGTTAGGTTTGTTCATAACAAAGTAACTGTGGAGAAACATGGGAGAGTATTTTTCTCTTGAAAATTTATTCAAAACATGCATTGTTCAAGCTGAAAGTTCATGAAAATGAAAGTTCTTCTGCTTATATTAATTATACCTTTAATACTGAAGTCAATGTATGGCATAAACGCTTAGGACATATAAGTTTGGAAAAGTTGAGGAAATTATCCAACTTTGACTGACTGCAAAGATTTGAAAAAAATACTTTTAGCAAGTGTGAAGCTTGTATATAAGAAAAAATGACAAGAAAAGTTTTTTTAAAATAGACAACAAGGACAACAACCCTATTGGAAGTCGTTTACGTTGATTGATGTGGACTCTTTAGAGTAATGTCACATCGAAAAAAAGTTTATTTCATAACCTTTCTCGATGATTACTGGATATATACGTGTATATATATATCTCCTAACACATAAATCTCAGGCAATTGAAGCATTTAAAGAATATAAGTAGGAAGTTGAAAATCAAATGTGACATTCAATCAAAGTCTTAAGATCTGATAGAGGTAAAGAATATACCTCTATAGAATTTTTGGAATTATGTAAAAACTTTGGTATTTCAAAGTAAAATATAATGTTGAGGATATCTCAACAACATGGTGTAGCTGAAAGATACAACATGACCTTACTAAACATGACAAAGTCAATGTTAATAGATGCCTATCTACCAAGGATATTTTGGAAAAAAGTAGTAAGTACAATAATATACATACTCAATAGAATACTCGATAAGATTGTATTCACTACACCATATGAGATGTAGTTTGAAAGAAAACACAACCTACATCATCTCAAGAGGTAGGGATCTATTGTTCATGTGAAGATCCTTATCAATTTAGATATAATCTAGACAATAGGTCCTTGAGATATATATTTATCGGATATCCTAAAGGCTTAAAGGGATATCGGTTTTATCATAAGTATCATGGATTGATAGAGAACAGAGATGTTGAATTCTTATAAGATACTAATAGTGACATGTAAGAAAGTAATGATGAGTATGCTCACAATCTAGTAAATCTAGATCAATCATTATTTTAACCCATAAAAGATCTTCATGATTCAACTGAAACTTTAAGTGAACATAAAAGGCCTAAGGTCACACCGTCATACTTAAAGGATTATCACACTTATCTTTTATAAGAAGTGTGTAATTCAATGAATTTAGATGAGTTGACTGATAACTTGACTTATCAACAACATCAAAAGCAATAAACTGAGAGAAATCTATTGATAAAGAAATTGAATCCATTGACAAAAACGAAGTCTAGAAACTGGTTGATTTACCAAAAGGAAGAAAAGTCATAGGTTGTAAATGGGTTCTAAAAAAGAAATATAAGGTCGATAGTTCAATCGACAAGTTTAAAATAAAGTTGATTGCAAATGGCTTTTCACAAAATGAGGGGATAGATTATGTTGAGACATGTTCCCTGTAAACAACCAAAATTTTTCTTAAAAAATTTTTACCTTTTAGGAAATTATCTATTTTCGTCAGCTTTAGATTTTCGAATAAAAGAGGGATCAAACGAGCTTGTTTTGGCATCAAAATTTTATAAAAGCCTTAAAATGATGAAAGATTGCTTTTCTTTCTGAAAATTTTGAATTTGGATAAAATTAGATAAAAATAACGATTTTGCCCTCAAGATCAAATTGATAGGATTTTGCCTTTTTAAATGATTGCCTTCAAAGAAAGAATGATTCAAACAATGTCTTTTATTTAAACAAATGAAAAAGGTAACATTGGGAATCAAACCCAAAATGTTGGCAAATTATAAATTTATGAAATTCTAAAACCCATGATATTAAAAGACAAGTTAAATTCAAATCAGACCTTAGAAATTCTCCCAATTGAGAAGGGTCTCATTTGAAGACCTGATACCCAGAAAGAGGAGACGACATAAAAAGGCAACGATTGAGCACCTGCCAATTTCGGCGTTATTGGGTGAGGTAACTTGTCATTTTTAGTTTTAGGTACAAAAAAGGAGGTCGGCCCAGTTCCAACGTCTGATGATCACCCGAAGAAGCTCCTCCACTGACCACAGAGCATCAATTTGAGGATCAACCATTCATAGCTTAAATCCATTCCGTGAACAGTAAAATAGAGAGAGAGAAAGAAGGAAGAGAAGAAGAAGAAGGAGAGGTCGGCCTTGTTCTGACATCTGAGGATCGTTCGAGGGAGTTCCTCAGCCACGTTAGGAGTTTTTCATCCACGTATTCTTCGATTCCACAGGTTCGAATCATTCATTGTATGATTATGATCCATGAAAAACTGAAAATTTACAGATTTTAAAGAGAAACTTTACAGGGACTAAAGCATTGCTCGTGTTCACGACCCATGTCAATGCAAAACATGAGTATTTTCTTCATGAACGAGATAAAAACCACATGTTTGTATGATTTTCATTAATGTTAGGACTGGTTATAGGTTGAGAATCGTTCCAAACTATCCAAGGAATGTTTTAAAAATTTTCTGCAATTTTGAATTCTGAAACTATATGATCATATGTCTAAAAACGGATTTGTTTTGAACAAATAGCTAATCCAATAAAATCGATTTTTTGCACGACCAATCTAGATATATCAGAGATCATTAGATAAAATTTTGAAGATTTTATATGATTGTTTGCTTAGCCAATTAGATCCGTGAATTTTAGCAAAAATCGAATTCTGTTTTACAGAAACAGAATGTTCAAAAATAGACCCCTGTTCTTTCATCCATATTTTTGAAAATACTTAGTTGAATTTAATTAAAATTGATTCTCTAGAAATCTAATATCCATAGCTTTCCAAAAAAATAAATTTTGTTGAATTTGGATGTCTGAGTGCAGAGATATGACTATTTTTCTAAGCCTCTAACTCACAGAAATAGAATTGTTTTGAGTTTCTGAACAATCTCTGATTCTAGATTTAATTCTCATAATTTAAAGAAGAAAAATATAAAATAAAAATATATTATGATTCATCATATATATATCTGGATTCTTTAAAAAATTTAGAATTTTTGCAAGTACGAAAGTATTTTTAAAAATTCAGAGAACGGGTCTCTAAAACTGAACAGGTTCTGCAATTTTCAGAATATTAAAATTTTCAGAAATCAGAAACTTAGGCACAAAGTCTGAAACTTGAAAGATCTGCTTTTTACTTTTTCGAATTTAATGGATTCAAACACTTTTCAAGCGTCTAGGATGACCCTTGAGCGCCGGTTCAAGAAGGCATATGGCAAAAGGATCTCACTTATCCACAATCATCTTTGAAAGTCAGAAAATCGGAATTTGTTAGTTTTAGCAAACTAACTGGCACGCTCGCACAACACAACGTAGTTCGAGAGTTTGATTTCTAATCATAAACGATTTTGAAATAAATTCACGTCTACATTTCCCTATTACAAAATTTGCATCCATGAGAATAATCCTAACGATATCTGCATATTATGATTTAGCCTTACATGAGTTAGATGTAAAGACTACTTTCCTAAACAGAGATTTAAACAAAATCATATATATGCAGTTGCCGGAAGGATATATAGCTGAAGGGAAAGAAGATAAAGTATACAGGTTAAGAAAATCCTTATATGACCTAAAATAGTCACATGGCCAATGGTATTTGACTTTTCAAAATGTCATTATTGAACTTGGGTTTGTGGCTAATGAACTTGATCACTGTGTATATGTATGGAACAGTGAGAGTCCCTTTGTCATCTTATTTTTATATGTAAATGACATATTGTTGACTATAAATGACAATGAGATCATTGTCAAAACCAAGTCATGGTTAAACTCAAGGTTCAAAATAAAGGATATGGGGAAGCATGTTATATTCTGGGTATAAAGATTTCTCGAGATAAAAAATCTAAACTCTTATGCATAAGTCAAAAGAGATATATTGACTATATCTTGAAGAAGTTCAAAATGGGTGAATGTAAGTTTGCTATTATACTCGTTGCGGAAGGGGTCAAATTTAGTAAGGTTGATTGTTCCGATAAAGGAAACATAAGCCTAACATTCCTTATGCATAAGTTATGGGTAGCTTGATATATGTTATGTTGTATACAAGACCTGATATCAGCTTTGTTGTTGGTCTTGTGAGTAGATATCAAAGTAATCATAGATGGTATCATTGGATAGCTTAAAAGGGATTTTAAAATATCTCAAAGGAATAAAAGACTTGAAATTGTGTTTTCAAGCATATGAATTGAAAGTGATAGGATACTAAGATATTGACTTTGTTGGAAGCAAATATGTTAGCAAATCAACCTCGGGACATGTTATTTTGAGATATGTTTGATACTCATGATATGTTGGCAGACTCCTTGACAAAAGGCATAACAGAGGATCTTTTTTCAAAACATGTTACTAACATGAGTTTGAGATATGTTTGATTGTTGTGTATATAAAACGCCATACAATGGGTAATGATTGCAATAGTAATCATAAAATGACACTACTAGAAAATCCCCGCAAAAGTGGGAGGAAAGCCAGTATGTCTGATCATTTTACTGCAATGGTCAAGTGAGAGATGTGAAGATAAGGTGGTCATTCTCAACAACCTCATCACAAAAATGGTTGGAATGGTCTTCAAACCACTATATGTGAAAAGGTTGTGAGAATGGGCTATAACGGCCATAACAAGTCATAACAGTTGACCATTTACATAGCTCATTTGTAACCGACTAGATAAGGGGTTCAAGAAAAGGAAAGCCTAGTACAAAATCTGAACGGGTTCATGAGGAGGCGTTGCTCTATAAATGCATAGCACCGTAGAGTTCAAAACAATGAAAAAACATAAGAAAAACCCTCTTAGGCGAAAACCTACTATGAGAAAACCTCAAATATATCAACATTCATACTTGTTTGTTTATCTGTTGCTGCTGTGTACCGCAAACAACTGTGGCCGGAACTCTGCTGAGAACGTCAGAATGACCACCGGAGTTCAACATCCTTTGATTCGGCCAGTTTGAATAGGGGAGGCAGTAGCTAGATTCAGCACTGGATTAAGATCCCTCGATGGCCCTTTGAAAGCATTCAAACAAAGCACAAGGAAAGAACGAGAAGAACAGTTTAAATTTAAATGCCCGTGTTCATGCATGACAGAAAGAGTTCACGCCAAATGCTACCAACTTCTTTTTTGTTACTTTGGATGGACATGAGCAATGAGGATAGACCATTCGGTTTTCTGTTGTTCTGTGTTGTCAACATATCGCTTCATTTTCAAGTCGTTTGTGTGGGACTATTTGTGTTTATGTTAAAACAGTTCAACTCGAACACCACCCAAAATCTCTCATGCTTTAGATTGGATTGGAAGCCGTACTTTAGAAAAGAATCAAAAAAAGGTAAAATAAAAAATATCAAATACAAAGCCATGTCTGTGTGGGAATCCAGGAGGAACAAGCTAGAGAATTTTATGATCTCTTTAAACAATTAAGAAAAGCATGGCCTGATTTCAGACCAAGATAAAGACTTCTACGAGCCAAGTTTTCCTGTGAGTATGAGTTAGCGGTAGCTTACTTCGAGTTTGTTAATAACGTCCTCAACCTTAGAACGAATTCATAATGAGCCGAGTCGAGCACGCACGTCCAAGCTTGACTCATTTAGTAGAGAGCTCATGCACAGCTTAGAGAAGCCTGACTCGACCATAGCTCAAGCAACCCCATTTCTTGTGTATCCGTAGACACCGTGGTTGTGCCCCTCTCTCTCTCTCTATGTATATATATATACATATGTATATATATATATATATATATACATATGTATATATATATATATATATATATGTGTGTGTGTGTGTGCGTGCGCGCGTGTGCGTGTATCTGCACAAAAACAAACATGTATAGAATGATCTAATATTGTTGTTCCTTCCACGGGAAATTTGCAAAGCACAAGAGATGAGGGAGTACACAAACAAGGAGGGACCAGAAATGAGCCACACGAGGAGAACGACAGCCACAGAGAGGCCACCATAGACACCAAGGATGAGAGAGTGTGGAAGCGAGATAGGAACGTAACCTTCAGGAAGAAACTCCATGGCTAGTTTCCTCTCCTAATTCTTTCCTTTTCTTCTTTCCTATAAGAGAAAGGACAGTCTCCCGCAATTTTATCAACTAGGTGCTGATAGCGATCGGATTGAATACGGTGAGGAGAGGGGTCTACCAAGTTGGACGAGATGATTGATAGAAGGTGAAGAATCCAAAAGTAAAAATTTAATTTACGGCATCTCATGCATTTATTTACCTTCTGTAAAACGTAAGTCCCTCAGACTCAACTTGCACCACGCCACGACAAGTTAACCTGCTTCCGTTTACCCTGCACGCATGCAACAGATGATGCTTTTCTATTTTTTGTTTTCTTTTTTCTTAAAAGAATTCCGATGGTACAGCTTGCATTCAAGGCGGAAAAGTATTCCTAATATTTGAGTTTGAGTACAATCGAATCGATCTCGATCACTGATTCACCACTATCAATTGCTTTGGTCCTTGGACATTCTGCATCTTGAGGCTCATTTAGTAATAATATGTGCTGTAAGTTTTAAGACGGTACAAAATAACAAGGCATACCAATATGTTTGTAGAGCTTCAATCAACACTTTACGGACGGCCAGTTTTAAATATCCGATAAAATAACATAAATTAACCTTTTAGTATTTTTCCGTGGAGGCCAAAGCGTGCATGCCCCAGGCTTCGAACTCACGATCTGCGACAGTCATGACCTTGTGTGAATCAAACCCGTAGACAGGGGAGCTATTGCTCTTTGTACATCAATATCAGCCATTTTAAATAAAAGTGAACGGAAGTTCATTAGCTTTTTTTATTTAAAGACAATGATCATGTTTAACACTTGCATGGTCGAATATTTTCATTACGATACAATAAAGTCAATCACCAACCAAATATCATACTTGTGCTCGACGAGGATATACCAACATGAAAACAAAGGGAACTTTGGACTGAAAGTTTTGACGAACACGCTAAATATTATCATTCTTTAGTTATGGGATTTCAAAAGCTACTGCAGATAAGCATGTATATGCAAGTAACCAACTGGTTCAAAACCAACCTGTCAACTCGAATCTAAGAATCAGTCTGACAACTGAAACCAGAGACTGCTTGGTTTGGTTACAAGAAAACCAGGCCTTCGCAGGCGACAGACAATACTGTTTGAAACCAGGCGGTTACGGTTTCGGCCCACCATTGAAAATAATGAACTTCAATGGTCATGTCCTAGCACACTTTCGTGGCCTTGCCCCCTTAGTCCTTCCGTTCCCCGTGTTCAGAAGAAGTTTTTTAAAAAAAATAAATTTAATGGCAGGCACCATTTAATACCAGCCCTTGAGGTCATTAGCCTGACATTTCATCATGATGTTATCATTTGGTCTCATTATGAAATGACAGTCGTCATTCAAAATTTTAAACAATATTTATGTATTTTATTTTTTAAAGTTTAAAATTTTAACCTTTTTTATTGATTTTGAGTGGTTTCAAATTCAAATCAAAACCGTTTCATAACTGATATGTTTCATAATCATAACTAAAACCACTCTTAAGTGGATTCGATTATGATTGCAAGTTTCGAAAGAATCAAACCAACCATTCCTTTGCATGCTGAAATGATTAACATTCTTTTCTGGTTAGGCAGACCCATCCAGTTATACAGCTATATTTAGCAATATTTATAGAGTAACCAAAAAAAAGGAAACCAAGATCAAGCGGATTCTCTAACTAACAATGACTGTCACTCAACCCAGAGAGAGATTAAGTATAAAAAAAACTTGGGATCTTTTCAGTTTGGTGAAGAAGGTATCTTTCTCTATTACCAGTGGCTTAGGTCTGCATCAAGAAGTACTCTGTCAACGGCATCTACTACTACGTTACATCAATTCTACAATCAGTTTCTTCCCGTGAAGGGGTAATTTAAGATCTCTAACCACCACCTAGGTTCTAATTTTTTTTACTGCAATAGTTTTCAGACCCTTGAGAAGTACTCTTGTTTGCCAACAGTACATACCCGATCTTCCACATCCGTTCTTCTTTGTTATAGATGGATAATTTGAGGAGGTAGACACTTATTTGCTAACCAACGTTGCTTATCACCGCTGTTAGATCTCCCCAAAATAGGCAGTGTGCACTCTTATTCGAATCAGCAAATCGGCCTCAAATAGAAAGGATTTCAATTCTTAGTACATAATGAATTGATATGTGCTAAGCCATCCAATCTATGAATGGAGAAAAAAGATTTATGCTTAGTATTTCAAACGAAACTACTACAAAAGTGTTTTAAGTATTGGAGGGAAACAATAAGAAATAATCTAGCTTATGTTGAATTAACCATTAGTGTGACACATGATCGGGCTATATGAAAACAAAAAAATTCATGTTGCCAACCCCATGTATGAAAAAGGTTTAGTTGTTGTTATTATTGTATTTTGAAGGAGTTTTCAATAAATACATCAAGGCCCTTAATTATGACAAAAAAGTACTTAGTATTTCATAAGAGTTACGCTTAAATTTTCTGTAATTTTATCAAACCTTTGCATTAGTCTTAGCCTACAAGAAAATGCTAAATTATTGTTTACGTTACATGATAGCACCTAAATATATACAAAATCAAAAGGAAAAATAGAGTTGACTAACGATTCACCTAGAAAATAGATCTCCTTTTAAATCATTATAAGTGTCAAATAAAAATGCAATTGATCAAAACTATAAAAATGTGTCTATATAAATGCCCCTTTAAATATATTATATGTTCTCCTAGTTTTCTCCTTTTAGTGAAAATTACAAATGTATTAAAATAAAGTTAAAATAATATTGATATTAGTAAAACAATGTTAGGAAGATGAGAAGTGTCATGTCTGAGGTGCTAGTACAAATCAAAGTTTTTCAACAGTTTTAAAAATACTTATTTCTGATGGTTAAAACCGTTGTAATAGCTATTTTAAGTTGTTGACACCGTTAGAAGCATGACCCAACCAATGAAAAAATTATGTCAAAAATAAGTTAGTCGAAAAAAATCTCAACAATCCTCAAAAGTATGTGGTAACCACTTGAAATAGTTTACTAGGTTGGAACCATCAAAAAAAATATTTTTGACGATTCTCCAAACCGTCAAGAAAAAATTTCCAATACCGAAAAATTGTTCCTCAAAAGAAGTGAACTATAGGAATAAATATGTGGAAATCATTGAGAAATTCCTTCTTTTTCACCAACTTTACATGGCATTGAACATCAAATAGACTTATTACATAGAGCTACTCTACCCAATCAACCTACACATCGAAGTAATCCTCTAGATACTAAGAAATTACAATGTCAAGTTGAGGAACTCTTTCAAAGGATTTTGAAAGGGAATCCCTAAGCCCCTACTTTGTTCCTGCACCATTAGTACCAAAGAAAGATGAAACAATATGCATGTGTGCCGATAGTCGGGCAATCAATAAGATCAAAATTAAATATTGTCATCCTATACCATGACTAGACGATATATTTGACGAACTCCATGGAGCCCAACTCTTCTTCAAAATAGATCTAAAGAGCGGCTACCACCAAATAAGGATTCGATAAGGGGATGAATGTAAAATGACATTTGAGACTAAGATAGGTCTTTATGAATGGCGGGTAATGCCCTTCAGGTTATTCAATACCCCAACACATTCATGCAGTTGATGAACCATGTCTTCAGAACTTTTATTGGGTAATTCCTGGTTATATATTTTGATGACATCCTTATATACAACCACTCTGTCGAAGAACATGTTGACCATCTCAAACAAGTGTTGTTGACTCTACAACAAGAGAAGTTATACGACAATCTAAAGAAGTGTGCTTTATGATAAACTCAGGGAATATCCATGGGCTTGCATCTTTCTATAGGTGGTTCATTCAAGGCTTCAGTAGTATTGTGACTCCGATCACTAATTGCATGAAGAAGGGAACTGAATTCAAGTGGACACAATATGCCCAAGGCAGTTTTGATCTCATTAAGGAAAGATGTTGTTCTGCCCCAGTCCTTGTTCTCAGACTTCTCTAAAACCTTTGAAATAGAATGTGTATATGAGACTGGTATAGGCATAGTGCTACTACAAGACAATCGGCCTATAGCCTACTTCAATGAAAAACTCAAAGAAGCTAGCTTGCACTATTCTACTTATGAAAAGGAGTTTTTTGCACTTATTTATCCTCCATATTTAACAACACTATCTCCTCCCTAAAGAATTTGTTATACACATTGATCATGCATACTCAAGGTTCCTAAATACACAGGAGAAACTTAACCGATGACATGCCAACTGGGTTGAGTTTCTTCAAACCTTTCCTTTTGTCATTCGATATAAAAGGGAAAGACCAATGTTGTAGTAGATGTCCTGTTCCAATGACATGTGCCGATCAACCTACTTAATACTCGAATAATGGGATTTGAGCACATTACAAACCTCTACAACCTTGATCCCAAATTCTCCTCTTTGGACAGTATCAAAGGTAACCAAGTTGTTTAGGGATACTACCATGATGGATATCTCTTTAGATTTGACATATTGTTTATACCTGTTGGTTCTACAAGGGGACTCTTGTTTAGGAAAGCATATGTAGGAGGAATTGTAGGACACTTCGGCATCTCCAAAACCCTAGAGCTATTGCGAAAACATTTTTTTTGACCCTCTATGAAGAAAGATATGCACAAGATTGCGGGCAGTTGTGCCACCTACATCCATACCAAAAGCCAAGTCAAACCTCAAAGAGTGTTCATGCCATTGTCCATTACTACCAGTCATGGACTGACCTTAGCATGGACTTTATACTAAGTCTACCTCACACCTAGAGAGGTAAAGATTATATTTTTATAGTTATTGATAGGTTCTCCAAAATGGCTTACTTCATACCTTACAACAATACTAATGATATTGTTGAGATAGCAAACATGTTCTTCAAAGAAATAGTTAGGCTACATGGGATACCCTATACCGTAGTCTCTAATTGTGACATCTAATTCCTTATTTTTGGAAAACCTTGTGAAAGAGGCTCAAAACCAAACTACTTTTCTACCTATCACCCACATACTAATGGTCAAACTAAAATTATCAATAGAATTGTCCCCACACTCTTTAGAACCCTCATATCTAGAAACCTTCAAGAATGGAAAGAATTTTTACCATGGGCCGAATTCTCATATGACTGAGCATACTATAGCACCACTAGACACTCCCCCTTCCAAATTGTTTACGGCCAGAACCCCACTACTCCACTTGACCTAACACCTGTCTACAACAAAGATGGGTCAAACTAGCAAGAGTACCATCGGGCGGAAGCTATCAAGACACTACATAAAAAGATAGAGCAACGTATCAAGGATCATTCTTTCAAGTTGCAATATTCCCGTAATAAGCATCACAAGCATATCAAATTTGAACCAGGAGATCCAGAACCCCACTACTCTACTTGACCTGACACCTACCTGCAACAAAGATGGGTTAGACCAGTAAGAGTACCATTGGGAGAAAGCTATCAAGACACTACATAAAAAGATAGAGCAACATATCAAGGATTATTCTTTCAAGTTGCAACAAGCACTTAATAAGCATCACAAGCGTATCAATTTTCAACCAGGAGATCTTACATGGATTCATCTAAGGAAGGAATGTTTCCCCACCAAAAGTTAATTCAAGTTATTACCTCATGAAAATGGGCCCTTCAAGGTTTTCTCAAAGGACAATGATAATGCCCATATGATGGAACATTTTGCTGACTACCAGGATTCATCTACTTTCAATGTTCAAGACCTAACTCCATTCCCGACAAATGAATTGATTAATGATTTGAGGGCAAATCAAAACACACCTACAGGAGATGATGAGGAGAGCACAACCTCTAAAAGGATCAAGGTTGAAGGAGGTAAGTGTCAGACAAAGAATGATCAACTAGAATCAACCAAGTTCATCTGCAAGTCTAAAGGAGAAGTCGACAAACTAGGTCATAGGGAGCCAATTACCAGGTCCAAGGCTAGACAGTTGCAACAACTATGCATTGAAGTACATGAACTCATTAAAGAGGATACCAAGCCCATTAATTATGTCATCCCACCTTTTCATGCCGTCATAAATCTAGGGCCCTTGCTGCATCAATTACTCATTACAACTATAGTACTTTCCACACTAGCATTTAAGGTTAATAGTATCTCCAGGATACCCCTTTAGTCCTGCGGCTGCAACTCCCTATAATTAGTGAGCAATTCCCATACATTCAGAATTTGCACTATTTTAAAAGGTTCACTCTTAAGGATTCTCAATAACCTAGGAAAGAGTCCTTCTTGAAAAGTCAAACCTTTATTTTGGAACATGAAATCTACTATTCTCTAGCAGAATTTTGAATGCTACTTCTTGGAACCCAACTCAGCCTAGAGGGATGTTCAAGCTATATAAATTAAGGTTAGAATGGGAGTTGGGCATTATTTGAACGAAAATCCTTCTTCTTTTCTTTTCTTTTTATTTCTTGTTTCTCCAACTACTAAAGTATAACCTAAAGTTAAACAGTGTTGAGTGGAAACCTTGGTCTTATCACAATATTGTTGCAGCCATGGACCTCCTGATTCACACAATTTATATTTTTTAGTATTTATCATGTTTTAATGTGTTATTACAGAAATCACAGAATACAAGAAATGTTAGAGATGATTGACCACAGCTTCTTGAACACTAGCTTCAAGATAGAAATTGGATATTGATCTTACTTATATAAGACCAATATGACGTTTTCATATTGGCATAGCTATTTGGTTATGTTGCCCATACGGTGTTTGTGTTATCCTTGTTACTTTGGTGTACATGGTTAACAATGAAAACTTTATAAACATTTGTTACTTAAGCTATTTGCACGATACTTTTATTTCAATATATATTAATTTACAAGATACACTGTATTATGATTATTTAATATTACATATTAGGTGTATGTGATGGAATTCTTATTCGTTAGAAAATATGAATCTTCGATATATTAAACTGTCAGATATAAGTGTATGTTTCTCGCGATTTTTCACTAAACATTCTCCATAGTTCAACTCTCGCAAATCTATTTTTCTGATGGTTCTGATATACTTAAGTACCCATTTTCAACAGTTGGTCATTGCAAAAAAAGACATTTCCTGACAGCTTTTACGTATTTATTCCGTTGGTTCACTTTTTCAGAGAAACATTTTTCCCGTACTAGAAAAAATTTACGATGATTTGCTGAAACATTTTTTATGGTTTGGAGAATTATTGGAAATACATTTATCCGATAGTTCCAACCTAATAGACTATTTCCTGTAGTTCCCATGTATTTATCAAGGTTGTTGGGATTTTTTTTAACTGTCTTATTTCTGACGTACTTTTTTTTGGGTGGGGGACCTTTTTAGAAACCGTCGAGAATGGATATTACAAACCGTCCGAAATAGCATTTTTCAAAACTACCTAAAAACCTTCTATTTGTACTAATACCTAGGACAACACCAAAATATATAGCAGTACGTTCTTGTGATATGGCAAATGGCTCATGTAAGTTATATGGAATCACCGCACCTCATGAGATCAAAGATCAAGATTAATCCAAGTGAGTTATACCATAAT
Source organism: Brasenia schreberi (assembly GCA_036023115.1). NCBI lineage: Eukaryota > Viridiplantae > Streptophyta > Magnoliopsida > Nymphaeales > Cabombaceae > Brasenia > Brasenia schreberi. Next base: position 9,430,740 of record JAYKKT010000073.1, read on the forward strand.
AATGTTCGATTTTATCCAAACTACTCGCAACATCACACTATACTAGCCAATCTGTCGTCAGTGACTTATATAAACTCTTAGCGTTTAGAGATGGATTTTAATTTCTTTGATCACCAGATGTTTACATACAGAATGCAGCGAAAAAACACTAGTAGTGACCTCAATACACATTCGCGTTGTGATATCATATATCACCTAAAATACTCTTCTACAATGGTGAGTAACGTGACGTATGTGCAAAGGTACTGAAATGGTGCCATCGACAGATAAAAAAGAAAATGAAAGAAAGAAAAAGTGGGTGCCATTGATGAAATTAAGGGTTTTCCTCAGTCATGAACCTGTCAACATCATCTGGAACTTTTCTGGTAGTCGATCGGCAGCCTTTCCGATCATCAAGGTTCGCCTACCATGAGAAGAAGCCAATGTTTCTGAGATGGAATGGCCAAAGCAAACCATTTAAAAAGGGAAGAGCTTCACGTACTCTCTTGGTGCGCTTGATGTCAAGGTAAACCACACAAAGGCAGCAATGGCTACACGAACTCAGCCCCCTTATGATGGTATCCATAAACTCAATGGTGCAGCTTCTCCAATTGCATGACAGGGATATGACACGAGTTACACGAGATACGTCTTGTGGATTCTAAGGCAGAAACCCGTAGGAACGCAGATGCATATTTTACATCAGTGCCAAACAAGTCGAAGCATCTGGATTATCTTAAGGTGGATAAGGCGTCCTTGTGGTCGAGGAGAATTTAAGTTTGCGCGTCACATATGCACAACAGAGAGGAAAGTGTATCACGGGAGAAAGGGGTAAACACCCAAAATTTTCTTTTCAAATTTTTACCTTTTACGAAATTAGCCATTTTTTGCAATTTTAGATTTTTGAGTGGAAAAGGTAATAAATGAATTTGTTTCGGTACCAAAATTTTATTAAAGCTTTAAAATGACGAAAGAAGGCTTCCCTTTCTGAAAATTTTGAATTTTGACAAAATTTGATAAAAATAACGATTTTGCCCTCAACACTGGAAAAGGAGGATTTTGTTTTCTTAAAAGATTCTTGTTGAAAAATATGTTAAAATTTTGCCATTTGAAAAGAAAAAGGCATTGAAGAGATAGGTTGACACCTAAAAAGGAAGGTGAGAACCGAGAAAGGAAAGCGGACGTTGAAAATGAAAAGTGAGCTTTCCAAAAAGAAAATCTCATATTTGGAAAGAAATCAATTCCAGAGGGTAAGGTTGGTACCACCAAAAGAAAGGGAAGGTGGAAGCAAGAATGATAGCTTCCGAAAAGAAAGGTTTGGTATCGAACACATTTCGTAACATGTCGATGTTATGAGGCAATTAGTGTATTGATATGTATCAGTTTTGCATTGTCATCTGTTACCGTTATGTCACTTTGATGTTAAGAATAATGTTAATGTTCTAACACTCATGGAGGAAGTCTAGCGAGTATGATGGTTCATTTTCAAAAACGGAACATGGGCTTACTTGAACACTTTCGTAATGGGTAGGCATGTAACATGTAATATAATCATTTTCACAGCAAATGTGCAGATAACAGGGGGACTGCTTGAACACTTTCATAAGTATAACCTTAACAGATTCAGTTGAGATCATCAGATAGTATTAAAGCTGTTGTTCAGAGACTTGGGTTAAGTGATGAAGTGGTTATGGGATTATATGCTGAAGCTCTTAGTTTCTATGAGCAGATGAAAATTTTGGAAATTCAGTCATCCAAAGAAGTATATTCTTCAGTAAGACATGTCTATTGCAAACAGGGTCAACTTGCTGAGGCCGATGACATATTTCAGACAATAAAAGCATCTGGTTATGGTTAGATACACCACTCTGATTCATGCATACAGTGCTGCAGGAGAGTGGAAGAAAGTTTGTGATCTGTATGAAGACATGGAAATGAATTCTGTTCTGCCAGATTCTATTATTTGTTGTGCCCTTATGTCTGCTTTCAACAAGGAAGGTCATCCAGAGAAGATACCTCCTAGTCGATCTACCTTCAACAATCTAATCAATGCTTGCGGGTCATCAGGGAATTGGAAGGAAGCTTTAAAGGTTTGCAAAAGGATGACAGACAATGGAGTTGGACCCGATCTAGTAACTCATAACATCATTTTGTCTGCTCTAAAGAATGGTGCTCAGTACTCAAAGGCAATTTCATATTTGAACTCATGAAGGGTACACATATTCGGCTGGATACAGTTACATATAATATAATCATCCATTGCCTAGTTAAAATTGGGAAGCATGCTAAAGCAGTGGACATATTCAATTCAATGAGATGGAGAAAGGAAGGTTGCAGTCCCGATATTGTGACATTCGCCAGCATGATTCATTTATATGCTTCTTGTGGTCAAATTGAAAGCTGCAAGATGACATTTGACATGATGATTGCTGAAGGTCTGCAACCAAATGTTGTTTCATATAATGTACTTATTGGTGCATATGCTTCGGTTGGGATGTACCTCAAAGCTCAGAAGGTTTTCAACTTGCTGAAAGGCAACAGTGGGCATAGACCAGATGTTGTATCGTATACTTCTCTGCTTAATTTATATGGAAAATCTGGACAGCCTGAAAAGGTTTAATAAGGCTTTGGAAGTGATGTACGAAATGGAAAAGGATGGCGTAGAACCAAATGTTGTTACAATATGTACACTTTTAGCTTCATATGGAAGGAGCAAGTCATTGGCTGAACAATCGGTTTTGAAGCCTTACTCGTCTCCAACATGGAAAGTTGCCCTGGCCCGCTGCAGTAAGAGGACAGCTCCACCTTCAGCTACTTACCCTTTTAATTACAGTTGACGTCAATCTTGAAGAAACTGATGAATAGCTTCCCAATTGGAGCCTCCTTCAGTGTCATGTCAAATTCTCAACCGAATTCCCAACTTTCCTAAGCCGGACCATTTACTATAGCAAGTGCTAGACAATTTCAGCAAGAGAAGAGGACAACAACGTCCTTCCAAATCCAGTTGGCCAAGTTTAGTAAGAGGGACAACTACGTTCCAAGCCTTGGTCAGCATAATTCTGTAACAAGAACGAACGAAATTCAGATTCAGTAATTCAGCGACAATCCTTTCGGTGGTTGGTTCGTCAAATTTAATACAGCAGCAGGGTGGACAACAGCATCAACTTACCTTTTTCAGCTAGAATTAACTTCAGCCGATGATAGCCTTGGTCTTTCCTTGCTTGGATTTGGTAAATCCTTGCTTGGATTTGGTAAATCCTTCAAACAACTGCCAAAGTCAGCCTCTTGACAAAAGCAAGCCCAACGAATTCCACAGCTAGCACTACACTTGCCCATCCCGATTCCCATTGAATCCTGCAAGCGTCCTGTGACTCCATGGCAGCACAATTCTCTGAGTTCTGGCCTAATTCAGCAACAAAGGGAGATCAAGCCAAGAAGAGAACCTCCCAAATCCAGCAGCTCCACTTACCGTCCACAGCAAACGATCTGTGTTTGGAAGGTCTGCACAGCAACACCTTCCAAAATCCCATTTTTACAGCAGAAACTTGCCAAAAACCACTTTGCTCAGCAAGGCAACTTGCCTTGTCCAATCCCATACCAAAGAGGCACCCTTTGGCCTATAAAAGGAGCCTCAAGGATACTGCAAAGGCATCCTCCACTGACCACAGAGCATCAATCCGAGGATCAACCAACTCACAGCAACATTCAGTCCGAAAATACAGTGGAATAGAGAGAGAGAGAAAGAAGGAGAAGAAAAGGAAGAAAGGAAGCCGGCCCAGTTCCGATGTCTGACGACCACCCGAAGAAGCTCCTCCACACTCTATCTCCATTATACATGTTGGAATCCTTTCACAAAGTAGTTTTAATTAATGCAAATTTGAAAAACTACAGATTCTACAGACTTGTATAAGAATCGAATCTACAAGCCTATGTTCGTGATCTATATCAATATAAATATGTGTAATTCCTTCATGAACGAAACAAAAATCCATGTTTGTATGATTTCAATGCTTTGTTAGGACTGAATACAGGTTGAACAACATTCCAAACCAAGTTAGGAACGTTATAAAATTTTCTGAAACTGTCTGTGCACACACCTCTTATCATGGAATTATTCTGAACAAACGGTTAATCCAATGGATTGTAATTTTTTCATGTCTAATCTATATATATCATACATAATTAGATAAAAAATTTAGGATTTTTTATGATCGTTTGATTAGTTATTTAGATCCGGTAAGTTTTGTAAAAATCAGATTCCGTTTTACAAAAACAGAATGTTCAAAAATAGATCCCTGTTCTTTCATTCATATCCCTGCAACCACTAAGTGTAATTTTATAAAATTTGATTCTCTGGAAATCTAACATCTGTATCTTTCTAACAAAAGAAATTTTATCGAATTTGGATGTCTGAGTGCAGAGTTATGGCTATTTTTCTAAGTCTTTGACTCACAAAAATAGAACTGTTCTGATTTTCTGAATAGTCTCTGGTTCTGGATTTAATTCTCAGAAATTACAAAATAAAATCATAAAATAAAAATATATTCTGATTTTGACCACGTATATATTTCTTCTATAAAATGTTTAGAATTTTTTCAGATTCAGAAGTATTTTTAAAAATTCAGAGAAAAGGCCTCTGAAACTAAACACATTCTGCAATTTTCAAAATCTGAAATTTTTCAGAAATCAAGAACTTAGGCACAAACTCTGGAATTTGTAAAATATGGTTTTTCCTTTTTCGATTTAACGGATTCAAACAACTTTTTAAGCGTCTAGGATGACTCTTGAGTGCCGGTTTAAGAAGGCCTATATCGAAAAGATCTCACTTGTCCACAATCGTGCTTAAAAGTCAGAAAATTAGAATTTATTAGTTTTAGTAAACTAACTGGTATGCTCGGGCAACACGACATAGTTCAAGAGTTTGATTTCGAATCATAAACAATTTGGAAATAAATTCATGTCTACAAAAGTGAGAAACCAAGAGTATGCAAGGCTTCTTCTTTTCTTGTTGGGTAACAAAAAGGTGATACAACAAAAAGGTGATACACTAAGTATGTCCATGTTGAAAAGCGAGAGATTGAGAGAGATTGGGTTCCATGGTTAACATTGTCAGCATCCAATCATCACTGACTTGGTGAGTTCCGTCCCTAACAATAAAATTGTATTGAATCGTCAAGACGCATTCCTCCATAATCTTTAAACTCATTCACTACCTCCAGTATCAAATGATCGAGTGCAAAGGTGATGAGAAATTGATGTATTCTTGATTTCCCTTTCACTAGTGTAATCAAGTCACACATTGAGCATGATAAACTTATACACATCTTTTTCACATGTAAAAGATTGCATAAAGGTTTTCTGAAAAGAGTGTGAAAATGACTCTACTAACGAAAAGAGCCTAACATCTCACCATTTAACTTAGGCATACTACCCTCTTCTTATAGCGGTTTTCATCACATTTTTTGGTCATCTAATATGGTTAGATGAACTCTGCCCATGTAAGGGATCACTCTTGCATTGCCGGTCCCAAGTCCAGATAAAGGAGGAGGGTTATGTTAGGCTTCCGACAACTATCATAAAACTTCGTCGGATTTTTATAACATGGATTACAAAAATTATGAGTATTGCTTTGGGGCATCCCCGCCTAACGACGTGTTATAGAGCTCGAATGTAGTGAATCAATTGTAGAGAGGGTTCTCACATCATGAATGGGTGTGGATAAAAAAGTTAGTCCTGCTATATTATCGTTCGAATATAGTGAATAATTTTCAGAGAGGGTATCCGCATTTTGATTATGGAGGATGTGGGGGCGTAAGGAAGCTAGTCGTAGATAATAAGATTCGTATTGGTTCTTGTAATATCGGAACATTATCTCCTAAGCTAATAGAGGTGGTAGATATTATGATTCAGAGAAAGATTCATATTTTATGTTTACAAGAAACAAAATGGGTTGAAGAAAAAGCAAAGGAGATAGAGGATACAAGTTTTAAATTATGTTACTCTGGTAAAGAAAAGGCTCGAAACGGAGTTGGTATTATCATAAATAAAGATTTAAAGGATAGTGTAGTAGACATACAATGATATGGTGACCGAATAATGACGTTGAAATTAGTGTTAGGAGCAAAGGTTTTGAATATAGTTTATACTTACGCACCCCAAGTAGGACTAGAAGATAGTATAAAGACAACTTTTTGGGTAGAGTTAGATAAGGTGATTCAAAAGATTCTACAAAGGGAGATGATTTGTTTAGGAGGAGACTTAAATGGACATGTCGTTAAAGAGGCATTAGGATATAAAAAGATTCATGGAAACTTTGGTTTTGAGGATATAAATGAGGAAGGTAGGGAGATTATAAATTTTTGCTATGGCATTTGATCTCTTTGTAGTCAATACAATTTTTAAAAAACAAGATGAACATTTCATTACTTATAAGAGTGGCTTATCACAAACACAAATTGATTACTTTATTTGTAGAAAAAAAGATAGAGCGTGTTATAAAGATTGTAAGGTAATTCCAAGAGAAAGCTTAACCACTCAACATCGACTTTTAGTTATGGATTTATAAATAAAAAAATGGACAAAGAAGAAAAGAGTGCATCGAGCTATTCCGACTAAATGGTGGAACCTCAAAAGCAAGAAAGAATATATATTTAAACAAACAGTCCTGCAAAGAGATGTTTGGAATTATGTTGGTACACCCTATGTTATGTGGAACAATATGGCTATATATATATTAGGAAAGTGGCGAAAGATGTGTTAGGTGTATCTAAGGGAGGTGTACCGGTACAAAAAGAAAAATGGTGGTGGATTGAAGTAGTGCAAAATAAAATCAAGGCAAAGAGGGCATGTTACAAATTATATTATGCTAAGAAAACTAGTGAAACTTTAGAGGCTTATTAGAAAGCAAAGAAGGAAGCGAAAAAGACCGTGAGTAAAGCAAAAGCTAAAATTTGAGAGGATTTATATAAAAAAACTCAACTCAAAAGAGGGTGAAAGAGATATTTTTAGGATAGCTAGGCTAGAGATAAGAAAATTAAATATCTTAATTATGTTAGATGCATCAAAGACGAGGATGAAAAAATTTTAGTGGCAAATGATGATATAAGAAATAGATGGAAAAACTATTTTTATACTCTTTTTAATGAAAATAAAGATGTTAGCATTAGCTTAGGAGAGTTAGCCAAATGAGAAAAGTATATAAACCATAATTTCTACCAACGTATTTAAAAGAATTAAGTCAAAGTGACTCTTAAACATATGAAGGGTGGTAAATCGGTAGGACCAGATAATATTCCTATAGAAGTTTGAAAAATACTAGGAGAAATATGAATCACTTGGCTCACAAGACTATTTCATGAAATATGAAAAAACCAAAAGATCTTGAGGAATGGAAAGCAAGTACACTTATACCCATATATAAGAACAAGAGAGATATTCAAAATTGTGTGAATTATCGAGGTATCAAGTTAATGAGTCATACTATGAAATTGTGGGAAAGAATTATGATGGTATCAAAATTGTGGGAAAGAATTATTCAAAATTGTGTGAATTATCAAGGTATCAAGTTAATTAAGACAAATATCAAGTACAACAGAGAACCAGTTTGGATTCATGCCAGGCAGATCTACTATTGAAGCGATTCACCTTTTGAGACATCTTATAGAACATTTTAGAGCAAAAAAGAAAGACCTTCACATGATATTTATTGATCTAGAAAAAACTTATGATAAGGTATCAAGGGAGGTTCTTTAGAAAAAAGAGGTATCCCATTGACATACATTAACCTTATAAGAGACATGTATGATGGTGCAAAAACATGTGTGAGGACTCACGAAAGAATGACATACTTCTTTGAAGTTAATATTGGGTTACATCAAGGATCAACTTTAAGTCCATACTTATTTATAATGGTGATTAATGAGTTAACAAAATATATTCAAGAAGAAGTACCTTTGTGTATGTTATTTGCAGATGACATTGTATTAGTAGAGAAGTCTAAGGAAAAAGTTAGTAGAAAATTGGAACTGTGGAGAGAAATATTAAAAAGCAAAGGCTTCCGACTTGGAAGAACAAAGACAGAATATATGGAATGTAAGTTTGATCATTTGGTAACTTCAGAGGACATAGAAATTAATTGGCACACATTGCATCCCCCAAAAGGCAAGTTTTAAATACCTAGGTTCAATTTTTCAAAGTGATGAAAGAATTGATAGAAATGTTACGCATAGAATTAATGCTGGTTGGTTAAAATGGAGAGGAGCATCAGGTATTCTTTGTGATAAGAAGATACCATTAAAGTTAAAAGATAAATATTATAGAACAACAATTAGGCCTGCCATGTTTTATAGTTCTGAGTGTTGGGTAGTTAATCATCAACATGTACAAAAGATGTCAGTGATAGAAATGAAGATGTTGAGATGGATGAGTGGTCATACAAGAAAAGACCGTTTACATAATGAGGTTATTAGAAACAAATTAGGAGTGGTACCAATAGAGGATAAAATGAGAAAATATCATTTAAGATGGTTTTGACATATAGAAAGAAGATCAAAAGACGAACCTGTAAGAAGGTATGAAAAACTAAATTTGGAAAGTATTAAAAGAGCTATAGGACGACCACAAAAGTGTTGGAAAGAAACAATAAAGAATGGTCTAGCTTATTGTGAGTTAAGTGCTAACGTGACACATGATAGGGATATGTAGAAACAAAGAATCCATGTAGCCGACCCCATCTAGTATGGGAAAAGGCTTAGTTGTTGTTGTAATATGGTTAGATGACCTTTCGTCATCTCGAAGAGTCGCCATGTTTCTGCCTTTATAGGCTATTAATATAGTTACAATAGCTATCCTGAGATTACCCTTTATTTTGAAGATCCCTCTCACAAAGTACATATGAAAATGACTATAACAAATGCGTAAAACATCATTAAGCAACTATAAAGTCGATCCTCGAGATGGTTGATGAAAAACAATTAGTCTCAGTTCCAATTCTCTAGCAAAATTGGCTGTCTGGTAGATATGATCAATGGGCACATCAGAAAAGCCTTAAAGCATTGGATGGCGAGAATTAAAGAGTGACACTTCGCTAAACTAACACTTTCAGAAAAATCCTTTGCCTTGGCCGAGAAAGATCTCCGTAGGCTACCCTTAATTCATCTTTAATAATATCACAATTTCCTAAATTAATCACTCACACCCGATTAGCATTGCTCTTTCTGATTTAATCACCACCAAGATTTGCATGCAGAGTTAACTCATCTGACGTAACTCCCTGCCTCCCAATTCACAGGTGGTGAGTTCGATTCCCATGCGTCCATGCTTGGGCTTGTGTGTGTAATTCGCTTCGACCTCCCGTAGTAGCAGAAGGAAGTAGCTACGAGAAACTTCTATAATGCTATACAAGAACTATTGGAGAACAATTTAATAAGATCCGTGGGACGCGGCAAGCGGTAAGAAATAACCTTTTTATCATAAGGGAGGGTAACAACTTACCATAGCTGTAAATAGTGACGTGACCTCTGAAGCCAACTTTGAAGAAACAAATGCAACCATGAAGACGTTGACCTTATATCGGCCTTCTGCGGCCAACACGTAGGAAAGGAAAAAGGGGGAAATCCGTCGAAACAAGGGGGGACCCAGAGAGCCCCTTTACCCAAGTTAGTTTCAACATGGTCAACCAAGCGGTGCTTGTCCACAACCACCATTCCCACCAAGCGCAACGACGGACAGAAGCTGGTAAAGGATGACCTAAAGTGGCAGAAAGGCAGCATTGTTCGTGCACCTAGCTGTGCCATATCTTTATGAAACTTGTTAGCGCGACTTTGATTCCTCGGAGGCATCTTCCTCTCATGGTTAATCAGTTTGAAGCTTGAAGGCAAGTGATCCCACAGGGTGGGAGTGAGGCGGGAAAACACCATGTTAGAGAGAGTGAGAACCTGAGCAACAGAAGCTCCTTTGAGCAACTCAGTAAGATGTCAGTGCCTTCCTCGTCGACAAGAAGTAAAAATGTTTCAGCTGCTTTCTCAGTTAGCTGAACTTTGCACCTCCGGGAATAGTTTTGAACAAAGAAAAAAATTCTTCTGCTTTATTATGAATAGGCAAAGCGGAGCTGGTTTGTCCTGAAAGATTTGAAGTGGCGTATAGATTTAATCAACAGGTTGAAATTGAACCGCCAAATGGTAAATGCGTTTTCCTTTGCAATGAATCCATCCAAAACCAACCATTTTGTACACGCTAGAAATCCGTCGCCCCCTACATCAAGCTTGATCAAGTAACGTAGTGTTTGTAGTTGCAGTGAATTTTTGTTGGAAAATGAGAAGTTTCTTGGTAAACAAAGCTCGTCTATAGTGATATGCAACATTTTGGTTTTCCAGTGGAAACCTTTTGGTTGTTCTATCAATCAAGCTCATTTTGGGTCATTTAGCTAACATTGACCTAGGGTTTTTCAAGAGTCCTAGATAATTGTAATATAGAAAGGCATAATTTAGTGTACTTATTTTTATTATTCTGGAATGATGCAATGGTATCCTAGAAAAATGTAAAGGAGTCATAGAAAAATGTATTTAGCATTTATTTTTCAAGGCTCTAATTCAACTTTTGAAGTATGAGTAAAATTCTTTCTTCTTTTGAATTCTCTCAAGTTTTCTTTGTTGAATGTGTTTCCACTATTTCTTTCTCGCATTCAATAATTGGTATCACAGCCTAGCTCTTTTGAAAATTATGAAATAGCTTATGTGAATATCATTGGGATGATCCAACCTCACTCATCAAAGTTTGATAGAAAGAATTTTGAGCATTGAAGAATCCAAATAGTATTTTGATTTCAAAACAACAACAACTAAGCCTTTTCCCATACTAGACAGGGTCAGCTACATGAATTCTTTGTTTCCACATAGCCCTATCATGTGCCATGTTAGTAGTTAACTCACAATAAGCTAGATCATTCTTTATTGTTTCTTTTCAACACTTTTGTAGTCGTCCTCTACCTCTTTTAATACTTTCCAAATTTAGTTTTTCATACCTTCTTACAGCTTCTTCTTTTGATCTTCTTTCTATATGTTCAAACCATCTTAAATGATATTCTCTCATTTTATCCTCTATTGGTGTCACTCCTAATTTGTTTCTAATAACCTCATTATGTATACGGTCTTTTCTTTTATTACCACTCATCCATCTCAACATTTTCATTTTTGTCACAAACATCTTTTATACATGTTGATGATTAATTGCCTAACACTCAAAACCATAAAGCATGACAGGTCTAATTGTTGCTCTATAATATTTACCTTTATCTTCTTATCACAAAGAATACTTCATGCTCCCTTCCATTTTAACTAACTTGCATTAATTTTATGTGTAGCATCTCCATCAATTCTTCCATCACTCTAAAAAATTGATCCTAGGTATTTAAAACTTTCTTTCGGGAGATGCAATGAGTGTCAATTTTAATTTTTATGTCCTCTAAAGTAACCAAATGATCAAACTTACATTGCATATATTCTATCTATGTGCTACTAAGCCGAAAGCCTTTGTTTTGTAATGTTTCTCTTCATAGTTCCAATTTTCTATTAACTTTTTCCTTAGACTCCTCCACTAACACAATGTCATTTGTAAATAACATACACCAAGGTACTTCATCTTGAATGTGTTTTGTTAATTAATCAATCACCATTAAGTATGGACTTAAAGTTGATCCTTGATGTAACCCAATATTAACTTCAAAGAAGTTTGTCATTCTTTTATGAGTCCTCACACATGTTTTTGCACCATCATACATATCTCTTATAAGATTAATGTATGTCAATGGGATACCTCTTTTTTCTAAAGTTCCCCAAAGAACCTCCCTCGGTACCATATCATAAGTTTTTTGTAGATCAATAAATATCATGTGAAGGTCTTTCTTTTTTGCTATAAAATGTTTCATAAGACGTCTCAAAAGGTGAATCACTTCAACAGTAGATCTGTCTGGTATGAATCAAAATTGGTTCTCTATTGTACTTGATACTTGTCTTAACCTACGTTCGATAATTATTTCTCACTATTTCATAGTATGGCTCATTAACTTGATACCTCGATAATTCGCACAATTCTAAATGTCTCTCTTGTTCTTATATATGGGTATAAGTGTGCTCATTGGTAATTCTTCAGGCATCTTATGACTTTTTCATATTTTATTAAATAGTCTTATGAGACAGGTGATTCATATTTCTCCTAGTATTTTTGAAACTTCTATAGAAATATTGTTTCATCCTACCAATTTACCACCCTTCATATTTTTAAGAGCCACTTTGACTTCATTCTTTCGAATATGTCAGTAGAAATTGTTGTTTATATACTTTTATAATTTTGCTAACTCTCCTAACATCTTTATTTTCATTAAAAAGTTTATAAAAATAAATTTTTCATCTATTTCTTATATCATCATTTGCCACTAGAATTTTTCATCCTCGTCTTTCATGCATCTAATATAATTAAGATCTTTACTTTTCTTATCTCTAGCCCTAGCTATCCTAAAAATATCTCTTTCACTCTCTTTTGAGTTGAATTTTTTATATAAATTCTTCCAAATTTTAGCTTTTGCTTCAGACGACCTTTTTCGCTTCCTTCTTTATTTTCTTATAAGCCTCTAAAATTTTACTAGTTTTCATAGCATAATGTAATTTGTAACATGCCCTCTTTGCCTTGATTTTATTTTGCACTACTTCACTCTACCACTAGACTTCTTTTTGTGGTGTTACATCTCTCTTAGATTCACCTAACACATCTTTCGCCACTTTCATAATATGTATAGTCATATTGTTCTACATACTATAAGGTGTACCAACATAATTCCAAACATCTCCTTGAAGGACTTTTTGTTTAAATATATCTTCTTTCTCGCTTTTGAGGTTTCACCATTTAGTCTAAATAGCCCGATGTACTCTTTTATTCTTTGTCTATTTTTTTATTTGTAAATCCAAAACTAAAGGTCGATGTTGGGTGGTTAAGCTTTCTCCTAGAATTACCTTGCAATCTTTACAACATGCTCTATCTTTTTTTCTACAAATAAAGTAATCAATTTGTGTTTGTGATAAGTCACTCTTATACATAATTAAATGTTCATCTCATTTTTTGAAAATTGTATTGACTAAAAGAGATCAAATGCCATAGCAAAATTTAAAATCTCCCTACCTTCTTCATTTATATCTCTAAAACCAAAGTTTCCAAGAATACCTTGATATCCTAATGCCTCTTTACTGACATATTCATTTAAGTCTCCTCCTAAACAAATCATCTCCCTTTGTGGAATCCTTTGAATCACCTTATCTAACTCCTCTCAAAAAGTTGTTTTTATACTATCTTCTAGTTCTACTTGGGGTGCATAAGCACAAACTATATTCAAAACCTTCACTCCTAACACTAATTTTAATGTTATGATTCGATCACCATATCATTGTGTGTCTACTATACTATCCTTTAAATCTTTATTTATGATAATACCAACTATGTTTCGAGCCTTTTTCTTATCTGAGTACTATAATTTAAAACCTATATCCTCTATCTCCTTTGCTTTTTCTCCAACCCACTTTGTCTCTTTTAAACATAGAATATGAATCTTTCTTCGAATCATAGTATCTACCACCTCCATTAACTTATCAGATAATGTTTTGATATTCCAAGAACCAATATGAATCTTGTTATCTAGGTCTAGCTTTCTTACACCCCGCATCCATCAATGTTGAAAATGCAGAGACCCTCTCTGTAAATTATTCACTACAGTTGGGTGATAATGTAGCGAGACTAACTTTTTTACCCACACTCGTTCATGATGTGAGAACCCTCTCTGCAATTGATTCACTATATTTGGACGAAAATATAGTGGCCCTTGCTTATCACTACATTCAGGCTCTACAGCGTGTCTCTAGGCAGGAATGCCGCAAAACAAAGCTCATAATTTGTGTAATTCATGGTATAAAAATTTGATAAAGTTTTACGTTGGTTGTCGAAAGCCTAACACAACCCTCCTCATTTATCCGTGCTTGAGACTGGCAATGCAAGGGTGATCCCTTACATGAGCAGAGTTATTTTGATTTCAAAGTCAACAAAAATTATCAAGGATTGGTTGAACCAACAACTACAAATAATTTGACATCAAAAGAGTAGAAGCTTTTAAAAGAAAATTGAAAGAGATTATAAAGCTCTTTTCTATATCTTTCAAGCATTATATTCTTCTCAATACGAGGTGGCAAAAGAGGCATTCAACACTCTTATCAAGGCTTATAAGAGAGTTGAGAGAGTCCATAAGTTCATCTTCAAACTCTCTGTTGACTGACAGATCGAGCTTCTTCAAATGGAGAAATTTCAGTCAATTTTTTATTATTTCTCATAGACGTTGGTTCTTGGAAATCAAATAAAGGCAATAGTAATACTATCAAAGACCAACAAATCATTGAAAAGATTATTCACACTTTAACATTACAATTTGAATGCATTGTAATATTAAAAAATCTCGAAATCTCTTTATTTTGTTCATCAATGTGCTTATGGGATCTCTCTAGACTTCAAAAAAATCCAAGAGGATTTTAAAAGCCAACTAGTATTGCAAGATGAGAACAAGTATCCCTCTAAACAAAAGAAGAAAAAAGGGTGGCAAAAGAAGAATATCGACAAAAAAAGATAAGCCGCATATTCAGTACTACAAATGCAAGAGAAAAATTACAAGTTAGTGTAAAAGCAAGAAGGTGAAAAGTTCATATTTCCACTCCAAAGTTACAAACTCTTATAATAGTGAAGATGAGAATGATGAAGCCTTATGGATCACATGTGATGGTACTGTGAAGAACCACAAAATATTGGTACTTAGACATAGGATATAACAATCATATGTGTGGTGATAGGGAGCTATTCTCAAAGCTTGATAGCACCTATACTTCAGAGGTTAAGTTTGGAAACAACTTGAAGATTCCTATAATGGGAAAAGGAATGATTCACATAAACATGAAAGATGGGTCAGATGAATGTATTTTTTATGTGTTTTTTTTTTACAACTTCATGATAATCTCTTAAGAATGGGATAATTTTTTTTAAAAGACTATGATATGGAGATCAAAAATAGAGTTTCTATTATTTGGGACAAAGGTTTAATTGTGAAGGTAAAAATGACTCATAAATGTATTTTCTCTTTGTATTTTAGGTGTGCCACCTCTTATCTCGTTTCTTTGTCCAAGACTCCTCATGAATATGGCACAAGCAATTTGGGCATGTAAAATTTGATAGCTTGAAACTTCTATGTAGAAAGAAGATGGTACAATGACTACCCAATATTTCTTCTTCCAATGAAATATGAGTCATGTGTGAGGAAAAAATGCAATGATAATTTTTTCTAGGTAAGTCATAGAGAGCAGAGAAGTCATATAAGTTAGTATACTCTCATCTTTGTGGACCACTTGAATCATAGTCAAATAGAGGGTAAAGCATTTTATTTTCTTCATTGACATCTTTAGTTGATGAACATATGTTTACTGCTTGAGGCACAAATTTGATATTGTCAATGCTTTGGAGGAGTTTAAAGCTTACATGGAGGAAAAAAGTGAGTAGACAATACAAATTCTTTGAACTGATCGCAACAATGAGTATAAGGTAGGAGAAGATTTTTTCATGAAAAGTGACATAAAATACCAACTTATAGCGAGGCATACATATCAATAAAATGAAATTGTAGAAGAAAAAATGGTATCATCATTGACATGGTTTATACCATATTGCAGATGAAAGATATACCAAAACAATTTGGGCCATGAGCAATTTCGTGTGTTGTATATTGAATTGATGCCCAATCAATAGACTTAGTTTCAAGATGCCATCAATTGGCTATCTTTGTGTATTTTGGGTGTATTTCTTAGGCTCACATACTAAATCAGACCCATGAGAAACTTGATGATAAATGTGAGAAGCATATTTTTGTCAAGTATAGTGAAGAGATCAAAGGTTATTGGTTGTATAATATGATAACAAGAAAGGTGATCATTAGTTGTGGTATAACATTTGAAGAGTAAGGTGAATGAAGTTGGAGTATTAAAGAAAAGAATCATCATTTTATCATTGATGAGGAAGAATCGGTTCAACCAATCATGATTGATTCCAATGTTCAAACCAAATCATTATAAGATAAAGAGTGGAGTCAAGCTATAAATGATGAGACATGTGCAATTGACAAGAACAACATGTGGGATCTAACTCTACTTTCAAATGACAAGAAGTTCATTACTATGAAGTAGGTTTATAAGACCAAATATAAGCCTAATGGGGTGTCGATAGGCTAAAAACTCATCCACTAGTCAAAGAGTACAAACAGAACCCCAACATTAATTACTTTGATGTCCTTACTCCAATTACAAGATTGGATACAGTTCATCTTATTATTGCTTTGGCTACTCAAAGGCATTGAGAAGTACACCGAATGGATCTAAATAGAATACTTGAGGAAGAAGTGTATATTAATAAACCTAGGGTTAAGGGACATTTGAGTTTTGTCTATAAGTTGAAGAAAACTTGTTATGGCCTAAAACATGCACCAAAAACTTGGTATACAAGAATTGATTCATATCTTATGGATCATGGCTTTGTTTGATGTCCTCACTAACATATCTTGTATGTGAAGATTGTCTCATATGGAGAAACGTTCATATTTTTTCTCTATATTGATGACCTAGTATTTACTAGAGATATACTTCAGGGAGACTATAACACTTGAATTTGAAATGGTTGATACAAATCTCATGGCTTACTTCCTTATCCTTGAAGTGACTCAATTCGATAAAGATATATTTGTTTGCCAACATAAGTATGGCAAAGATATTCTTGAACATTTTAAAATGGAAACTTGTAAACTGATTTGCAGTCCAATAGAGGAAAGGTCTAAATTTATAAAAGAAAAGTATGGTGCTGAAGTTGATCATACATACTTCAAAAGACTTGTAGGAATTCTACAATACTTCTACTTGATCAGACATTGTTATACTATTGGAATAGTGAGTAGATTTATGTAGCTAAGGAAATTTTATAATATGTTAAAGGTATTGTAGAGGATGGTAAACCAAGCTCATCTAGAGTGATCTATGACATTTTGGGTTTTCAATCGAAGCCTTTTGGTTTTTCTATGAACTAAGCTTATTTTGAGTCATTTAACTAACATTGACCTAGATAATCGAAAAGCCTTATTAGGTTTTTCAAGGGTCCTAGATAATTTTAATCTAGGAAGGCTTAATTTAGTATATTTATTTTAACTGTCCCAGAATAATGTAATAGTATCCTAGAAAAATTGTAAAGGAGTAATAGAAAAATGTGTTTATCATTTATTTTTTAAGGCCTATGAATATATTGTAATTTCAACTTCTAAAGTATGAGTGAAATTCCTTCCTTTGAATTTTCTTGAGCTTTTTTTGACTTAGTGTATTTCTACTGTTTCCTTCTCGCTTCCAAAAATTTTGAAAGAGTATAAATCTTAGCAAGAGAATTGTTACCTCATATTCATCAGCCATAGCAATTATCAAGATTGGGAGAAAGGATGTGAGAATTGAGACCTGGTCCAGACACCTCCGCCAATTCTCCTAGTGTGCATTAAAGCACTTTCAAAATAGAACATGTAAAAATCTATACAACAAAAAATATTTAATAAATAAGAAAAGAGAAAAGAAACAATGATGTGTGCACTCACGAGAGGGGAGCTTGAATCAGCTTGGGCAAGGACCGAGCTCTTTTCTTAGTAAATAGGGGATTGTGGTAGGTATATTAACAGCCAACTAGAACCATACTATAGGACAGCTTCCTCCGACTCTCTGTCTTGTACAAGAAGAGAGAAGCTACACAAACTATACAACAATAGAGTTTATGTAAAAAGGGAAAAGATGCATTTTAGAGACGTTTTTTTTTTGAAGAAATTCCTTTGGTTACTGCTACCAAAAAAGGCTATCCAAAAAAAGACATAAAAGGTAGGACTTTCGTTACTATACGAGCTTTTAAATATAACCATTTCAAGCAACTCCTGCTAAAGAAAGTTGCTTTGACCTTTCGTAAGTTGTTTTGCCCCAGCATCTCATTATCCCAGCCCAATCACATGATAAAAAAGACTACTGGAATGACACTTCCGATTGGCTCCCATAGTATAGCATCCCCCTTTTGTTTGCTTGGCATGCTGCTTGTGTTTGACTTTCACCAACTGTAGATATTGCTCATTTTCAAAGCCCTACAGTTAGAGAATTTAAGTTAGCAAGCCTTATTCGTCACTCTCATAGTATGACGTAACCTTCGATTTTAGAAAGAGGCAAGCACTTTTGACTTTCTGTTTGTTTATTCATTTGTGAATTTTCAAGAAAGATGGAGCTTGTGATTAGTGAATCAACTTTCTAGAAATCCTTACTATTTGTTGATGCCAAAAAATTAAAGGGTACGTAGTAAGCTCATGGTGGACTTGAAGAGGCCCACGATGTAGATGAGCCTCGAGATATGAAGTAACGGTGGTGGCAGTTGGCAAATTGTACCTAGCATTGCAGCGTAAATGCAATAGAAACAAGGTGAGTAGGAAGTTATTAGAAATCATATACACAAAGATGAAGGACGGATTCAACTGTTGTTGACTCAAAGAAGGCCAATAAATAGTGATTATAATGCTCAAACAAAGGATTGAATCAATCATATTACAATTCTTTTATTCCTAGATAGATTTTTCTTGCTTTTTGTAGGAGTAACCCTAACTTAACTTACCGACATTTCCTTCAAGTTGACAATACTTCACCTTGCCGGCATTTTCATTATCTTCTTTGCCCGAGTGCATAATAATGACAAGGGATACACTCATTAGGATTCCAGAGGACTCACATTCATTGTTTGAAGCCCTTTTCTCCTTTGAGAACAAGGGTCAAAGTTCTTTGGGATACCCTACATCAAGTCTATCTCAATCGATACGTTCTTGTAAGTGTCATTGGAATTGCATCGCTACTTCTAATGGCAACACATCTTTGGCATGCCCGGTGGGACAAAATGCCTTTTTCGGTATTATGTAGTATATGTGGGCTTGATCTAGTTGGGTGTATCCAATGACCTCTTCTAATATTGAATTCGATGATGGCTCTATAGTTCAGAGTTCATGAATGTCGGCATTGGATGATCCGTTTAGTAAGGACTCAACCTCACCTCTCACGCAACACAATCACATCATTGAAACACTTCATCCAGTTCACATCCCTAGGTCACATTGCTCGAAGGCCTCCTAACTTGATGACACAGGTGCAGCAAGCACTTCCCATACCATCCTTCTCGTCGACATGTCCTTGAGAGCAACCATTTGTGTCTCTGACAGGAATCGAAGTTTCGATCAATACACTGGGGGCATACACTACAACCTATGATGCTACCATCTATATCCAACTTCATGGCAACCCAAACCGGTATAGGTTTTGCTCCACCATCACTATCCAAAGAGTACGATATGCAGGTTCCACCACAATGGCCTTTTTATTTGGCTGAAGCACACGTACCCCAGAACTATTTATGGTAATTTCAGTCGACTAACCAGCAATATCATCCCCATGACTCATCCGCCAATGGACCTCGAGGACACCATTGAACCGAGATGGTGTTATTGACTTGGTTCACAATGTGTTTAGTACCAAGCTCTAGGCGTTGGATGTCGAGGTTTGATCACAAACCTTATTTGAGTGGGTTGACAAGCTTTCTCCCATATAGAGGGGTTTTAAGGTGAATTCACCACCTTCTTTGAACATGACAGTAAATATCTCGATGAACATCTAGCACAGTTCAACCTTAAATGCATAGAGTTGGGCAACATCGAGTTTCATAAGCTCAAGCTCTCTGTATCCTTATTGATAGACCAATCATATTCTTGGTACACTTCTCTAAACGCTAGCACGATTCAAACATGGGAAGAGATGCATAAAGCCTTCCTCAAGTGTTATAACAAGATTAAACCTTAACCTACTCCCACAAATCTAATGAATCTCCCACAGCAGGCCAAAGAGATTGTCAAGGCCTTCTTTGAGAAGTTCAACGACTTGGTCACCCATTATCAAATGCAAAGCTCAACACGTGGCTTTGGGATTGTTTACGATAGAAAGTCAAGAAGGGAAGGACAAGTCATTTCTATCTAACTCTTGTCCAATTAGTGAATTGAGTAGTCGGTGTGGAGTACATTCTAAACGCTCCTGATCCTCTAGCTATCAAGCGAAAAGGACCAAAGAAGTCTCAGCAGCATGCCTTTATCTCATGTATCAAGGAGATGATGTGAGAAATAGATACAAATCACATTTCGGCTTAAGTTATGGCAGTCAAATTGATACAAGGGCCTCCCTACACGTGTAATGCTCTATGGCCTTCAAAGGAAAGGAAAGGAGTTTGATGTGAAAGAGAAACCAATTAAATCTTTGATTTGTTACTAGAAGATTGTAGACACGAAATTTTTCACTCAAAGCCTATGTAGAGACTTGAAATGATAATTTCTTATCTACACGGTGTGTGAGCGTGTGCCAGCTAGTTTACCAAAAACTAGCAAAGTTGTGTAAAATCTTACTATTGTTTTGGTAACTGGGCTAAGCGAGCTCTTATCGCTTTAGACCTTCTTGAACCGATGCTCAAGGGTCAGCCTAAGCGCTTTAGAAATTTCAACTTTGAAGATGGTTAACTCCAATCTACGTGAAAATGAGTGTTTTCAAAGTAAATGTGAAATGTACTTGGTTTTAAAACTTGAAAATTACCAAGTTTTGAAAAAAACAAAACTGGCTCTCTTTTTAAGACCTTGTTCTCGAATTTTTCTCGGTAGTCTAGGGATCTCCAAAATTCATAAAACTTTTACAGGATGTTTTATTATGCATTGAGATCCTAAACCACCTTTTGTCTCAAATTTTGGGACAACAAATTTACGAAATTAAAGCAGAAATTAAACCTGACTTCACTATTTCAGAAGATTCTGTTACAGAAATACAGAGGCTCAAAGAATCCTATATATCTCGGTATACAAAACTCCAAATCTTATGATTTTAGTCTTTTTAGAAAGCTATAGATAAGACTAATTTCAATAAATTTGGATTCCTACAAACAGAGATATGGGACTTTTACCTGACCCCTAAGAAATGGATTTATTCAGTATTTCCTAATTTTATTCATGAGGCTTAACGGTCCTAAAATTTTTGAAAATTTTATTTCTAGTGGTCTAGTGTGTATAGGTGTTGTGCCTAAAATTTCAGCGCATTTGCATCACAGATCAGAGAATTAAAATTGAAACAATCCAAGTGTGCAGATGTAGAAAACAGGATTTCGTTTTTCTAGAACATACATGCAATGCATACTTACCCGAATTTAAATTGCAACAACACAACTCCCGAATTAAATTGCTGAAAGTAAAGAAATGAAAATATGTATATTAGCTTAAGCATAGAGGGGGTAGAGAGTATAGAGCATTTAGAGTATATTGGGGTAGAATCACATCATCAAACAAGTAGAGTGCGTATGTGTGAGATTGTTAATTCAACCATGGAACGAAAATTCTGCAACTCTAAGCCTTATTACAACATGGGGGGAGACAATGCTTTATTAATACAACCCCATATCAAATTGAATGAATAAAGAAAAAGAGTTTAGAATCAAAATTGGAGGAATACTTACACGTTTTGCTCAATTCGTCAGAGTTTCCAAGAATGGAATCCGACCACTATCTTCTTCTTCTTGCTTCAAACTCTCTCTACCACTCAAGGCATATTTCTACCCTCTCTTACCTTCACCCTTGCAGTCCACGACCCTCTCTTGGAGCAGCCTCCTTTCGCTAGAACCTTGGCCTATCTATCTCTCTCACCCAAGTGCCAAGACCTCACAACACTCTAAGATACCTCACCCGCCCCCCCCCTCTCCCCGTTGGCCCTATTTATAGGCCAAGGGGATGGTTCTAGCCCTTTCTTTGGGGTGGGATCTTCAATCCAATTAAGGTGGTCCCCTTTGTGGTGAATTTAACCAGCCCCATATGGGCTGGTCTTCTTGGTGTAGTCGGCCTTGACTAGGCTCCACCAAGTGCTTTACTTCAACCGGCCAAGGATGCCTACCTCGTTTTTATCATTTGGTGACATTTTGATTTACCACATATTACATAATAACCCTAATTCCTTCCGGCCATATCTCTGATTTTAGTCTTGGACTTGATCAATGTGGGTGCATCCCTTTGCTTTGCCAGCCCATGGTATGAACTTGTATTGTTGTAGCCCGATCATATGACATCTTGATGATTCTTGCAATTTTTCAACCTTGATACAATGTATTTAATTTTGGCCGTGTGTATGCACTTGCATTGCTTCCTCTTGATTTGAGTTGATAAGCTCGACCCCATCCAACTTTTGCATTTGAATTTGAACTTGTCTTGAAGTGAAACTTGATTCACACCGTGATTCCAACCCAATTTGTGATCTTCATCGACATTCTGATAGGCTTCAATCTTTCTTGCTTTATCTGATTTGGTCTCTCCTTTGCTTTCGAGAATTGATCTTGATCCGGACTTGGATTGGGTTTGTCTGCTTTGTTTCGAAATTTATGAGTTGTTGAATTTAAAACCTTTATTTTGAAGATTTCTTAAAAAGACTTGAACTTTAAAAAGTTTGGGGTTTTGAATTTAAAGGTTTATAAAGGCTTTAAATTGACTTTCAAAATTTAGGAGTTTTGAAAACATTTTAAATTTTGGGTGTTTACAAAGATCAACAAATACTGCTCCCTAAGGATCAATATATTTCCTCAACAGAAGACCTCAAAAGATATTGAGGTATTGAAAGTGGTACTACATCAACAATTATGACATCAGTGAGTTTATTAAATTTTATATTATGACATAAAAAAAGGTTGCGTAAAACTCATAGAAAGCATGTTGAGGCCAATGCACTCATTTCCAATCATGTCCATTTTGACAAAAGACGGCTTGTCTTGCCATTTTGTATCATCTTAGTTAGCGATGCAAGGAATCAAGAAGCCTATAAATGGGACCATGTCATAGTAGGTCGCAACACACAGTCAACTCGCAAGTTCACAAAGCATAAGAACGAGTCAAGTACTTTCAGTCTAAGGAGGGAATGGTGGGCCGATATGAGAGACATTCCTAGACCCTTCAAGTTGTCCCACCATAAGGACGGTATTACCCTTGACAAACCTGAGGTCTTCTTCAGAGACATTGGAGGCCTTATGTGTGAATGGCAGCCTTACCATAAGGGGCTACCTCAGTGAAGGTCCCCAACCCATCGCAAGAGAGATGAATTCAACTTGAATGATCGCAAGCACCTGATATCACACTGAAGTTGAGTCAGGTTGAATTCGTCTATGCGTTATGACTAATGACCTCTGTCCGTGGGTCACGTATTCATTCAAGATGAAATGATGGACATATCATATGGAGATCAAGTCTCAACGCAAGGTCGTATATTTAGACACCACGGTTGAACTTTGGGTCAAAAACTCATGACTTAGGTGGCAGCCTTGGCCCTGTCCTACCTACCTTAACTCACATGGACGCAAGAAAGGCACACCTAGAGAAAAGGGGTAAGATGGAAAGTCTTAGTAGAACTCAAGAGATCCCTCAAGGAGCTAGAAGCATTCTCTCACTTCACACATACTCGAATTCTCCCAAATTTTGATGAGGGGCAAGCAACAAGAATCTAATACTTTGCAACTTGATCCCGAAGAAGATGATGGGCACTCATTCAAACCGTGAGGTTTGCCGAAGGAGTCTGGTGTCATTCCAGATGATGAATAAGTATATTCTATGAATGACACACCTGCGAAGTCGAAAGGGCACATGTATTCCCTACCTAAAGATATTGATGAATGGATTAAAGTAATCCTTAATTATTGGGAGAATGATGTGGAGCCTCGATTGATTTGAGCCAGGAGGGGACTAGTTAGAAGGTTGAGGCAACTGCTATCCTTTAGAAAGCGGGGTTGAAAGCATTCATCGCTAAGAGTACGAAGGAAACCAATGACCAAGACTCATGGGTTTCCAAATTTGAAGATTACCATGCTCGGATAGACAGAGGATTGGCTCTAGTGACAGAACATGGAGACTTACCTTCTCAAGAAACGCTAACCTCAAAATGGAAAATGGTTTTATGACGGTGGATATCAAAATTATGAAGACTTATTAGTAACTATAATCATAATTCACTCCTCCAAGATATCAAAATTATCAAGACTTATTGAATCAAATTGGTTCTCATACCTACTTCAAGATAACTTTCTTAATTGTCTGCAAGAATGAAAGTAAATAAAAATTAATACTAAAAGTTTTAAGAATAAAAACTTAATAAATTCAAGCATTAAATTAAATACTTAATTAGTAATTATTTCCTAATTACTTATGTCGAAGTTGCATGATAGCAACAAATAAAAACTAGGTCATTGAGTCTCTCATGTTGCAACTTGTTCTACTTTTTATGTGTATATGTTGAAAGACACTCTAATTTCTTTCACAACTAGTTGCACTAAAGGTTTGGCTCAAATCCCTTTCAAACTTGTTCCACCAAATATTTAATAGAAAAACACAAATAAAAAGATTTATTCTACTATAAATATAAGATTTAAGAAATTTAAATATTAAGATAAATTATTTATATGTTTACTTGGGCAAATATTAGTATGATTGCTAATGACTATAGGCAAAACCATGAAGTGAAGAGTATTATCGTAGATCTCTATCTCCCGATGTATAACATTTGTTCTAGTATCATCAGGGACCAATTTGTCTATGCAAACAATGATATCTCTATTAACCTCATCGTCCCTTTTAAAGGTTGTAGAATACCTAAACACTAAATTTAGATAGTAAGTTGTTGCATGAATTTGTTGATGCAACTGTTTGTTCTATCTATTATCAATAATCTTCCACACGGATATATAATCACTCTTTCTTTCATTAAAATTGCTCCTCATAGCTTCTTCATCCCTATATATGGCTTCATAAAGATATACCTTAATCAATCTCAAAACTTTAATCAAAGGACATGTGATCTTTAATAATCTAATACAAGAGTTTCAAAATATAGATCGTCTCTAAAATTCCATATTAAGTTTTTATTTCTCTTATTTTGAGGCAACTCTGCAAACTATTGTCACTCATCTAAGGTAAATATTATCTTCAAATCTTCCTTTGGTTTAACAATACTTTGTACTAAAAGGAGATTAATTGCAAATTAAATAGCAATCATATGAGTGAGTTCTACACCATGAGTATATCTCCTCATCACACATAATACAAATGCATTGCACTCAGTTGTTGTTTTTACCTCATCAATCTCTCCAATATCCTTAAGGATGAGATCTAAATAAGATGTTGCATGGTATCGAATAAAAAGTACATAACTCCCAGCTAACTCCTTTGTAGCTGCTTTGAAATTAGTTACATTATCTGTAATTAATTAGTCTGCATTTTCACACCCAACTTCTAGCATCATCTTATCAAATTCTTGCTTTACAACCTCTTCAACATGGCACTCCTCTGATGTGTTAAATGATCTCAAAAACATAAGTCTTTTAGTTCAATAGATGAGAAAGTTCAATAAAGTCTTTCATCGCTTATCTGTCTATCAATCTACCATAATAGTACATCTTGTCTCCTCATATAACTCTCTCAAAGTTGAACAATATTCTTATACTTTAAGAATGATCTTATACAATAATTTCTCTCTCAACTTATTATAAGAGGGTATCTTATACATTGAACCAATGTTAACAATGACATCTACCTTTGCTTAAAAATAAAAAGAATTTTTTGCATTAAATGAAATACATGCATCATAAAACCATCTCTATACTGTAAGGTTTACCTAATTATGTAATTGATCTAAAACTATAGCAACACGAATTCTAAGTTGAGCACCAGGTGTAGTACTAAAAGGAAAAATTATTGCATTCTAAAATAAGATCTTTCTCTAGCCCTTCCTCTTCTATCACTTTTACCCTCTTCAACAACCCTCTTTTCCTTGGTTAGTGGTCAATAACTACTACTATCAACCTCTGTCCTAGCATAAGAATGGATGTTATCACCACCACTATCACCAAATCCAACATCATCTTCCTCAAACATCCTTATATATTTTTCTTTTTTGTTTTTTCTCGACTATATTATCAATCATATGTAGACATTATCATTTAATGGCTTTTGGCGCTCTCCTAATTTTGTCCATGCAGGAGGCAACCTCTTTCCTAGTCCCTACTAGTGATGTTTCAAATGAGAAACTCCACCACTCATCACCTACTCACAAAAATTATATTTTTCAATCTACTTTCCTCAATTGAAATACTCCATTGCCATGTCGGATCATCAGACAAAAAATTGAGAATGTGTAATATCCATTCCTTCCATCTTAATTTACTACTTAAATCTTAATAAACTTTATAATAAAAGCACTCATAAATTGTCATAAGCTTTATAAATCTCCACTTTATAAACCACCAAAACACTCAAAGAGTGTGTTCCACTTCATAGATTCTCACAAATACAAAAGAAAGATACCCACTTGCTTCATATATTATCATTAGAAAAACAAATAATAAAGAAGATGGAAAATAAATATGAGAAAAAGAGAAACCCTATACACAAGACAACCAGAAATCATTGCCGAAGTGATGGTATTGTGTTGTTGGAGGTCAGATCTTTGGAGTCTTGGAGATGCTTCTCCCTAACTAGAAGTCGCCACTGGAGTGTTGGAGGAGTTGCTAGAGCACCTAATGAGATCCTTCAAATGCACAAAAATGATACAATTGATACTTGATGGTGTATAGTATCATGATTTTCTATGATATGATATGATATTCCCTGTATCGTATAAAGTAGGGCGATGTGAATAACATTGGATGCAACCACTGCCTATAGAATTCTTCTTTTATGGGCAGTGTCTCAGGGTAAATGGACAAGATTAAGATTGAGGTGAGATAAATGGATAAATGATAATCGAGGTTAAAAAGTAAAGAATAGAATTCACCAACTAAAATCATCTCCAGAATAATGGAACGGTATCTCTGGATAAATGGACAAATGATAATCGAGGTTAAAAAGTGAATAACAGAATTCACCAACTAAAATCATCTCCAGTATAATGGAACGGTGTCTTTGGATAAATGGACAAGATTAAGATTGAGGTGAGGTAAATGGACAAATGATAATCGAGGTTAAAAAGTGAAGAATAGAATTCACCAACTAAAATCATCTCCGAAATAATGGAATGCAATCCTCATCATGAAGGTCCAGAATGCGGTCTACATAAAAATAGTAGAAGGTGAGGTACATTTATAGTCATGAAGAAAACAAGGAGATGCTTACCAAGCATGAGTAAGGGACAACTCTAGGATAGTCATTTTGGAGGAGGTTTAATAAGGTTAAGCAATGCAAATGGCATGCAAACCCATTGCAAGAGAATCCCTTCACCAATTGCAAGTTGGTTGTAACCACTTTACACACTATTGAGTTTGAAGTAGCAGCACCACCTGCTAAAGTTGTGTCTAAGTAAATGGTGCAGGAATGTCTTAAACAAGCCTAAATTGACGAGCCAAACTTTGAATGTGATACCTTTCAACCACCATACAATTTGAAGATAAAAATGATGTCTCAACCTCATTCACCAAATATCGAGATCACGAGAACGGCTGCCAATCTACCAATGATGTATACTCGGGAGCAAACAATTTCTCCAATACATACTTAAGCACAAGTTTGTCATGACCTAACAGAAGAAGGTTACACTTTTTAGATTGTTAAAGGTGTGGTAATTTGCTGAGACAAATTAATAACGTACTAGTTTGAGATTAAAGTCTTAGCAAAACTCCACCCAAAAGAATTAACATTGCTAGACCAACGAAAGTCAGCTTGGATTAGCAGTGCTACATGTATGCAAATTTTTGGTTCTATGGAATTGCAATTTATAAGTACAATATATTTCAAAAAGATAGAGCAAATTAGAAATTAAGTCCCTATGGATTTACCTATAATCACTCGCTCTTTATGCATTATTGGTTTTACATTAGTTTTCTAGTTATTAGTATTAAATCAGTTAGTTACAAGAGTAATTAGAAGCATGCATCAAAATATGGTTTTCAAAGCATGGTAGCAATAGTTGTTGAATTTTCGTTTTTAGTAACCCACATTTAATATTTTGTTCATTCTCTACAGATTTTTCCCACTCTAGGAATTCTAGAGAAATTGTTTTGACCTAACTCAAAGGGATCCTCTGACCATAAATAGTACAAGTTTGTATGAGAAACACATTTTTTTTGGCTTCTGCAAGTTCTCTCTCACTCTTATCCTTCCAAGGTGGCGAGTGAGTTTGGCCCTTATCACCTTCTTTTTGGGTGTAGCGGCCTAGTGTGTAATCCTCTCGTGACATGGCATTGCTTGCTACAACTTCTCATTGTCCTGCAAGCAACTCTTAGTTGGGTATTCTTGCAGTTTTCAGTTCTAAAGAATCCTTTCAACTCAACTTCTTATATACTTTCGTTGAGATTGAGAGGATAGTAGATCATAACTTCGTTCCTCCACCAATACCACGCGAATTATCGATGGAGCAAGCCCAAATCATGGTGCTAGAATGAGGCTAGGAGGACTTGAAGGTGCAAGTAGCACAGCTCACCCGCATTATTGGCAACTTATTATGACACCAAGCAACTCCTTCTACCCACTCTTATCACAGCGAACAAAAAAATAAATGAACCATTCTGATCCAGGTTCTGCTTTTTGAAATCCTCGCGATGCATGAACTAAATGGCATGAAGGTGACTATGCTTTTGATGGATCCAATTCACCGAAAGATTTTTTGGATCGGATCAAGAAGGTTGATATGATTTTTGAATGTCATCAATACTTGGAAGAAAGGAAGTGTCAGTTAGTTGCACTAGAGTTTTCTGAGTATGCTAACCTATGGTGGGAAAAGCTCCGAGATCAACAACGAAGAGAAGGAGAAGAAGATGTCATGAGTTAGGGACTGATGAAAAGGCTCATAGGGAGGGGATTTATTTCTGAGTTCTATCGGTAGGAGCTATACCTATGCCTACAAAATCTATGCTAAGGGGGTTCGAGCATCGAAGATTATGTGAAAGACTTCAAGATATTGATGATACATTGTGAAATCCAAGAACCTAGCGAACATACCATTGCTCGTTTTCTTGGAGAATTGAACAAGGAAATTGTTGATACACTGCAACTTCAACCCTATACCCTAATAGATGATGTCATCACCCTAGCAATCAAGGTGGAAAGCCAATGCAAAAGGGACTCTTTCAAATACTCTACATCCAGACCAAACCAACAAAGAACCAACACTCCTATTGCTAGCTCCACCAAAGATCAAAAGAAACATATCTTATCCTCTCTTAAAGAATCTGGTAGGAAAAAAAAGAGGCTACTAAAACACTATGACTAGGGACTCGAAGTCGAGACATCAAGTGCCTGGGCCATAGGCACATCGCATCCCAATGCCCAAACAAACAGATAATAGTGATTTACAATTCTCATGACATCCTCAAAAGTGAAGATGAAGCCCTTGCAGTAGATGATGTCATTGAACATATTGAATATGCTGATGAAGAAGACTTGTCATCCTCAAAACTGAAGTTACCCATATCTACTCATCATCACTTACAAATTACGGTGGTTGAATGATAAGGTGAAGTGGTGGTGTAACATCAAGTTACCATCCCATTTTTTTAAAATCATATCATGATTTTGTCACTTGCAATGTGGTACCAATGAGCATAGGTCACCTGCTATTGGGATGATCATGGTAATTCTATCGACATGTTATTCATGATAATTACAAGAATATATACTCTTTCTTGAAAGAGGAGAAGAAGATAATATTAGCTCTGCTACCAAAGAAACCAATGATAAAGTGAACCCGATACTCACTAAGAGAGTAGTAGAGCATATAATCACTCTTGCTAGATTTGCTTACTTAGTCAATTTCAAGAAAGTGGCAGCAAACCATCTAATACCCAAACTACCCCAACTGATATCTTTCTTCAAGAACTTTTTGTTGGACATTGCCTCTTATACAAGGCATTGAGCATCAAATAGACCTACAACCTGGTATCGCTCTTCTTAGCATGCCAGCCTATAAGTGTCACCCCAATGAAGCTAAGGAGTTGCAAAGGCAAGTAAAGGAACTTATTTGCAAAGGGTATTTGTGTGACTCCTTGAGCACATGTACGATTCTTCCTATACTAGTGCCAAAGAAAGATGGGTTTCATGTGAATGTGTGTGGATAGTCGTTCCATGATCAAGATAATCGTTCGATATTGTTATCCCATTTTACAGTTAGACGCTATGCTGGACAAACTCTATCATCCGAAATCTTCTCAAAAATTTATCTAAAAAGCAAATACCACCAAATTTGAATTAAGGGTAGAGATAAATGGAAGATCCTTCGAATCAAAGCTAGGTTTGTTCGAATCTCATTTGAACTCACTAATGCACCCAACACAATTATGTGTCTCATGAATCATGTGTTGCGAGATTTGATTGGTCAGTTCGTCATCGTGTATTTTAACAACATTCTCATTCACAGCAAGGAGCTAAATGAGTATTTTTTGCACCTCAAAAGAGTAATGGCAATCTTATGGCAATAAAAGCTTTTTGAAAACCTTAAAAAGTGTCAATTTTGTCAACCACAAGTTCAATTTCTTTATTACATTGTCTCTAAGAAAGGAGTTAAGGCTGACCTAGAAAAGATCAAGGCAATCCAAGAATGGTCAATTTCGATTAGCGCATCATATGTTCACAGCTTCTATGGATTGGCCCTTTTTATCATCATTTTGAAGTACCTACTTGATTTGTATAGTTTTAAGAATTCATAATAGGAGTGGAAAACTCATGCACTTCTTAAAGAAAAATGCTTGATGAACTCTCTTTCGATTGAACGCCTCTTAGGAAGTTGAAGTTGGTCGACCCCTCTATTGGTTGAGAACTCTCACAACATATCAAAAGAAAAAGGAGAGAAAATAAGAAAGAGGAAGAGAGAACATGGTGGCTTGCTTGCACTTGAGGATTGATTCAAGATAGAGATGCAAGAGATGATTTACAAGGAGGGTTGGAGCCCTATTTATACTTTTCTTTACAACTCAAAAAGATAGAATCAAATGGAAAAAGATTACAAGAATCTAGGGAAAGTTAGCTTTATGAAATCCAAATGATCTTGAACTGCTTTATCTCTCAAAATTCTAGCAACAAGTAGGTCTTCATTTGGTTCCTTGGCCAGACCAAATGCCTATTTGAGTGAGCCCAAAGTGGGATGTCCCAAGCTTCTTCTCTTAGACTAAGTTCGGCCCTAATGTACCATATTAATTTAATGGATCATCCATTGAATCCTAGTCATCCAAGGTGGGTTTGAGTCTTGGGTCAAATAGATTGAGTCAATTATACATCAAGGTGACACAAGCAAGGGACAAAAAGTCTAGTCTTCTAGGTGGGTTAACTAAACTCAATACCTCAAGTGGGGTTAAGTAAAATTTGGGACCAAAAGGGCTGAACCTAACTTAGGTTAATGTGGGTTGAGTTGACCTAACTTGGCTCAAGGTTGAGTGGATTGAACATAACTTGGTCAAGGTCGAATGACTTAGCTAGGGTTGAGTGACTTGTTCAGGGTCAAGTCAAATCGAGTTAGGCTAGATGAACTCATTTCAAATGTGAATAATTTATTTAATTACATTAGTATAAAATATGAAGAAAATATTAATTTACTTATGTAAATAAATAAAATCCAATGTTGGTTTCCTAAAAGGATGAGATCATAGAGACTAGATTGGGCTCAAAGTGTACCTCAAAGAGGTCAAACTCAGACCTTGGTCGACCCAATATATTGGATAGTTTCTGGTAGGACCCACATTGATACTATATAACTGCTACCAAATTTTCAAGTTGGACCCTGTCTTTTCCTTGAAATATCCATATCCATAAAAATTGAATGTGGTGATGAAGTGGATCTGGATATGTTATGTAAGTACGGGCTTCTCATTTGTCTTCCTTCAAAATAGATGTGGATTTGGATCAAAACTTTATGGATGTATTGGATTGAACTATAATAGCGCCCTCAATTGTAAGTTTTTCTCTTTTCAAAACCATCTCAAGTTAGTTCTCATATGAACTAAATTTTGTGTAAATTAAGAGTTGGGGATCACTCCGCATGCCTCGAAATGGGTTTTTAGAAGTAGTTTTTAAAGTGAAAACTATATTTTTCTAAGAAAAATTTGGGTGTTTACACTACTCAATCAAAGAAAATATAAATATATCAAATACTGCAAAAATATCATGGGCTAGAGATAGTATTACGTAACTTTCGATTAGCGGGATGGGTAATGAATGTGTATATTCCTCAATAGAGGGTGTTTAGAAAGGAGTGAGAAATTAAAGTGATGCTAAGAAATCAAGGCTTCAACAATGACATTATACTCCTTAGCAACCGCTATGTTGTTATGACAAATAATAATTTTACATATCCAGAATAAAAGAAAATTGGTATGCTCCTTTGTAATTACCTCCCTTGTTTGATGAATATTGACTTTAAGGAATCTCTTGTAAGACAAGTTCTTCGAACAAAAGAAAAAACAAGAAAGACCAATGATAGCATACATGGACCAATGATGGTGTATATGTCTAAAAGCATAGAACCAACCATGTTCAGCTTGAGAATGAAACAATTTATGATGATATCATACCAGAATCATAAGAAGTTGAATAGGAGATTGAGATCTATAAGAAAGACGAGCCAAGAATATTTAATATGGTGATAAATATAGCTCATTGATGTTAGTCTTCCATATATCTTACACTCACTCTATTGAGCTACCGAATATATTACTTGGAGGGTTTCAGCCAGGTACGAAGCACCTTTAGACCAATAAATAAATTATGAGAATTGGCCATCAAATGAAATACATGGTAACCACTGTTAGGATCCATGATGAAGCATGCTCGGAAGAAGCAATATACTTTCCTGTATTTTGGTATTTGGTGCCATGGAAGTGGAGAGAGGAAAGGAGGATGAAGATCAAGATAGAAATAAAATATTAGCATATGTTCAAAAGAAGTATTGAAGAAGAAAGAAGGCATGAACTACCTCTTTATAGGCATCAAGCAAAACGTGTAATCAATATCAAGCGATGTAATTTTGGATTCAATATTCAAGACATGGAGGGATTACCATCTGATGTTAGGAGAGTAAAAGACAATTATACTTATCTTTCTGAAACTTCAAAGCAACGAAAAGTAAATGACAAAATAGTAAATGCAGAGACAACTAGTGTATGCTACAAACAAACACGAGTCAAAGTTTCAAATCAATTTTTAATGCAGGCATAATGAGGTTAAGTTACACACTTTGTCCTTATTTTACCCCTAAAATCCCTTGGAAGATCTTGTTGAGCCTCGCCTAGTATCCCTCTAGGCCATTGACCTTGATGGTAATGAGCTCAACATCCTTTTCTCATAAGTGTTCTATCTCGTGAGCAAATTCTTGAGATGATATGATATTTGTCTTACTAGTGGTTAATGCTTGGGATGTCAAAGTGTTGAGATCAAACATTGCTCGAGAAATCTCAACAATAAGCTTGCGACGATGACTATAAAGGATGATGAGCTACTACTCAAGAACTTTAATCTTGGTTTGGATCGATAACCTTGCATTCTCCAAATCTATAATGCATGAAGACACCTTGAATTTCTTAAAAACCTTGAGGCGGGCCTCAATAACGATAATTTCTTGGTGAGAAAAAGAATGGATGTGCTCTCAATGATCGGTGATAGAAGCAAGTTAGCCTTCCACAAATGACTTTCGGATTTGATGGGCCTCAAGCAGTTCGCAGACGTTGGCACAAATACCGAAAGGTTCTCTAATTTGATAGGCCAATTCCAGAGGAAAGGCATTTTCCTAGAGGTTAGATAATAATTGCAAATGACAAAATAATGCTTGGAATTTGGTTTAAAACCGCCCGTAATGAATTTGATACAATCAGTTGTCATGTTAGGTGAGAAAATCCAAGTTCTAGAAAGTACAAGTGATTTTAGAATTAAAAGAAATAGAACAGGCCTCCTAACAAATATGTTGAACTGTCGCTCTAGAGGAGTCTCTAGAGCAGGGTTTGCTGAGTGATATGCCTTGGCCAGAAAAAGAGTGGCAAGCGCATTATACCACAAATATTCACCATTTACCTTGGTACCATTAATATAGTTAACAAAATGGCAAAACCACAATAATAAGGAAGCATGTTGTTCTTCAATTGATACAAAGCAATACCCAAATACTTGTTGAAGTCATCCCAAGAGGCATGTTAAGAAAATCTAGGAATATCACATATAGGCAAGATGGTGATCATCTAAATATCTAAAATTATGAGATACATCACAGAACTAAAAACGATTAACTAAGAGACCTAGAATGCAATAAAGGAGTACAAAAGTTTTTCACGAAGTATATGGCAAAACAAAATAACATAATGAGGTTATACATATCCCATTTCATCCAAAGATAATACTTTTGGTTCTTGAACACGGTCCAACCTTTAATGTAAAGTTGATTAGTTGATAGCTAAGAATGGATGAAGTTAGGAGTTCGAGACAAAGCAAACTCATCATAGGTCAATGGTAAGGAGTCAATATGAAACTCAACAAGAAAGTTCATTGGTGTGATAGTAGGAGGAAGAACAATACTGAAATCAAAAGTCATATATGTAGAGCAAAGAAACATTTCTTTTCACTATGAGAGATTTGAAAAAGCATACAAAGAAAGTAAAGAAAGAATGTGGGGGAGCTCGATCCTTATGCAGTCCCAAATAGCATTCAGTATCGCTAGAAGTATGACTTGCATCCTCGATAGTAGTTCATCATAAAGTTGCAAGAGGCATATGTTGACACCAAGCAATCAAGGTGTTACAAGGTGTTACATGGTAAGCTCTCGATGGGCTTCAAAGGAGATGTTATTTTAGGCCCACGATGTAAACGAGCCTCGTGACACAAAGTAGTGGTGGTGACAGTTGTCAAATCATACCTAATATTACAACATAAAGACGGTAGAAATGATGTAAGTGAGAAGCTATTAGAAATTATGACTATAAAGATGAAGGATAGATTAATTGTTGCAGCCTTAAGAAAGGCCTATAACTAGTGATTGTAATACTCAAGCAAAAGATCAAATCAATAACATTACAACTCTTTTTATTCCTAGATAGCTTTCCCTGTTTTTCATAGGGATAGTCCTAACTTAGCTTATTGATGTTTCCTCCAATGTGATAATGCTTCAACTTTCCTATTTCGTTTCATCATTTTTTTTGCCTGAATGTGTAATATGGATGGTAACCAAGATACACTCATTAGGATTCATGCTCATTACTTGAAGCCTTATTCATCTTCCTCTTTGAGAATGAAAGTGTTTACAAATGTTAAGTTCTACGGAACCCTCAACTTATATCTAATTTTTTTAATTTTATAAAAGCAAAATAAAAACTAAGGTAGGATAGTCTTACTTCTAATTCGCTCTCTTTTTTGTGTTGTAGGCCCTAATCAAATTCTTTTCATAAATCACCTTCTTGCACCAATTGACAAGGATCAGTTTTTTAGCTAGAAAATTTCTTTCTAATAAAAGAGAAAATACTTTCGCACTTGAATTGAGATGTGAGCAAAAAGAATTTCTATTCTTATTGGTTTTGGAGCCTAATTTAATTTGGATCTAATAGGTTTTGGTTCTAAAATAGATATGGATCTCTGGTTATGGACCAAGTGTCCTTTTATAGGCATCCAAGTGGCTTTAAATGCCTACTATTATGGCTCTAATTGTTGGCTTTATGAGTTGGCATGCCCATTCAGCCCATGTAGTGTTGTAACCTTTCTCTTTTTTGATACAAGAGATAGGTAGTGGGTATTATTTTCCAGATTTACTGGTAAGTAGGCAATCGTTGAGCTGCCCAATTCTCTAATTATAGCTGCAATGCAGTTTCATGCAATTATATTTACATCCACTTTCACCACTATCATTTATAAATTTCTTCAACAAAAAGTTTCATCCCACAATCAAAACTTTTATAGATTTCTTGTTATTGGACAAACCATATATAAAAAAGAAAAAGAAGTGTAACACGCATAATATACTATTTTCCAGGACGACCTTGTAAACAGACAAAATAGGTAGAGTAAACAAAGCAGCCTTTACATTGCCATCTTGTAGAGGTCTAGCCATCAAAAATATATAAATATATATATATATAATATTTTACATGCTTCCCTATTGTTGGAAATCTTAGTTAAAAACAAAAAATAAAATGGTATGCATTCATTATTTTTTCTCATTTGAACTCAACCATTCCTTTCAAGAGTTGAATGATTGAAATTTCTCAAAAATATGACAAATTTATAACATGATAAGCATATTAGACTAGAGAGAGAGAGAGAGAGAGAGAGAGAGAGAATAGGGTTCCATTTTTTCCTTGAAGAGACCTGCATTGCGCAAGTTTTCTTGTCTCTTGTCGTGTACAAAAGGTGATCTCTTCCTAACGTAGTTGTTTTTTTTTAAATGTTTGTCCGAGTGAAAAGAGCAAAAGGACGCTTCATTTTTCCCCATAAATTGAGACCACGTCCATATTTGGAGCCTCTAACCTTATCTTCCATCATCTACTTGTCGATTTGTCATTTCATGAATATAATGAGTTCATCCTTGTTGTGAAGGGCTGACCCTACTCTCGTAGTTCAAAACTCGCCTAGTTGCTGGGAGAAAGCTAAGTTCATACGGATAAGGTAAGGTACTCAAATGGATCTGGATTCATGGCATCCTGGTGGGTTACAGCAGCAAAATCCACTTTGAGGGCTCTGTGTGTGAGGAAATAAGACAACCCGTAGTGTCGAGAGATTCATATATAGGTCCACATAGCACCTGTTTCCTGCAATGCGCTCTCATTTGGATTTCAAAGAACAGCCAAAGTCGTTAAACAAGCAATTGGACATGAAGGACATAACTATGAAGAAGTGGCAAAGGGACTTATTATTTTTCAAACAAATCTTCCTACGCATCTATATATAAACGATGGTTGATCAAGAATACCCAAGAAAAGCACTTTGAATTGTTGATTCATCACCAGAGATGGCTTAGAAGCTAATAGTTAATGGTATTTAATGGATTTTTACGTTTCCCGATACTTTACTATCTCGAAGTTATCAATATTTTCAAATTCGTTTCTTATACGATGGAATGCTATTGGATCAAATGACAAAGACATTATTGAGAAAGAGATGGTTTTTCCTGGATGAAATGAAACATTTGATTCATCCACCAGGAGAAAGATTTCCTATTCCTTAGCCGGAAAGATATGTGCCCGTGAAAGAGGAATTAAGTAGAGCAAAATTGAATGGGTGGTAGAGTCATAAAAACACTTATTTATTCCATATTTTGGATCTTAGCTCCATAGAGCAATATGCTACTGCTAAAACATGGAACAATTGAAATCTGATATCAAAACACTATATTATGGATGGTATGAACTGTCTAAACAAGAATTATGGAACGGCAAACAACAAGAACCTATTACTCACTACATCAAACAATTTCCATTAATAAAATATTGAAATCCATTGGAAAATAAAAAATGTGCATGTATGATGAAATGTTTGTTGCTGCTATCTGCTCCAATAACGAATCATTGGTTTAACTGAATAACTAAATAAAATATATAGACCTTTCTCTTCATCTCAGGTCGATAGATCTTATCAATTGGAATATCTCTTATATGGATAATACACATTCCAGTTGACCGAGCCTAATTCTAATTGTTTTGCTCTGAAGCAAATATATCAACGGATATATATATAGATAGATAGAGAGAGAGAGAGAGAGAGAGAGAGAGAGAGAGAGAGAGAGATGGCCCGTTTGGAGTCGATTCTAGTTGAAACTGAACAGAACTAGAACCGGAGATCACTCAACTTAGTTTTGGGTTTCACCTTTAAAAAATCAAAATACGCCAAAAGCAAAACTGATAGTTTTAATTGTTTCTTTTAAAACTTTAAATTTTAATGTTGTTTTTCAGTTCCAAGTGTATGCGTCAAACTAGAACTAGAATGGACTCGCTTCAGTTTCAATTTCTGGCTTTAAGAAAACCGTGTATAATGTAATTTAAAAAATTTATTAAGGTTTTTTGAGAAAATATAAAGAATAATATTATTATATTTATGTCTGAAGAAGTAATGATGGAATATGAGTGAACAATATTAATAGTGGACATAATACTCTCTCTTTCTCCCTCTATATATGATCACTAACCTCAGTTTTTTAATTAGTAGGGAAGGTGAGGAGATGGGAGAGCCTGTCACATGCATTCGAGAGGCTTGCGCCCTTCAATGGACACGTCGTTCGCTGCTCTCATCCAATATGCATGCCATTTGTTTCTCCTTTGCAATTTCTCCCCAGTTTCAGTACGTCACACTCCGACTCTTACATGTGAATTAATATAAACGTTGCCCCTGTAGCGGTTTGGCGGTTCAAGGGCAATATTGTCTTCATTCGTGCAAGAAATTTAAAATAAATGGACTTTAATCACCAAATAGTCCACATGTAAAGAAATTGAATATTGATTATGTTTCGCTTCTTTCTCGGTAGTTCTAACCAAAACGGTTTAAACAATCTATATTTGTTTATAAGGATTTTTTGAACTTTCAATATACTTGTTATTTTTTTATTTGGTTCGAACCAAAACCATAACAGAAACTCGTGGTTAGGGATTCGTGACCAGAACCGGTCTGGATCAGTTTCTGTTCCGGTTCTTGGCCCCGTACAAACTGGAACCTACGTGTTCAAAAAGTGCCTTCACGTTGGCTAGAGGTACGTGAATCCAACTTCATGTACAAATGACACACACAAATAGGTCTGGATCGTCACAGTATTCAATTTCATGATTCTACGGCTTTAACTACAAATTGCAGCTTTCATTAACTTTTACTGTTTTTTCATTGTCCAAAACTTTTCTATATTAATTAAAACCACCGTAACTATCAAAGCCACTTAAAAAGTTATAAAAAATAGTTTTCAGAGTAGCAATGATGACGATTTTGACTGAAGGAAAAAAGTAAACGATGGTGAATGACGATTAAGGCAACAAAATCATGTAAAACAAGAGATTAAGTTTGTGTTTAATCAAGTATGAACCATTGAAAGGCAATTAGCTGGCGTTAGACAAATCCGTAACGACTGCACGTGGGAAAGAGTCCGGTCTGTCTGCTTTCTGTCCCATATGAGATTAGGCCGCGACCTAATATGAACATGCACCATCAGCTTTGTATGTATTAAAGCAGTCATTTTCGGTGCTTGTTAAAGGGAGAGCATCCAATTGATGTGGCGTTTCTTTTGTTTGTTATCGGATTCCGGTTTTTGTCAACCTCATGGCTTTTTGCCATTGACCTCAAGTTTCTTGCTTGTATAGTTTTTTAGGTAAGCCTACCATGGAAGATCAAATGTACGTAGTTTTTGGTTTGAGGTTTTCATACAGCGGGTTTTGCCTGTGAAGGTTTCCAATGTTTATAGAGTAGTGCATGCTCCTTCCTTCCTGGTTTGTTACACTAGGCTTTCCTCTTCAAGAGCCCCTTTAATCGGACAGTTACCATATATTTTGGTAATGGTCCTATGGTTTCGATTTTATGGCCATTACGGCTATTTTTTTCATAATCGTGACCACAAATAACGATTGGATGGTCATCCAGCTATTTCTGTGTTGAGTTGCCGAGAATTGTCACGACCTTACATCTCTCACTTGGACATTCGAGCAAAGTGTACTTTCATACTAGTTTTCTCCCACTTTTGTGGAGTTTTCCTAGTAATATCATTTCATGATTGTTATTGCAATCACTACCCGTTATCTGGTTATTTACCTACACAACAATCAAAATATCTCAAACTCATGTTTATAACATGTTTTGAGAAAAGCTCCTTTGTTATGCCTTTAATCAAGAGGTTTTCCAACATATCATTTGTAGGCATATATGATATGGATATTTCCTTTCTCATAACCATATCATGAACATAGTAGTATTTAACCATTATATGCTTGCTTTTAGAGCTATCACCTCCACTCTTGATAACAGTAATTGTTGCATTGTTGTCACAGTAAATGACAACAGGCTTGTCGATTATTTTCAGCTTCAATTCACGTATGAAGTGGCTTATCCAAACAACACTCGTGCAGTCATACAACAAGCTACATGCTCAACTCTCTGAATATGCAATGCTACACAATCCTGTTTCTTATATGCACAAGAAATAATAACACCTCCCAATAAGAATATTTGCCCCGAGATGGATTTGTTGTTATCTTTGCTCCCAATAAAGTCAGCATCTTAGTATCCTACCACTTTCAATTCATCTACTTGAAAACACAATTTCAAGTCTCTTGTTCCTTTCAAATATCTTAAAATCCTTCTTACAGCTATTCAATGTTGTCATCAAGGATTACTTTGATATCTACTCACAAGACCAACAACAAAACTGATATAAGGTTTTGTACACAATATAGCATACATCAAGTTACCCACAACTTGTGCATAAGGAACATTTGGCTTATCGTCTCCTTCACCGGGATAATTAGTCTTACTTAGTTTAACCATTTTTGCAACGAGTATAACAGCAGACTTGCATTTACCCATTTTGAACTTCTTGAAGGTATAATCAATATATCCCTCCTAACTTAGGTATAAGAGTTTAGATTCTCTATCAAAAGATCTTTATACCCAAGATATAGGATGCTTCCCCCATATCCTTCATTTTGAACCTTGAATTTAACTATGACTTGGTTTTAACAATCATCTCATTGTCATTCTCAGTCAATAATATGTCATCTACATATAATGATAAAATGATAAAGTATATCCCACTATTCCAAACATACACACAGTGATCAAGTTCATTAGCAACAAACACAAGTTCTATAATGACATTTTGAAAAGTCAAATACCATTGACGAGGTGAATGCTTTAGGCCATATAGGGATTTTCTCAACCTATTCTTGACCTTCAACTACAAATCTTTTAGGTTGATGCATGTATATGATTTCATCTAAATCTCCGTTTAAAAAAGTTGTTTTTACATCTAACTGATGTAAGTCCAAATCATAATATGCAGATATTGCTAAGATTATCCTTATGGGTGTAAATTTCGTAACTGAGAAATATGTCTCAACATTATTTATCTCCTCTTTTTACGAAAAACTCTTTCCAACAAACCTCGCTTTAAACTTGTCGATTGAACCATCGACCTTATATTTCTTTTTCAGAACCCATTTACAGCCTATAGATTTCCTTCCTTTTGGCATATCATCCAATTCTCATACTTGTTTTTTCTCAATGGATTTAATTTCTTTATCCATGGCTTTCTCCCAGTCTGTTGCTTCCGATGAGTTCATAGATTGTTGATAAGTTATCAATCAACTCATCTAAATCCATCGAATTACATACTTCTCCTATAAGATAAGTGTGATAATCTTTTAAGTAAGACAGTGTGGTCCTAGGCCTTTTATGTCCACTTAGAGTTTTGATTGTTTTAGGAAGATCTTCTATATGTTCAACTGATGATTGGTCAAGATCTACTAGATCATCAGTATATTCATCATTATTTTTCAAGATGTCATTCTTAGTATTTTCTAAGAATTCAACATCTCTACTTTCTATCAATTCGTGGTTCTTATGATAAAATTGATATCCATTTGAACCTTTAGGATATCTGATGAATATACATCTCAAGGACCTACTGTTTAGCTTATCTCTAGACTAATCAAGGATCTTTACATGTGTAATAGATCCATCCCCACCTCTTGAGATGACGTAGGTTGGGTTTTCTTTAAAACCGTATCTCATATAGTTTAGTGAATAGAATTTTATATGGTACTCTATTGAGTATGTATACCATTGTATTTAATGCTTCTTCCCAAAATACCTTTGGTAAAAAGGCATCAATCAACATTGACCTTGTTATATTGAGTAAGGTCCTCTTATATCTTTCAGCTATACCATTCTATTAAGGTGTCTTAGGTATTGTATTTTGTTTTGCAATACCAAAGTCTTTATAGAATTTAAGAAATTCTACAGAGGTATATTCACCACCTCTATCTGATCTTAAGACTTTGATTGAATGCCCCAATTAATTTTCAACTTCCTACATATATTCTTTAAAAGCTTCTAGTGCCTCAAATTTATATGTGAAGAGATATAAATATGTATATCTCAAGTAATTATCAATAAAAGTTATAAAATAAATATTTTTATGATATGACCTTACTCTGAATGGTTTACATAAATCCATGTGAATGACCTCTAACTGGGTTATTGTCCTTGTTGACTCTTTGGAAAAAACTTTTCTTGTCATTTTTTCTTATATACAAGGTCCACACTTGTTGAAAGTATTTTCTTCAAATCTAGTTAGTAAGTCAAAGTTGGATAATTTCCTCAACTTCTCCAGACTTATATGCTTGAGGTGTTTATGTCATATATTCACATCAACATTAAAGGCACAGTCA
Source organism: Brasenia schreberi (assembly GCA_036023115.1). Classification (NCBI taxonomy): domain Eukaryota; kingdom Viridiplantae; phylum Streptophyta; class Magnoliopsida; order Nymphaeales; family Cabombaceae; genus Brasenia; species Brasenia schreberi. The sequence continues at coordinate 9,473,253 of JAYKKT010000073.1, forward strand.
ATATAAGTAAAAGGATTTTTATTTTTATTATCATTCAGTTTGAACAATCTATATTCTACATCAAATTCTCTAGAAAATAATATTCTCCCATGTTTCCCCACAATTATCATGCCAAGAATAAACCTGATCTCAAAACCTTTCTTTACTAAATCAAGAACCGAAACTAAATTATGTCTTATTGATTGCACAATCAATACATCAGTTAGTACAACTGGTTTGCCTTGTACAAAAATTTTAAATGACATAGTGCTCAAAACGTCTAAGAAAGTGTTATTTCCCATGTACACCTAATGTTCTGATAGTTTGTATTTCTTTAGATCCATTGCCCTTTTCTTTATCTTCGAGATATGTTTGGTAGCTCCTGAGTCAATCCACCAACCAGTCACTGGGTGATCCATATAGAGACATTCTGATATTACGCAAATTATGTCCTGCTTCAATGATTGTCTGCATTTTGGGTTGTTTCCTTTACTTTTTCTATTGCAATAATCTATTTTATAGTGTCCCATCTTTCCACAGTTGAAACACTTGACCCGAGAAGTAGTTTCTTACGTTTCTTAAATAATTAACCACCCACCCTTTTTGTTATTCTTGTCAAATTTTTTATTTGGTTTATTTCTCTTTTGGTTGGGTTGCTAGACCCTATCTCATCTTATACCACTAGCAATTTTTCTTTCTTATTTTTACTCATGTGTTCTTGCTCTATTGCTAGTTTCAGAGGCAATTTAGAAATGTTAATTTCTAACCCTAATCTGAGGGTAGTGGTGACCATATTTTATGATGGGGAGAGACTGTTAGTTGATATTTACATCAGTTCTAGGATGACTGACTTTGCCACATTTGTCCTTAGTCATTACCAACATGTAGTTTACATGTTCTACTACGTTGTCTCCTTCTTTCATTTTTAAGGAATTGTATTTCTATAGTAGCAATTGTACATGCAATTTGGCATTTGTTTCATATTTAGTTGTTATGGAGTCGAACAACTCTTTTGCAGTCTCGTATTCTTCGAAGACCCTTATCAAGTCATCTTCTATGTATATCAACATAACAGTTATTGTTATTGTGTCATCCTTTAGAAATGTTTTATACATTTCTATCTGTTGCTCAGTTGCGTTTGGTGGTGGCGGACGCACAGTTTCATTTAATAGATACTCAACACCTTAAGTCTTAGAGCAAGTGGGATTCTTCTCTTCCAAGTTTGGAAGTTTAGACCATTTAACTTTTCGATTTTTGCCAGTTCCGACACACTTATTCTTAAGTTCATTTTTATGTGTTTGGAAGTTATAACAATTAGATGATATAAAAAAGAAATATTAAATAATCAACAAAACACACATAATAGGAATCTGATTAGAACGATATAGAATATCGCAAAAATGAGCTGAAAATAACTCATTTATAATATATAAACAACCTAGGATAAATTTGTAATTTTCTCAAAAAAATCTACCTTTAATAATTTCCCAAAAATACTAGGGGTAAAACCTATAATTTGATTTATCTGTCCTCTTTTATAATTTTCAGAAATGCCCAAGGATAGACTCATAAAATTACTTTTGGTATTTCTGTAAAATTCATAATTGATTGGGAGTAAATTTGTAATTTTGTCCCTCAATCCAAATCTGCAATTTTCTCAAAAGGATGGGGACAAATTTGTCTTTTGACACTATGTCAATACTGTAATAACCTGAACCGAGAAGGGCAGTAATGTAAAACAATAGCTTGGTATTTCATAATTTTCATAAACTATCGGAGGGTAAAATTTACTTTTCATTTAGTAAGAGAAAATAGTCTTTTTACCATAAAATATCTGGATATTTTCGTAATTTTGTCTGATGATAGTCTAGCAAATTTTAAAACCTGTCGGGGTAGAACAGACTTTTCAGTCCGTTGCTCGAGGCAGTTTTTGGGAAACCGCTAGTTTCAACCCACAGTTTTCTAGTGGTTTTAAAAGTGCAAAGGAGAGAGAGAGTGTGTAAAGCTGCAGGGAGAGAAGGGCGACTAGATGTGGCATTTCTTTTGTCTTCTTGCCGAATTCCGGCTTCTATCAACCTCCTGGTTTTCTATCATCGACCTCAAGTTTCTTGCTTGTATAGTTTTCCAAGTACGCCTACAACAGAAGATCAACAGTATGTGGTTTTTGGTTTGACGTTTCCATGCAACAGGTTTTGCCTGAGAAGGTTTTCGATGTTTTAGTGATATTTGATTGTGTGTGTTGATTTGTATTTGTAGAGTAACGTGTGCTCCTTCCTTCTTGGTTTGTCCCGCTAGGCTTTCCTTTTCAGGAGCCCCTTCAAACGAATAGTGGCCGTGTATTTTGGTAATTGTTCGGCAGTTTCAATTTTATGGCCGTTACGGCAATTCTTTTTGGAACCATTACCACATATAATGGTTGGATGGCCAGTCCAACCATTTTTGTCCACCATTATATGTGTTGGGTTGCTGAGAATGGCCACAACCTTACAATTGAAGCCTCCATATTATATACATAAAATGCATGAATGTGAAAAGATAGCAATTTAAAGCAAACCACAAGAGATAACAGAAGAAATTGAAGAAAAAGATGCACAATTTGGTATTCAAGATAACATTGGCCGAGTATAGTAATGCAATACAGTTATTCACCGATAGGAACAGTAGTGAGTGAGCCCGTCGTCGCCATTAATTGAGGGGAATGATTTTCATGGGAACCATTTTCTCACGTCCTCGAGAGCGATTAAATACTAGAACACTTTAAGAAAACGAGAATCAAACCAAGCAAGTTGGAGCCACAAGTTGCACCTTATTGCCAAACCTTTCGGTGGACGATGTGGTAGCCCAAATCTGACGATGTGTTTGCAATCGAAGAGTGACATAATGAATCCAGTTCTTGACAAACGCCCTGGTGGGAATTTCATTCACAAATTCAAACCGCCTGCAATAGTGCACTGATGTGCAGCATGTTAGTAAGGCATGCACAACGGTTGGTTCTCGTTTTGGTTCCGGTTTGAGTCTCAAGCCACCCGAAACCAGAAACTGTTTAGAATCATTGATTCCGGATCTGGTTCCATCGGAAATGAAACTGGAACTGATCTGGGTAGTCTCCTGTTCTGAGTCCAGTTTGAACGGTTCCGGTTCCTGGCCTGTGAGGCCAGTTCTAAAGTGACCATGTCTTGTTATAATAAATCCTTTTTGGATATAAACCCTCAAATCAATAGTCTATTCTTTGATTAACCTTTGGGGTTGCAAGTGATCCAAGCTTCTCGCACTTGTCTCGAGTACCTCGCAAGCCTAATTGAGCTAAAATTGGTTTATGTATTGGTTCAATCTACAGTGGGTCAATCATATCCGGCTTTTGTAATGTAGTTTAGATCATTCAACCCAGCTTAATTGAATCGAACTTGGCTGCACTAAGCACAAACGAGCCTAACAAGCTGATCAAGCTTGAGTTATTCAAACATAAGTAACTCAAGCTCAAGCCTAAAGACCGAAAATCGGTTGAGCTCGACTCAACTTGATTACATCCCTATCAACCTTTCATCATATGATTACTTTTAAATTTACCATTTTAATTAAGCAAATCAAACTGTGAGTAGTGACTAAGCCTACATGTGGAGAGAAATTGTTAACAAAGTGATATATCACATGCACAGGCCTGGACGCACACAGATGCATATGCAACACGGGCTTTTATTTTATTAGAGGTATTTCTGTGAATTTCTGTGAATTTTGATTAAAAGTGGAGCAGTATGTCCATGTAAACATAAGATAAGATAAGCCTTCGTACTATTAACAAAACCTGGGAGCCAAGCCGCACAATGAGGGATGGCTCACAAGTTGAAGATACCGGCACATGCATCGGGCTTCAGCCTCCCCATTGTACCAAGAAAAAGGAAAAAAAATCAAGCCTTTTGGATTCCACAGAAACGTCTTATCAATCTTAATTAGTCATCGTAAAATCATAAATTTTTATATTTGAGATTAGCTACATAAGGCAACTCTAATTCACTCATAAACCTTAACAAATAATACGTGGCCCTTATTATATTAACACAAAGAATGTCAATCATTATGCCTATTTCAGTTATCTGTTATTTTTTTGGGTAAACTGGGGGGCGAGGTGGCAGCCAAGTATAAAGCCAAATTTTAATTTGCTGGGTGAGTTTTTAAGGGAGTAATCGAGCCAAGTCGAGCTCAAGCATAAGCAAGCTTGATTCAAATTGTTAGGAAGAGAGAATGCATTTACACCAATATATATATATAGAAAGAATGATTGGATTTTGTCCACTCCCACCTATTGCTTTTGGATAGGTGTTGGCTTCTTCCACACACACAGAGAGATTGGAAAGAATTTGATGATGTGTAATGGATCTTTAAAAGCCAATCGCTTTTTTTACCTAAACCATGCAAGTTGCTGTATGTCGTTATCACCAGCGACGATATTTCGTATTGGAAAAAATTTGATGATGTGTAAAGAAAAATTCGCATTTCGGGTTGTGTTTATGTCGTAATTTCGTGTTTTCCCTTAGCTGGTCAACCCGAACCCAAACACCAACCTGATTTTCGTGTCGTTATGGGTAAACATTCAAGAACATACTGAATTACAAGTTATATAACTCAAGTTTATTGCATGTGTGTGTGTGTTTAGGTGCATGCTTGCACACATAATATAGCTGGCTCTGCGTGGGCCATGGAAAGGAAAGACTCATTACATAATAATGCGTAACTAAACTAAAGCCTTCAGATTTTGCCGTCACGGTCAAAAGATCACGGGAATGTACACGGGAAAGATCTTCCCCGGCAATAGCGACGGCTTGGAGTTTTATTCGTCAGTAAAAGAGAAGGTGGGGGGCCCTTGCTCCTCCAGAAAAGTGTTACCATCCACACAGTTGCTAACCTTTCATGGGTCGCCGTGTAGTGTTTTAGATCAGTTGTGTCGTGTCAGGCCAAACCAAAGGCGACCCAATTGCTTCACGTAATTTGAAGTAGGGTTATGTGTGAAATTTCCAGTAACTTTGTCTTTCAGGACATGTTCGTGTGTTGTGTTCTTAGAAATGTCAGGGGGAGCAGAGTTCGTTTGTTCCGTGTAACTTTGGTTTGAAAGAATGCGGATTTTTGGAGCCATATTAGAAGGGGAAAATATGTGCATATAGAAGAGATTTTATCAGAATATAATTCTTGATGCATAAAAATAAGTTTTAAAAAGAATACATTTTTTTTGTAATTCTTACGCATCAGACACAGGAGAGTACATAGAAGTCGCAAAACTGATTCAATCTGAATTGTTGTTCATAATCTTCAGTGGCGTAGCTTTGCCAGGTGGGGCATATTTGGTCACGCGTTATAAGAAAAAAAAAGGGGGGGAAATCTTTCCCCATGCGAGTCCTATCATTGCCACAAATGAAGTCAATTTATTGGAAGGTAACCGGGTCCATGCATCACAATTTTTCTATTTAGATTTCTTTAGATGCTATCAAACATTGTCTGCATTTTATATATAATATACTTATATATATATATATATATATATATATATATATATATATATATATATATATAGGAGAGGGAGAAAAACCAATATATGATGGATTGTTGAAATTTAAATTTAAAAAGCAAAAAGTGCTTAAATATATTTTTTTATTTTTAATATACTTTTTACTTTTGAGATTTCAATATTATTATCTATTATCAAAGATAGGCCGTAGATATTTGTTTAGAATATTATATCATTTAAAAGAATTTCTTTTTCACCTATAAACTCAAATAACAAAACGTGCATGTTACTGACATCATAATACAGTCAATCCGAATCAAAAAGCATGTTTTCGATTATCTGAAATTATTATATTTAAGAATTAGTTGCATTAAAATCATATACTTAGAAACTCCATTGCACAAACTTCTATTGTAGCAAAAACTGCAAATATGCAATAAATTAGTATATTGAACGTGAAATAAAATAAAAAATTAAATAGCACAACTAATATTAAATATATTTCATAATAGTTTATCAAATATTACATGGCTTTATGTGGACATGCAAAATCAAACTTTGCCCAAATAGAAGGACAAAGCACATCGTCTGGTGCTAATGTTTTCTTTCATTGCGGCTGAATTATTGAAAATCAACAAATAAATCATGACAATAACATATTGATTAGTATATTAATGACTAAAACTATTAGTTGATCTAAATTAAGGCAAGGTGAAGAGTCTCACTCATATAATTTGCGAGGCAATCAACTTCATATTTGTTGAATTAAGGATCTTCTTTTGCTTCCTAGAGGTGTCACTGGTGGTATTTGATTAGCGAAGCTGTGGAATATAATTATAGCCAACAGATTCAACTGTGGGCTACGCGTGCTCTTCTCGGAACTCTGAATGAGGCGGACTCCCCAAGTTGCATCAATTTAGCTCCTCCACTGAATAAACTTACTTGCCTGTTCAATGAAGTCAAAAGTTTCGAAATTCATAGTTATCGTTACGCACCGTCGGTTTCCGGCGATTCAGTTCCGGACTGTGTATTTCAAATTTTCGTCTGGTTGGTGGAATTATCAATCCACTGAAAATGGGATTGCCACTATTTCAGAAAAAAAAAAAAAAACTTGTACACGTAGTGAACGTCCTACCAAATGCATAATTAAATTAGCATCAACAAGCACACCATATGTAAAAAGTGACATTCTTTACGCTAATCTTCAAAAGAGTCGAAGCTTGCTTCAAGAATAGACCAAGTTGCCGTATACGTAACTATGAGCAGGTGATCTACGAGATCATGATCTAAACCAAAATGCACGTCATTATTTACCATCTTCAGATCAGCATGTAGATGCACCGCCAGCAATGCCTTGCCAGCTAGCTAGGGAGTTGACTCACAAGTTGAACATCATGTGTTTGATACTCGGCGCATGCATTGGGCTTCGGCCTCCCTATTGTACCGAAAAGAAAGATCAATGATTGAATTTAAAGAGGACACGACACGAAAATGTCAAGCATTTTGTTCTGGATCATAATTAATCTCGTGTAATTATCATTTTATTGGTGAACATAAATATTTGCGTGAACCAACTATTGATAAGCACATTATACACGAAAAATAGTTAAGAGAAAAAGTTGATATGAACAAGTGCAAAAGATATGTGAAGGCGAATCTTCGAAAAACACATGCTCCCATTGTAGCATTGGTGTCATGATATGGTACCAGTTTTGTGACAGAATACTAGCGTCCAGCGAAGTGAGCCATCATCAAATATTATCAAACATGGTGGGTTGTTCTTGCATATGCAAATTATATAATATGATTGACGAAGATCAAAAAACGTGATAGGGAGAAGCATGTTAGAAAGAGAGAGAGAGAGGATTGGATGATCGCTGCTAGGGCCATCATAGCACACTTCATCTTCGGTCCATTTGTGTCTCCTTTATGCATTGCTTGCATGAGCCATTTATATATATATATATATATAGAGAGAGAGAGAGAGAGAGAAGGGGGGGAGTTGCTAGCACACTTTATTGGATGATTAAGAATGAAATAAGAAAAGGTTAAAGTAACTCTTTAAAAAAACAATTACAAAGTTCATTTTATGCTTTTTCCTTTTTTATTATAGACCGTCCAATCAGTTTTGAGGAATAATCCAAATTATGAAAGAGAGTTTAGCATGAATGAGATTCTAACAACCTGCATTCTCTTCGTCTTCCTCTCTCCCTATACATATATTGTATCAACCATTAGATGCAAAAGCTGTTTTTTTTCTTATCTAATGGTTGTGGCTTCCGCTAGCACGTCCAGGAAGCTCTAGCAGTGACCATTTTCTGTATGAATCTTAAAGGACTGGACCTATCCTATGCACGTCAAACACACACACATTAAAAGGAAGTATATACTAGTTTGGTTTTTTGCTAGCGTCTACTAGCATCTGTATTGTCCAACTTAATAAAAAAATGGTGTAATATATAGTTGATGCAAACGCTTATTAATGTTTTGGATGGAATATCACATTTATTTTCTGTATTGTTTTTTCATTTCCTAACGTTAATTGAATGCTTCAGTTCCTCTTTTTGTATGCTTTCTTTCATACATAAGATACCTGTGTTAATTTGGCGAACAAATAACAAAACCCGACAAAAGCATGCAAATCAACTTGCAATCATTAACAAGAGTTTGTATTATCCAGCCGATCTAACGTAAATGATGTAGCAAATTTAAGAGTGGCTAGTATGCACTAGCACCAGTCTGATAGTGGTTGGTGCTTGCTAATAGTGGTGCTAGTCCATACTAACACCTACGGTACAGTCTAGTTGGTTCGATCAGATGGGTCGACATACAATCTCTTACTAATACGATTACTGGTTTGTTAAGTTTTACATAAAGATGCAAGAACAATGAGAAGACGTCGTAGTTCGTATCAGCTGAATCGATCCCTAGAGGGAAAAGTAGATACCTCTACGATTACTTATCCCCAAAGAAGAACCGTAGGGATAGCCTTTCACTCACTAGTGTTATTCTTACTTGGATCAATTGGATTGATGAAAGCAGCTGGTATTGGGTAACACGTCATTTAGGTAGAATATACCAATATTCTTTACTGTGCGCACTTGTGTGCGTGCACATACACATATGTATATATATTTATATACATGCACACATGTATATACATATATACATGATAGTATATGAAAATCATATGCAAATATACATGTATATATAGATAGTGGTAAATGTTAAAATTTATCCTTGTTCAAATCTACTTAAATATTTGATGAATGTGATTAAAAGTTAAGATTTAAATTTAAAAAACAAAAGCTATCTTTATACTTTTTGTACTTTACATTTAATGTATAACAATATATTCTATTTTTCAAATTTAAATTCTTACCATCACATCAATCGAATAGTAAAGAACCATAAATAGGTTTGAACATGGACCATTATCTCTCTATATATATAAGATCTTACAATTTTTCACATATATAGTGATTGATGTCCTACTCTTTTACTTTTGAGAGTACGGTAGTGTTTGAAAAAATAAAAACAATACTTTTATTTTATGAATGATCCAATCTCTCTCTCTCTCTCTTTCTCTGACACCTCTACAAGTGGCTTTGTATTCGCGGCTCTTGTCGAGCAAGAGGGAAATACGATCACATGAAACAAACACCTCTCCATAAATGAAGTATGGGCCTCACCTTTTTACCATAAGAAAACATTTCCAATGTGCGCCGCAAAAGGAATTTCCTTATGAAATCTTACAAGGTACAAAAGCGTGGACCACCACCGCTAATTAAGCCTAACAGGCCGACATGGGACCTTCGCTTTGCTTTACTGTCACTAGTTTGTTTTACCAACATCAGATGAGGAAAACTTTTCACAAGAATTTTTTTTCTGCCTATTTACATCCGACGCGCTAGTCATGCCTCGTCGAAAGAAATTAGCTTGCTGAACAACTGGTTAGGTGCATGGTCTGGTTCCGAAAATTGGTGGCTTGCACCCACTTGGTCCTGGCTCGTTGGACCTTCAACGATACTATAGTTTGAATATGAACTCGATCCGATTCACTTAGTCTCTCATTTCGTGTTCATGCCAGAAACCGATGAACGCGAACATGACCCGACTTATCAGCATGTTACTTCAGGTGGACATGCATAGATATTTTAGGTGATGTCTCTGTCGGGTGACAATTATGTATTCTCTCACTCTCATGTTGTGTTTGTACAAAATAAATGTCAAACCGGGTGACACAATTTCCGGGTTACTTTGGGTGAATGTGAACACGGACTTTTCTGGTCGGGTCCTTGTAGGCTCTTCTGTTGTAGCTTGTCTTGCCACCCTTTTTTCACATTAGCGTTTGAATACCTACATCAGCTTCAGTGTCTGACTTTCACCTGATTGCATAATTGGATCCAATTAAAACACAAACAAATGGATCCCTACACTATACACTAAAAATCACAAAATACGTATTGTTTGATATCAGGCAAGATAACACGGCTTGCCGGCATCGATTGGAAATCCGGTAGCGACCCCATCATGATCAACATGTCCAGCGGCAGGTTTCCGATCACGACACTCAGTGCTGCTTTATTGACAGGGACCCGGAAAGTGGGGACTCGATCCAGAACCGACGACAGCTACAACTCGGGGCAGAGCCGACGACCCAAAACCGACCCCTTGGCCCAACCGTGAACTGCCGTCCATCTCATCTGAGGGCATGATCGTCATTATCAACATCAACGGGAACCCCTTGAGCTCCGTAATTGACGGCGTTAAAAACAGCGGACATGATCGTCATTTTGCCTGATTCCCAGAGACAAAAATGTCCGTCCTTCCGTGCAACCTCACCCTAAGGTTGCTAGAAACGGAAACTGTCGCGAAATGACCTGAATTTTTTATGCCTGTGTCCACCCGAAGCAAAAACGAAATGGAGTCGTGTTTCGATTAACCTGTTTTCAACACGAAGAAGACCCCACAATGCCAATGTTGCGGCCAAGAAAGCACCCTGCATAAGGATCTATGACTTTGCGTTCAACTGACTTGCTTTGACACGAATATGAAGTTACGAGATACAAACACGATTAGAAACATGCAATCACCACGCAAAGTCCCGTCTTAAACAATTTTATGGGTTACTATTTGAAAAGTTTAAACTTGGTTTGTGTAAGGTTGACCCTTGTAAGGCTAGTCCCAAATTCGGATAAAAGAGAGTTGCATTAGGCTTTTGACAATCACCGTAAAATTTTATTCCACTTACTTATCATAAATATATAAATTATGATAGACGATATGAAAACAAAGAATCCACGTAACTTACCCATAGAAAAGGCTTAATTGTTGTTGTTTTTTATTAGACTAACAAATTCCTAGAAAGGATTAAAAGGTGGTGGTTCTTCGAGACCGGCGAGCTTTAAATGTTAATAAAGCAACAAAAAGAGGCTATTTTTACGAAATTTCGATACCAATCATTTTTGTACTGAAATTTTAATATTTTTATTGAAAACCAAACAAAAGAAGAGAGAGAGAGAGAGAGAATAACCATAGCGACCCAGCGTTGCCGGTACTGTTTGGAGGCATGGAATCTTCCCTTTATGCCAACTAATAACTGCAAAAAAATAAATAAAATAAAGGACTTGGCCTGAAAAGGTACTCACCTCATTCAAAGCTTCTACTAACAAAACTTGGAAAATTTGTGGTTAGCAGCCCTACTTATAGTGAAATAACTGTTGGGTGCTTCAAAATTAAGACATTTTCAGATTGGCTCGATATTCGCGCGGAAGTTTCACAAATCACTGCCTACAAATATAAGAAGAACAACAAAATCCATAATTCGCGTTAGGGCTGCAAAACGAGATTAGAAGTCTAATGGAGGAATGTTGTAAAAAGTTAAAAGGCCTTGGGGTCGGTCTGAAATTTACCTAGTCATATGACGAATAAGCATCTGCCAGCAGCCACGAAGCAACCATGTTCAATTCAACTCCATTCATGGCAAGTTAGTTTTTCACTTGTGTCGATATTTATTAATATTATCATTTGAAATTCTTCCATAACCATAATTATTCTATCAAAAACTTTGATGTATTATCAGAGTTATTATGTCGCATATGCATATGTAGATGATAGACTTAAGAAAAAGCACAGGGCCGGGGCAAATTTCGGGTTTTTAATCCTTACAGCCGGTCTTAAGAACATACTAATTATTCATGGCATTATCGATATATGGTTTTGAAGACGAGCTAAAACGATCACAAACGCTAGTTCAAACTCTATTGTGAACTCGGCTCGTTTTGATATGATGAGCAACTCGTTCATATGTTTCGTGTGGGCCCATTTGACAACCTTAAGCCAGGCCGTTAAACATAAAAGGTTCTCTTTCCATGCTATTTTTTAAAGATATAATGTTCAAAATATTAATTTACCTCGGAGCATTGAAGAGGCAATCGACGATGCCCCGCTAACGGGAACGTCTCGAAGGATATATTTCTAAGGGTATCTTTGTAATTTTGGAAGTCCCCACACCACAAAGCAAAAAGAAGTGGAGAGTACATTTCGGTGAGACGCGGAAGCATGACAAGATACTAATATATCTTGCCTCAATGTTGGAATCATCTAATGGCTCGGAACTCACGATCGGTGCTAGGATACGCACAACCTAGCAAGTCTTTCACAAAGGATGTAATGATTCAACAAAAGCTTAAGACTGATAATTGGGAGGGTCAATTGGAGTAATATCAAAAAAACTTGAAAGTAAATAAGAAAATAAAGAGATTGTATTGATAGCAGTAAATGTACGTGGTCACAACACGCTTATAACTTAGAGACTGTTAATGAGTACAAAAGAAAAGGGTACCCTTAACTACAACAAGAGCTCAAAATTAAGTACTAAAAGTTAAAAGGTGGTTTCCACGCAGGGACCTGATTACACAACCATGATGCGAAAATTCACTCATGGAGGGGTCTTGGGTCACATTCTCTCCCACCTAAGCATTTGACAACCTCAACAAGCTTCATAGTGATACTCTTGCAATTCTTAGAACTGTTAACACATTGTATGTCTTTCGACTCCATGTACCTTCAGCTTTTGCAGCTTTTATTGTCTAAAATGGTATAGGTGCTCATAATAGTTACGGCTTACACGTGTTCCATGTCTGCATGATAAGCCTTAGGTTTGCTTGTATGGAAGGCAGTTTGCATTCGGTTATTGACAGGCTATAGTTGGAACACCCGATCCCTTACCCTCAAAATGACTGGTTGAGGATCGTCATCCTTTTGAATCGTTGTAGCGTGTTGTCTCATGATAAGATCATCACACCACTTTGAGTACGTCTACTTCTTCATGCACGTCGTTGCCTTCATATTGAGCGATTGGGTAAAATCACGCTTCTCCTATTCATCAACACATAAATTGTTTGCTGTTGACAGTGTCTTGGAGTGTTGTACAACTTTCCTCTATTGTGCCTCTAGTTGTCCTCTAAGTCATTTGCTCCTAAGTAACTTACATTGAATCCATCGTCTAACCTTGCCAGCAATAGACTTGCATCATCATCTCTTAGAATTGATACTTGTACTTAGCTTAAACCCACCATGCTTGCCAGACTTCCCGTACTAACGACCTACCTCTTCCCCGTGGGGTAGTTTCCTTAGAGGTGCAGTGGGTAAAACGTATTTGTACTCTTTTAGTCCTACAACATTAGTATTTGAAGACACCCTACAGTGTCACTTCCAACGTGACATCCCCTTGCTTCTGACCTTCTCTAATCAAAGCACCAATACTTTTCGAACTTGATCATTATCTAAAGGCGTAATAATACGAACAACACACGGTTGATCACAATCCATGAAGACCATTGTATTTGAGGCTGGTCGTATCTTTGTATGGCTTGTCCTCAAGAACTTCATGCCCAATATCACCTAATACTCATCCAACGGTACCATAATGAAGTTGGTTACCCCGTGTCAACTCGACACTCAAGTGACAATAGTAACTACCTCTCGTAGGATGGGTTTGGACTCTGAATTCACATCTTTGATATTGCTACTACTTCCTACTATCATTAGGTTCAAACATTTAACTTCTACCAAGCACATGAAATTGTGAGTTATACCTGTATCAATCATTTCCACGGTATCCTTACCATTGATAGTAATTAAAATGTACATGACAGTCTTGTCTACATGCTTGCGTGACATTGATCTCATATCTATTACGTTCAACCATCTCAATACACCAATCATCATTGTTTCTTCTCTTAAATCACTAGCTGAATCATCCGTCCTTTGTACGACATTGCTAACGCGCACAAAGTCCGCCTTCTTGTGTTCGCACTCATTTGAGAAATGTTGGTCGCCATAATACCAACACTCTCTCCTAAAGGATCCCTTGGCCTTATCCTTCTTCTCATGGTCATTGTTCTTTCCTCAGTCTCTTGGTATGGAAGACTCGGTTGAGATATCTTTTGAAGTATCCTATCGATTTTCATTGTTCCCACCATTCTGTCTTTCAATGTTATGCATGTCTTTCGTCAAACTAGTTGACTAATGATTATCAAGTAGACGTTCTGCCGTTGTAATCGCTTTAGAAAGGATCAGCAGGTTGATATAATCTTGGAGTGATCTATTATGTCTTAAGCCATCAAGCTTCCTTTTCGTGATTACTTCAGTGTTATAGGAGAGAAAATGTTCTCATAAAGCCTATTTGAATAGATCCCAAGTGTAGATGTGACATAGTCCTGCCTCAACATCCTCTTTTATACAACGCCATCACAGCATGACATCATCTTTAAGAAACATAGCCACCACCGTTAGTTTCTCATCTTCGTCCTCAAGCTAATTAGTATTGAGATAAAGGTTCATCTGGTTTTCCAATACTTGTGCATCTCGGCCCCAACAAAGGTTTTCGGTTCTCTAACCTTGATGCGATGTGGTCGGTCCGCTCTCCCATCATGTCCATGCCTATTTGCCAACCTCTGTTCAACACCATCCAATCGATTCAGCATCTTCAGTGGAGATTGTTCTGAAGCCTATCTCTTCAGAGTTGTATAGTAACACTCTTCTCGAGTCTCTGTAGTTGGGTCTTAACATTAGTCTCATTGTCTTGGATGTGCTGCTTCAAGCGTTTCACGCAATCACTCGTAACATCGCAGGTATACTCGTAAGTATCATTGCGTCACTTAATGTCTTTAACTCCAATACTCATCTCGCCCATCAACCAGTCGAGCCTTCCGTAGCACGAGCTATAACAACATCTAAATTACTTAAAAGTTTTTCAAGCCTTGTAAGTCTTTCATCAACATCAAGCAGAATACCTAAAGTTATCTCAAGGTCAGCCACTATACATCTTTTGACTTCTCATTTCAATAACGAATGGGGTCGCCAACCATCTTAATGTCAATGACCATTGTGTGAACAATGAAAATCGTTAACAGAAAGGAATTACCTTTATACTATCAATACAGAGAGATGTGTCTCGTACCCACTTGTTGATACTTCGAGTCAAACCAACTCCAATACCAAAGTTGTCACGTCTTGACGTTAAAATCACTTAATGTCTCGAAACTCACGATCGGTGATAGAATGCACACAACCTAACAAGAATTTTACAAAGAATTCAATGGTTAAACGGAAGCTTAAGAATGATAAGACTCGTAATTTAACAAAAAAACTTAGAGAGCAAATATGAAAAAAAATAGTAGCTCGCGAGATACTTATAACTCACATCCTAACGAAAATGGTACCCGTAACTACGAGGGTCTCTCAGTCACATCCTATGTCGCTTTAAGGGTATCTTCGTCATACTATCTCGCCGCTCTACTCCCATCCTTCTCTCTCCTCTGCTTTCTAATTACCGGTTCTGTGTCTGTCTCTCTCTTGTCTTCGTCTCCTCTCGTCCCCCCCTTCGCTCTCTGTACATTTTCTCTCTCGGCAACGATATTTATAGACAGAGAGAGATTCGTGAACCCCAATATTTTTTTCTACGGGTGTGCTTCTCAATGAGTAAAAGACCAATCTGAAGCGAAGCGAGGGGATTTCCAATGATGTTTTCTTGCTGATCTCTCTCCCCCTCTCCCTCTCTCTCTCTGTTTTCGTGACTACGAAGATCACTCTCTAACTTGTCTTTGTGAATTTGAAGAACACAATGTACTTCCTCTTTGGATCAATGGGTGAGTGAATGAATGAGAAAGAGAAGAAATGAAAGGGGGAGACGAGGAAGACGAGCTGCAGGAGGTTGTGGTATCGAACTCGGAGCCATTCTCTCGCCGCCCACAGACGGCTAAAAGGGTCACTCCAACCACCTTCCTCTTCCCTCCTGCGACCATTACTGGTAGTTCCGGCAACCCCGGCGTACGGCCTCGTATCGTCGTCGAGAGGGTCCTTCCCAACGGCGACGTCTACTCGGGGGAGCTCTCTGGAAGCGTTCCGCACGGCGTTGGCAAGTACCTATGGTCCGACGGGTGCATGTACGAAGGGGAGTGGGTGGCTGGAAAGACAGCCGGAAACGGGAAGTTCTCGTGGCCCTCCGGCGCGTCCTATGAAGGGGAGTTCAACTCGGGGTTTATGGAAGGCTCCGGCACGTTCATCGGCGTCGGCAGTGATACGTACCGGGGAATGTGGGCGGCCAACCAGAAGCACGGGTTTGGCCGGAAAACGTACGGCAACGGCGACACGTATGAGGGGTACTGGAAGCGGAACTTGCACGAGGGGGAAGGAAAGTACGTTTGGAAGAACGGTAACGTCTATGAGGGAGAATGGCGTTCAGGCGTTATGTGGGGGAAGGGAGTTCTCATTTGGGCTGATGGAAGCGGGTACGAGGGACAGTGGGAGAACGGGGTTCCAACGGGAGAAGGAGTTTTCCGGTGGCCGGACGGGTACTCCTTCCGTGGCCGGAATTTTGGCGGTAATGCGGCCGGAGAACATCTCCCCAGAAAGCGGCCGTCGGTAGACGGGAGATTTAGCCGGACTTTCGACCGGATCTGTATTTGGGAGTCCGATGGCGAGGCCGGAGACATCACGTGCGATATTATCGACGGGAACTCCGTGTTCTGGAAAGGGGATACCGGCGGGAATCGCGGCCTTGTATTCGTTGGAAAGGGGACGCCGGCGAGGTTTTCCGCGGAGGCCAAGAAGCAGGGGCAGCCTATATGTAAGGGGCACAAGAATTACGAGTTGATGTTGAATCTGCAATTGGGTATAAGGTAATCAACTCCTCTTCTTGGATCGGTTAAAATTTTAATGGATGTTTTTAGGGATTTTCTTGCATACTTTGACGTTTCTGGGATTTTCCTCAAACGGGTCTCTTATTCTCGCGAAAGGAAGTTCGTGAATATCTTTTCTTCACAACCTTCATCTGTTCCTTTTTGTTTTGGAATGATTTAGTTTGTGATGCAAGATTTCCTTTTCGGAGCTCTTGTATTTTCTCGAAGGCTCACGATTTTCTATTGGTGATTTTGGGGATTGGATGGTAGCTTTCAATGGAAGTTTCTTCATGTGTATAATGTCGGCATTCCTCTGCTAGCTGAGTTGTATTTCTTATATATATATGGTAGGTAACAGTTAGAAATGATTTGTTGGTGAGTTAACAGATCCATATTTCATTAAAAAATTATTTTCTTTTCTTTTTCTTTCTATTAACTATAGGTATTCGGTAGGGAAATCATCAGCATCGTTGATGCGAGAACTGAAACCAACAGATTTTGATCCGAAGGAGAGGGTATGGATCAGATTTCAGTCGGAGGGATCTAAGATTACTCCTCCACATCAATCCGTGGAGTTTAGGTGGAAAGATTACTGCCCGGCAGTTTTCAGGTTTGTGATGTTCATCTCTCTAAGGATCGTCTTTCTTTGTTTTACTGATTCTGCAGATCTCGCTTGCTTTCCATTTCCTCATCCTTTGGAAGATCTTCGTGTAATTGGTAAATTTTATGCTCCACGTTCTGTTCGACCGGGATTGTTTTTGCTTTTGCTATCATTTTCGGTCGAGTCACCATTGGCATAAGGAGCCCAAAATCACACTTTTGTGGTGTTGGTGCTTGAAGATGTTCATCCTTCGATTTATGTTAGTGTACTTTCGAGCGAAATCTAATTCAAATTTTCTTTTGTCTTGAAATTTGATTTGTTTTCCAAAATCCAATTAAATCTGATTCATTTTTGTTGTATGATTGTGACTGATGAAAATTGCTACATGTGCAATGCTCTTGTTAGCATTAACGATATAGGGTTACAATTTTGCGATCCTTGCTTTCCCTTTCCATAACAGTCTGTTGCCGATAGAGAATATTTATTTACTTGAATTCTTGAATATGTGATCAGACAGCTGAGGAGCCTCTTCAAGATTGACCCTGCCGATTACATGCTATCTATCTGCGGAAACGATGCTCTCCGGGAGCTGTCGTCGCCCGGTAAAAGCGGAAGCTTCTTCTACCTTACTCATGATGACCGTTTCATGATAAAGACCGTCAAGAAATCCGAAGTGAAGGTAATTTCTTCTCTCGCCTGTGCTAGCTGTGATCATTTCCTCCAGCGTCATAAGACTGTGAGGCCAATGTCAGTCAATCATGCGATCGATTGTTGACTTTCAACAATAATATTGGCAGGTTCTGCTTCGGATGCTTCCGAGTTATTACAACCATTTTCGTCAGTATGAGAACTCGATTGTGACCAAGTTTTATGGCGTCCATTGTGTGAAACCTGCAGGATGTCAGAAGGTGAATGCTCTTCAAGTTTCTGAACTTTTGGAAACCACATTGTGATGGGCAATCTTTTCTGCTCAGAATATCCAATTCATAGACGATTTGACTTGAAAGGATCTTCATATGGCCGTGCAACAGATAAGACTGAGGAGGAGATTGATGAAACTACCACCCTCAAAGACCTGGATCTGAATTTTACATTGGTTTCAGCCGTAAATTAAGGTGACTCAAATCACTCTACTGTTCTTGCTGTTGGTTTATTTTCTAAAATGCAACTATGATGTAGAAAATGGTTTCTGTAATGCACCTGTCTTGTTTGTTTTCCACGATATAACTTGATATCGAACAACAGCTGCAATTCAGAAGCCTTGCTTATTTTCTACATCGTAGCTGTCATATAAGTATAGGTACCAAACCCAGACGATTTTTTGGTCTGTGTTGGATGTTTCACCATCTATTGTGAATCTTTGGTTTTAATTCTCTCTCTCTCTCTCTCTCTCTCTCTCTCTCTCTCTCTCGAGTTGGGCTTTACATTTGCCTTGAACATAATTTTCCTTGCATGAATTGAATGATTGGAGTATATGGCTTCCTTTTGCAGCAGTACTTTGGCACGACTTGGTGCAAACATGCCTGCTAGAGTTGAGCAGGTAGACCAGAGAAGTCATTCTCCGCACAGTCAATCAAATGGTGGTGGATCGCCCGCTGGGGATGTGTATGATGTAATCCTCTATTTTGGGATCATTGACATACTTCAAGACTATGATATCAGCAAGAAACTCGAACATGCCTACAAGTCTTTCCACGTTGATCCAATATCGATATCAGCTGTGGATCCAAAGCTGTACTCGAAAAGGTTCAGGGATTTCATTAGCAGGATCTTCATGGAGGACTATTGATCTCACTCATAGTAAACATGTCAAATGACATGAGGCTCAAATTGCGTGCCCGGCTGTTGGAGTGGAGTCTGCCAGAGCTACCGCATTGGATTCAAATGGGCTAAGAGAAAGGGATGATTCTTTTCCTCAGGCAGATCAAATCGGCGATTGGCCCTTGTTTGTGAGATAGGTGGCAAGTTGTGAGATGGATATGTAAGATCAGATAAGCAGGCTGAATTTTGGATGCTCGGCCGTGGGGAAGAGTTTGGAACATATGTATATCGAATGGTGGCATTTTGGTAATTTTTTCTATTCTTCCTTTTCTTTTGGGGTACCCAATTCAGGTTTGGGAAGATCTGCAAATAACTGTACAGTTAAGAGTATAAGTGAGAGAATGAGAGAAGCAACAAGATTTACAGGAATTCAAAGTTGGTAGATAGAATTTCTCCCTCTGTATACTGTCTTACTGCTGGCTTATATCTTATAGGATCTTGCTGATAAGTCACAAAACATTTGGTATATCTCTATAAACTAAAACATAAATTTATCATGATTTAATATGCTATATTCCATGTTATAATAAAAAACAACATACATAATATACATATACATCATTGTAATATACAAGATTTACTTGAGTGTCCAATCCTATTTACTATATTGTTAAGTCTGTGAGACATATCTTTGAAGGTGCTCTTTAATGATGCCACTTGATTTTGCATTTATGAAGTTGGTATATTGATCTCCGATATGCCCTAAACTCTCTCTCCTTATGCTACTGAGTTTCGGTCAGGTGCAAAGGTCCTTCGAAAGACTATAGTATCGATCCCAAACTGTGTACAGAGGTAAGGTTTTCAAAATGATCATCTCATTGATGATACTAAGGCCTGCATGTGCAGATATAGTGGGGCCAAGAAGTAAGTAATATGAATCAACAATTTGGGATACATGGTGACCCGATGTTGGGATTTTCAAAGCAGTTGGGTTTCTTTCAAAATGATAAGAGTTGAGGTAAGAAAACATAATATAGAAGACTCTGTGATTCATTGGGACTAAGCGTTGTAGCCTTTCCTAGCAGCATATGATAGAAAAAGAAAGGTGAAGATTGTGAAATCTCCAACAAAAGCAAGAATATGATCTAAAATTAGTAAAAACAAGAATTTCAAATGAATGATCTGAAATTGTGTCTTCTAATGTGCTACAAGGGCAACCACAAGGGTTATGCTATAGTGCTTTCACTTTTTAATCAAAATCATATAAGCACAACGAGCAATAGCTCCTCTTGTTAAGGGGTCGACAAGGTCACGAGTTTGATATCCGTCATATGCATATGGCTTCAGCCTTACCATTGTGTATCATAATAAAAAATCATATATGCATCTAAAAAATGAGCAATTGCTCACGGGACTCACAAGAGATCATGAGTTTGATACCCAACACATACACCTAGCTTTAGCCCCCCCATTATACACCTAACTTAGGTATACTATCTGTTAGAACTTATTTCTTATATGCATATATAAATACATACACACTACATATACAAGTATATTATGACAAAAATCCAAATGGATTACATGAGTGGTGTTCACATTTACACAAATAAGCAAATATACGATGATAACCCTTCTGATGGGTCCTTCATATTCAAAGTAAAGAGTTCCTTCTTATTACTATTATATCACTTGATGGTTATGATCACCATGCCCACCTTCAACAAGAAGAAACAAGGAAAAAATTATAAGAGGAATGGATCAAAGAGAGAAAATTAGAGATTAACTATAAAGTAGACAGAATTAGAGATTAACTAGAAAGTAGAGAGAGATTGTTACCTTCGTCACCAGCAATGAGATTTGGTTGTCAAGCTTTTGGGATTGTCGAAAAGATTTTCAACAATTACCGATGGTTTTCGGGACCGTTAAAAAGATAATGTGATTATCGGTAATTTGTCATAATTCTGATGGTTTAACCCTTGGAATTGCTTTATGAAATATTTTGAGGGTTATAACCGTCACAATAGTTGTGCTAATTGTCACAACTCAAATTTGTACCAATTATCCCAGCTTTCTTTTTACTACTAGTAGATATTAGATATAGCATAAGACCAAATGGTGCTAACTTTATTCTTCTTGATATATATATATATATATATATATATATATATAGAGAGAGAGAGAGAGAGAGAGAGAGAGACTAGATCCTACCATAACTAGCGATATTTTCAATTGTGCCTACTCGTTGTTTTTTGGTAGCACGAGTATAATTCTAAGTTTTTGAAGGTTTTTTAAAAAGAACAAATGCTAATATTATCACACTCATACTATTAAAAAGCAATGATTAGGTATTAGTAAAAACATGTCAACGATGGGTAAGTTCAAGTCATTCTCTCTCTCTCTACTCTATATACATATAGAGACAGCATATTAATATCTTATAGGATGTAGTTAAATTACAAGAACAGTATCTTATAGGGGTCTATATATTACACGCACACGCTCCACCATGCACATTAATTTTAGATAAACGGATAGATACTGTTCTTGTAATTTAACTACATCCTATAAGATATTAATTTAAGCATATATAGACCCCTTGCAGTTTAAGTTTAGATGAACAGATCTGTCTATATGATGTGTGAGAGTATCCTTTTGCTTTTATACTACTTTGCCCGGTAAAATTCAAGAGAGTGACGCGTCACTTGTTGACTGAGTCGCACCCATCATGTCAGGAAGTTTTAACGTGACAGCTAAAGGAAAATGTCCCATAATAAAAAATGAGGTAAAAGAAAATTAAAGAAAAAAAAGAACAGTAACTGTAACCAACATAGGCCCTTTGCACATTTCCCCTTGTTTTTCCAGCATAGGGGTGACGGGTCTCTAGGTGTGGCGGTTGCGTCACATGACTGTCTCTTAACGACACAGGACACAATACTACTTCCATTTAAATATTTATGTCAACGGAGAATGACTTGTAGACAAGTCAGTCTTATAGTACACCTCCGAGGACACGAAACGAATATGAGAGAGAAGCGCAATTAATGGGGGTAGCGGCCCCGTGGTGAGCAATTAATGAAAGGAGTGAAGAAAAGTGAGGAGGAGGAGGCTGTCTTCTGTACACTTTGCCTGTGGTTGTCTGAGTCGCCGGAAAACACTGCAAATTGCCATGTCCATGTGATATTGGTGATGCCCCCAAAAGAATCCCCTCAATCACAGACTACCCATTAAATTTCTCTCTTGAGTAATTGTTGAATGCTCTTATTTTGCATTTATTTGCTTTCTTATATAAAATAGAGGCTTCATGTTTCTTGCCACCTGTTATTGTTCACAAAGACACTGGTAAATCCGTAAGTCCACTAGAACGGTGTGTGATGCCGGGCTTCATAGAATTCTAACCCTCATTCTCAAAGAGATACTCCATAAAGGTTCAGGTGATAAAATTGGATTCTCGAGAATCTACCTATGCATATCCCGGCTGCCATTGGGATCACACATACGAAAGAGAACTCAGTGTGCTCAGAGAATAATATTAGAATCACTAAAATAACATAAAATTGAAATATAACAAAACTTACTATTCAAAATTGCATTTCTATAAAATTGTTCGGAATAAATCCAGATGCACCATTAGATCTAGATTTGATTAAAACAACTTGGAACATCTGAACTACAACATAATTCCTTAAATTGTCAAAGGACCTAGGAAGCTTGTTCTTATATAAATACGAAGTATTTTCTCTAAACCTGTTGCAGTACATATTGATTCAGAACCCATTCTATATACATTGTTACATATAAACTCGTTAAAGTTTCTAAGTCCAAGGTAGTTCTTATCCAACACAATCTCATAGGGATAAACTTTATAAAAGCTTATCTTGTTATGCACAAAAATAGTTATTGATGATATAGCTATTTATTATGAACGACTGAATGTGAGTGCATCCATATTCTCCCTATCTGGAGTAGCATACTGTCAACATTAATTGGACACAACCTCTTAGACATGTATACTCTTGCATTCTCTTTATCAACTATATTCTTGAAATTTTTTAAATTATATGCATGCTCCTCAAAAGCAAATAAAATGTATTAATATGTAAATGTATGCATGATACAATGGAATCATATATATACATATATACGCACACACACACACACACACACACACACATATATATATATATATCAGTTAGTTAGAGAGAGATAGAAGATTGATATGAATATAGTTTATACTACAGCCCAACCAAACTCCAGTTCAAAGGTTGAAAATGAGACAGGAGCTCAATTGTCTTGCTGAACTCTAGTTGAAGAAAATGTTTCGACTGTTTTGTCCATATTATCAGGTCTTTTCAGGTCGATCAATAAGTATGGGAAAATATCATAATATCTTCACTATTTTTAAAGACAAAATACATTCTAAAAGCCGGTTTTGTTTGCTTGAATTATGAACTTTACCATAACGATGTTGATCATATATCAATTCGTTCTTTTTTTTGGTGAAGTATAACATCAGTATCCTTAAGTCCAAATGAGCCGACTAATCCGGTTCGTGCCAAGTCGGCCCACTGTTGGGGGCCAGTGCTGGTTTTCTCCATTCTAAAATTTTAGAGGTACGAGTCGATCTGTAGGACTATCGGCACTAAAGGAGTAAGACTACACTTCAATCAAGCCGCAACTACAACCATAACTAAAATGGATGTTTGGAGCCCTACTCGGCATCTCCTGTTTAAAAATATCGTGATAATATAGTGATATTTTCAGGCTTCTTTATATCTTCCTTCCTTTTGCTATTTTCGCTTCTAATATTTTTTGGTGTCATTAAATATTCGAGGATGACATTAGTTGAAATGTAATGCCTTTTTCTTTCTTTATTTGTCTATAAAACATTTTCAATTTTGAAAAAAATCTCAAGTGCTTTAAGAAAGATGTTTGCGTAATAGAACGATAATATTGTCCTACATAACACTTGTTCTATTCATCGAGTGGGCCAGGAGTCTAGCACGATCAGGTCCTGACCAAGAGGAATGGAAGGAAACGGACTTGAACCAGCTGGAAGGGTTGACCCAGAACCAAACCGACCACAGTACCAGCTGGCACCAGAACAAGGGAAACAGGAATTGCTTAGTGATCCCCCACAGTTTGGTTCTCATTCTTCCAGTCAGGCAACCGGACCAAAAAAAACCCAGAACCAATGATCCAAAACTGCTGTTCCAAGGCATTTTTATTTATATTCCAGCTTTAGAATACTATTTTTATTTAATGATAAATCTAAAATGGGAACAGAACCAAGAAACATATGGAATCAGCTCGGATCAGAAACCGACACAACCAGAACCACACCTTGAGGGGGAAATTTGAGTTCCGACAGTTTTTTGTTGAAACCAGACCCATCAGTTTTGAGTGGTGGTCCTGGTTTACCCAGAACCCACAATATGTACCCGAGATGGAAGCAGTTTAAATAGAATTTAACACCATACCACCTACTGTTGTCGGGCTGAGGTCGAGAATCAAATGAAGCATTGAAGTCAACAATGCCACTCCATCGATGTTTTAATGTAGTGAATACATTGGGCATCCTGATTTCACTTCAGCTAATTAGGCCAATTATCTTGTAAAAGATGAAATTCTAAGTGGAAAAGAACAAACATTTAATAAGAAAACCAATTAAAAACTTTAATCATGTTTTGGGTACATTAATTAATAATTTAAAAAAATGGGGGAAGTACGGTTTATAAGATGGATCTTTCATATTCTATTTTTTCCCGATCTTTCAGGAACATAGCAAGTCCTTTTGTTTGTCATTATGGTTGGGTAGACTTAACTCCGTCCATGTAAGGGATCACCCTTGCATAGCAAGTCCCAAACACAGATAAAGGAGGATGGTTGCGTTAGGCGCAGTGTAAAACTTTGTTGGACTTATTTATTATGGATTATATAAATTATGATAGGGCTATATAGAAACAAAGAATCCATATAGCCAACCCAAAAGGCTTAGTCGTTATTGTTGTATAGTCGGGTAGACTTGTTCGGTTCCAACCCGCCCTGGAGGGTTGACCCTAGATGGGACTGGATCTAGAATCTACCAGATCCTGAACTGGACTGAAATCAGGAAACTCCACAGTTTAGTTCTGGTTCCACCTGGACTCCACGTTTTGCGACAAGCCTTTTGCTACTAATGTTTTCGAAAGTTTCATATAGTTTCTGTTTCTGCCATACTAAAACCGAAACCAAAGCCGGGTACAGGACCTGTTCGTTCCGTTTTCTGGCTTTGGTGAAATTGAAAACGTCGGCTCAAAAACAGCAGTCTTGGTTTACCTGGAACCAGTGGTCAGGGTCACTGAGGGACGTGCATCCGGTTCACTTTGAGAAGTGTAGTCACACATATAGCGCTTTATGTACATCTCTATTCAGCTAACTTTCATACTTATATCAGATAGATACATAGAGATAGAGAGAGTGTGTCGGGGTATGTGTTGTCACAATTAAGTGTTCAAACAAGTCTCAACCATGAATCTTAGTTGATGGATTGTTTAAATTTGAATTTAAAATGAAAACTAGTTTTATACTTTTTATAAATCTAAGAAATTCATATATATACTTTTTACTTTTTTATTTCAAAGTTTAACCATCAATCACCTAAAACTGATGATTTAAAATTTTCAAAATATGCTAGCATATCCAATGTTCTCTCTCTATAGAGAGAGCGGGAGGGAGGGAAAGATGCAAAGTTGTGAAGAAGGGTCTTGTACAAACATAGCTTGTTCTCCTAAACTACCCGAAACCTAAAAAGTCAAAAAACTTAAACTTTAGAAAAATCATGGAATCGATGCCGGTTCAGGTTTTGCATCCATGAAGGGGGAACTGGAACCATACCGGTGAAGCTCAGTATTGAGTTTGGTTTCACCTGTTTTGGTTGGAACCACCGAGTTGGTTCCGCTTTAGTCATGTGTAAGTCTATCTCTCTCTGATACATACACAATATTTCCTTATTTAACAATGCAAAAGAAAGGCCAATTACTCAAAAAAAGTTTTTGAAAAGCTAAGAAAGCTCTGACTCTTGAGTTCAGTTAGTGTTATGTCATGCTCGATCCTTCCTCCCTAACACCTCTCTTCTCTAACATGAAAAAGCTGCCTTCCTTCCTTTCCTCGCTTTTCTTTATTAATGTGTTTATTAAGCTCATACATATTGTTCATTATCATAATTGCTATTAATACATTCCTTTTACTAAACATACACCCTTTTATAAAAATTTCAAAATTATCATATAATAGACTCTCGATATACTATACATAACGATACTGAGATTGATGAAAGTGAACCGAGTGACCCATTTATTTATTAGTTGAATGATGATACATGTGATGATGCATTTGTTGATTGTGAGGGTGATGGACTTGATTATGAGTTTGTGTTTACTACATATGTAATATTTTATAGTCAGTATAACCTCGTTCAATGGGTAAGAACTGTTGGGAGGAACCACAATATTATTAACATCATTCTTCGATTGAAAAGTAAAGATATGTGAAACAAAGTATGACTCAGGTGTGAAAGAAGCGATGAAAACAACAGCAACAAAAAAGTTAACGTTGAAAGTCGTTGTTAGACCGATACAAAGAAGGTAAAATGTCCATTCTTACTTATATGAGAGAGTGAAACCGATGGTTTGTGGAGATTGAATTATAGTTAATGGTATGCATAATCACCCTCTAGCCTTTTATTTGAAAGGATAAATATTTGTAGGTTGACTTAATGATGTTAAGTATAGTATGACAAAAGTGATAAGCAAAAGTCATTGTAATTCAAAGCATATTTTGTCACAATTGAAACATCTTCATGATATGAATGTTAGCACAATGAGGCATACTTACAATGTGAGGATAAAAATTAGGAAAGAGGATATGGGTGGTCAAACTGTTCTTCAACAACTATTATATTCATTAGATAGTCACCAATACCACACTTAACATAGAAGGATACTAGATAAAGACATTGTTAGTGATGTGTTTGTATATCCTTGGTCAATTGAGTTATTACATGAATTCTTAAAGGTGTTGGAGTTTGATTGTATATATAAGACAAACATGTATGAGTTACTTTTTGTTATATTTGTTGATATTTATTTTAACTAACCATAATTTCTCTATATCATTTGCAAGTATAAGATGTCTTTCCTTGAGGCACATGTATAAGATGTTTTTTCTCGAGGTTGTACGATTTACATTAACAATTAATATTTTTTTATGACATTTGCCTTCATAGCATAGAGAAAGAAGATAATTATGTGCGGGTGTTAAGATGTATAAGGGAGTTGTATATAGTAAATAAATTTTCATATATAGTTTGTGGTGATTGTGATCTTGTACTTATGAATGCAATTGATATCATATTCTAAGAGGCAATACATTTTTTATGCATGCGTCATATTACCAAGAACATTGAGATATATATAATTCGGTTGACAAGAAATAAAGAAATAGTCATTATATTTGTTGATAGTTAGAGAAAGGTTGTTGACTGAGAAGATGAGAGTATGTATACAAAGGCATTAGTTATTATGGAGATAAAATAAAAAAAATTATCCATCATGCTTTCTTAGAGCCCATATAAATAAAAGATAGTCTCATCATAAGCATACAAGGAGGAGGTGTATTATGACACTCAGATAACTAACTTATAAGTGAATATACTTATTTTTGCATATATACATCATTATTTTATTTTGAATCATGTAATGCTTATGGTATATTAGTGTACATGATTGAGGGTGTACATACAAGGTTAAAAGGATTTCTTGGCAACCCTACTAGGCGATTCGATATGATATAGACATAACTCCATTCATTGATAGAGTTGTAGGTCATGAAACTAAAGAATACATTTAAGGAATCATGAACTACGCAAAACATGATAAAAAATCTAGAGAGAAGAGTCCCACGTTATGCACTGTCAAAGAGATGATTCATATGAAAACAATAGGTATTGATCTGGTTTCATGCCGATATATACTACAATGGTCACATGAGTTGCCATGTGCTCACGAGATCAATATTCTTTTAAAGAATAGTGAGACACTTCAACTTTTTTCAATTGATGTATTTTAGAAGAAATTTGACATAAAGGTAGAAAAACCTTTTAACATTTGAGTATGAAGATGAGGACTAAAGAAAGATAACTAAGCATGTATGACATTATCCAACAACTAATGGTTTATCTAATATAGAAAAATAAAGCAAGTTAGTTGGTTGACTTGTTTAACTAAGAGGGATTTGTCATCATTGGAGTATGCAAGAAGCAGTGCTACTTGAGGAAAGGACAGTAGGAGATGAGAATGTGGGCATGGCCGAGGGCATGGAGTGTTTCTTAATGTAGTTTTTCTTCTTCAAGTAGTTTTTATCTTATACCCAATGTTAATAAAGATTCCATTACTTTATTTATTGATACTTCTCATGACAAAAAGACTACCAAAATATTAGATTTTGGATAACCCAATAAGATGTAGATACCTTGGTTTATGATCCTATATGTTGATAAATGTGTGAACGTTCTTAGAGATGATAATTGTGCCTACCGCATTGGGGAACTTTTAGGAGAAGGGTGAGGCTTAGTGGCATGAAGCTCGTAGATTGTATTTTAGGGAGGTTGCAAGTCATCGACATATATATTATCTTGTCTTTATAGAGGAGGAAAGTAATAATGTTATTCTCTATCACATTGCATATTAAGAGGATAGTCAATGTCCTAAGTATTGGATGTCGATACTCAATATGGGTTGGGTCATAACCATGGTATAGAATGTTGCATTAGTACAATTTTCTAGGGTTAGGTCAACAATATTTTTTATTATTAGAAGACGACGACCAATCACCTGTGTGTTATGTGTGATACATGTGCTATGATAAATCGGGACAATTTTTCACAGTAAGTACATATTTGTTAACTTGTTATATATTAGTTGACTTGTTGTATTGAGTTTGATTACTTACTTTGTCTTATATTTTTGTAGATAGATATGGTGAATAGATTCTCGTTGCCACCTATATTTCCATCTTTCCAAAGCTATATACATGACAATAATTTTTATTGGGATTTACCATTTTCGGAGCGTATTACATATTATCTTGAACTAATTGGACCGAGTGATAGATAATATATA
The DNA here is from genome assembly GCA_036023115.1 of Brasenia schreberi. Taxonomy (NCBI): domain Eukaryota; kingdom Viridiplantae; phylum Streptophyta; class Magnoliopsida; order Nymphaeales; family Cabombaceae; genus Brasenia; species Brasenia schreberi. The sequence goes on from JAYKKT010000073.1 coordinate 9,502,440, forward strand.
TAATATGGATGATGATTAGTAACTTATGAATTAAGTTGTAAGTTCTTTCTATGTTTCCTGTAACATCACTTTACCTATTTACCTAATTGGACGATGACTTTATTTATTTGCGTAAATTTCTTTTACATGCCATGAAAGGGATATTTTGGTTGTTCGACATGTATATATATATATATATAAAGAAAAAACAAGAGAGAGGAGGAAAATAAATACAATTACTCACATACATTACACATTTATTCACTTAGTTACATAGACAAAAAGAACATTAAACATATACATCTACTCCTTATCATGGTCGGGCACACAGTTAGTCATCAGTTTGTATATTCGCTCGCAATAATCGTGAAGGAGGTCTGTAATATTATGATATAACATCAACGAACGTGAGTGTTGTTTGATTATTTGGATCACATGTTTCATCGTATGCAAGACATCAATGATACATTATAACAAAAAAAGCAATAGATGAGTGAATAATTTTATAAGATAAAGTATAAAATAAAGAACAAATAAAAGAATACTATATTGCATAATCTGTCGTTCAAGGGCGATTACCAGATACAGGGTAAAGGTGTCCATATTGACAGACAAAATCTATTAATAAAAATGGATGTGTCCGTACAAAATACAAACTTGTATATGAATATCACACTCATTCGGGTATGATACCTAGATACTAAGGTATTGTGGTTAAAGATAGTGTGAATGTCACTGCATATCTTGCATATAATACTCCACCTTCTAGGCATATAACTTTGCTAGCATGCTACAAAGGGTTTTAATGGTTCAATCAGGATCTGTTAATGATGATTAAATTGATGAGCAACTTGGTCTAGCATATACGACTCCATGATATCAAAACATTAAATGCACCACGGACAAGTTATAAATAGCGTTCATGTATCTATTCTAGTAACAAGACTGTCAATGATCTGAGAAAAAAGCTAGAGGAAATGATATCATCATTATAATAACATTTATTGTGTATGATAAACAACAACTAAATACCTACTCCTAAGCACATACCTTATGAGCAGATAGGTGGCATAGATTGCAGATTATATATGTTTTCTTCTTCTTTATGTGTGTGTTTTCCTTTTCTTCTTCTTTGTGTGTGTGCATCCATGTGTGTTTGTGTTGGCTTCGCACAATACGCGACCATCATGTCTCACGATTTTTCTCTTGCACACTCTGTTGCGTCTTAAAACATAAATATTCTACGGGATGATTCTAGGCATCTGAAAGTTGCTGGCTTTGGGCTAAGCAAGATGCTTAAAATGAGAAAAACTGTAAAGCAAGATAAGTTGCTACTGGACACCTCGTGTGAGTCTCTTTCTCTTACACTTGTGATGTTTGTTTTTGGTGTTTTCCTTTTCTTTTTGAGAATAATCAGCATCATTTATCTAATCCCTAATGGAACACAAGAGTTAGTAGCTTTTTCTTGAAATATTGCGCTATTTTTGTTTGTCTAAAATTTATATTTTTTTGGAGCATTTGAGAACAGATAGAAGCAAATAAGGTGTTCTGAGTTTGTTTGTTTATCAATTTTGGCTAATTCTAATGCATTTAAATACACAAGCAGTGATTAGGTGACTAGTTGATGTTGCTAGCTGACACCTACCTGATCTCTTGGTTGATTTTTGAATTTTCTTTCTCATACTCGACTGACCTGCAAGTGCAACCATGCAGTAGCGTACAATACATAAACAATACAGGCTTAGAATAATTTGAACTTCGTGAGAACCTCTATGTACATTAATTGACAGGGCACAACCTTGTTACCTTATATTAGAGGCTTAGCATGTTAGGTTTGACATTGTGCAATTCAATTAGTTATTGAGAACTAGGGAAAAAATTCTCCCATGTTATACTTTTTAAGGTACTAACCGTAACCAAACTAATCGTTTGGAAATTTTTGAAGTTTGATTGTCATGATTGACATTGGGATTTGCTAACAAATGATTAGTTTTAATGAAAGTTATTAACGGCTCAGCTTGTTGCTGTTGTACACACAACACACGAGAGGGAGGAAGGGAGGGAGTTGACTGTAGACATGAAAATTCTCACTCCGAAGTTTATGAAAAAAACTTGAAATGAAAGTTTCCACACCTACGCTTGCGCGAGCGTGCCAACTAGTTTGCAAAACTAGCAAAAATTTTGAAAAAATTTAGACTTCTTAGGCGATTGTAGTCAAGCGAGATCTTTTCACTCAAACCTTCTTGAACAGATGCTCAAGGGTCGGTTTTGAGCGCTTAGAAACTTCAATTTTGCAGTAAGTATAACTCCATTCCACGTGAACAAGTGTTTTTGAAAGGATTTTGAGTTGTGCACTTTGATTCAATACTTGGAATGTACAAGCTGCTGAAAATAAAGAATTTTGTTTTCAGAGCTTGTGTCTAAAATGGATTTGAATACGTTACAGGCCTCCAAAAATCTTCTGAATTTTACCAGACCAATCTGGTACAATGGAGAGCTTGTAGCCTTTTACAAATCTGAATTCAGAGCAGTATTGAATCGGAATTAAATATTGAAATCCGACTGACTCACTAACTCGGAACAGTTCTGTTTCAGAAATATAGAGACTCAAAGATGAGTCTGTATCTCCTTATCCAGAACTCCGATTTTGATGATTTCGATGTTACGGGAAAGCTGTGGATGTTAGCTTTCAAATGCAGCAAAAATCAAATTGATTGGATTCCTGTGGACAGAGATATAGGACTTTTACCCAATCTCTGTTTTAGGAAATCCGGCTGTGCAATAGAAGTGTAGAAACTGAGTCGGTCTTTATTCAATTTTATTACGTAGCTGCAATATCCTAAAAATCTTGCCAATTTTATTTAGAGTGATCGTATGTGTGTGGAGTTCAACTTTCAATCTAATCGGAGCAATCATCAAGAAATTAAAATTATAGAATCAGACATATGCAGATATGCTGAAATCCTGTTTTCTGTTTTTATGAATGTAATGATGCAAACTCACACGAATTCAAAATGCAACAACTCTTCGATACCCAAAGCAAATTGCTGTAATGTAAATGAATTGAAAGTATTTTATAGCTTAAGCATAGAGGGGATTAAAAGTATAGGACGATTATAGAATATATTGGGGGAGGAGCTTAATCAAACACTTATAGTGCAAGTGTGTGGATGGTGTTTCATCCATCAAATAAAATTTACAGCAACTCTAGATTATTACAACCTGGGGGGAGATAAAACTCCATTAATACAACCCCATTTAATGAATTGAAAGGAAGGAAATGAAATTTCTATTGAAGAAGAAATGAACTTACACAATTTTGGCAAGAGTAGTCGAGATTCAAGAGTGAATCCGGCCACCACTTCCTCCTTCTTCCTTCCAAATCTCTTGCACTCACTTAGCCCTTCTTCCTCATACAAGTTACGACCCACCTTTGCTGGAAAAGCCTTGCCTAAGCCTCTCTCTCTCACCCATTTTTTCCTAGCCTTTTCCCCAAAATTTTAGAGCATTCCAAGATTCCAAGATATGGAACCCCCCCCCCCCCCCCCTTGGCCCTTTTTATAGGCCAAGGTGGCTGGCTTCTAGCCTCTTCTATGGGGCGGGTTTTGCTGTCCGTTTGGTCCCATTTGGATCCTATTTGATCTAGCCCAAATGGTCCCCCAAGTGTTGACTTGGACTAGCCCATGTGGGTTGGTCTAGGTGCCACGGTTTTGGGCTTGGTGCAGCCCTAGATCATGTGGCCGGTCCTAGCCAACTTTACAAACTTGATACAATATATTTTATGGGCTGGGTTCTTTGAATTTCGACCGGCTTCTTGATTTGATTCAGCTCCTCTTTGGATGACCTCCTTGTTGACTTGAACCAGCCCATGTGGGTTGGGTCTAGGTGCAGCCGATTGAGCTTGATTCACACGGCTTGGTGCTTGGTGTACCCGGCCAAAGCTTGCTTCAATCTTGTTTTTTTTGTCCTACCCGTGTAGACATAGCTAGGTTCTTCTCTTTGATGCTTGGCTGCTCCTTACAAGCCATTCTTAACTATGTACATTTAGCTAAGTCCTTTCGATTCATAAGTTTAGCCATGCTTTGATTCTTGCTTGGTTCGGCTTCCACCCTTTGCTCTTGAGTTCAACTTGAAATCTCCTCAAACTGGATGAGCTTGTTTTCATGGTCTCGAGTCTTGGTCACATGTTGGCCCCATCTTGATTGGGCAAACCTAGATTTGATCGATCTTGACCTTCTATTTGGATAAATTGTTGAATTCGAACTTGATGTTCTTCAACTTTATCTTCTCTGCTTTTGGGAATCAATCTGAATCTGGGCTTAGATTGGGTCTCATCTGCTTCGAAATTTTGAAGCTATTTTAATTCGAATTTAAAACCCTTAAAGTATTTCCCCAAATGTTTAAACTTTAAAATTTGTTGTGTTTTTTAATTTAAAGGTTCATAAGGGTTTTAAACTGGTTTTTGGAAACTTAGGAGTTTTTGAAAATTTTTGAGTGTTTACATTGACCTATCTTACCTTATGGTTGAATTTGGTTGCCTTTTGTCCATTAACCCATTTTGTTTTCAATCACGAATCAGGTTATGATATGCCACTCCAAACCTCCACGGGATGGTAGCATGGGTTGTGGAGATGAATGCCTGAACCGAATGCTTAATATAGAATGCATTCTAGGGACATGTTCTTGTGGGGAGTTGTGTTCAAGTCAGCAGGTTCCTACTAAACATAATGGTATTCTTTCTCTTCATTTTTACCTTGATTTTGTACTGTACAAGTTTGAATGGTGCTTTGCAGTTCCAAAAGCAGAAATATGCTAAGTTTATGTGGTTTCGCTTTGGGAAGAAAGGCTATGGTCTGCAATTGGAAGAAAATGTTTCATAGGGGCAGTTTCTTATTGAATATGTTGGAGAGGTACTTTGCTTAAACCTTTTTCTTAAACTTAATTGTCCCATTTCTTAGAGTATGTGGTATTCCTCCTTTACTATTTTTTGTTAATTATATCAACTAAAATTGTTCGGGACTTAGAAATTAGAAAATTCATTATATATATACATAATTTTTTATTCGTAAATAGAAGTGTACCGCTAAATCCGCTATATCCCTGCTACCGCTATATTAGGGTCGACCGTTAACAACCCGCTAACTGCTATTGATAATATAGTGCTATGCTTTACACTATTGATAACATATACAAAAGATGTTTGTGACAGAAATGAAGATGCTAAGATGGATGAGTCGCATAAAGAAAGATCATATATGCAATGAGGTATTAGAAACAAATTGGGAGTGGCACCTATAGAAGATAAAATGAAAGAAAATTGTTTAAGATGATTACAAATTGGGAGTGGCACCTTGTAAACACCCTAAAAATTGTAATGTTTTTCAAAAAGCTCCTAAGTTTCAAAATCCATCTTACACTTTCTGAAACCTTTAAAAACTCAAAATTTTAAAACTTAAACCTTTTGGGAAATATTTCAAAATAAAGGTTTTAAATTCAAGCTAAAAAGGCTATGGATTTCAAAGCAACTCAAACGGACAGGTGAAACACGATCCAAAATCCAGCTCGAGGTCCAGTCAAAAAATCAAGGAGAGGCTAAGCCTGTCTAGATGAAAGCCAGATTGAAGATCGAACCCTGTGTTCATATCGAAGCAAGTTCAACTTCAAAAAGGCGAAATGAAACCAAGACCCTGATAAAGCCATCAAAAATCAAGAACCGGGCTAGTCAAAATGGAAATCAGAGTCCGATTGAAAATCTGGGATCGACCTCATAAAAAACAAGCTCAAGACGGGGCCAAACGGATTAAATCGAGCCTCAAAAGAAAAGTCCTAAAAGCAAGCATTGGCCAGTTAAAGGGGTTGGGAAAAACCCAATCTAAAATCGAGTCACCGAGAAACCGGAGCTCGCTCAAAAACCATCCATTTCATCCACCAAAGGACTCGAAAGAAAATTTTTGGATTGAATCTTGACCAAAAGATCCAAATCCAAACCCCACAAGAAGACAAAAAAATTGGATTGGATCTGAACCAAAAGATCCAAATATATGTCCCATTGGAAATTGGATCGGGTTGGACCCAAGGATCCAAACCCGATCCAAAAGATCCACTCTTGGCCTATAAATAGGGTCAAGGAGGTTGAAAAAAAGGGGTTGAAGGCTTGAAGAAGGAGGAGAGAGGTTGGAGGTCAAGGGCTTCGCGTGAAACCTCTTGGCCAAGGTGAGTGCCTAAACCCGACCGCACAAAAGGGCACCAACCAAAGGCGGGGCGCTGCACACCAGGTGGGGCGCTGCACACCAAAGGGGCGCTGTACCTGCACCAGGGGGCGCTGCTCGGCAAAGGGGCACTACACCAAAGGGGGGGGCGCTGCACCAAGGTCAAGGGCTCGATCAAGGTTGTGGTAAGCCTCTCAACTTGTGACTTGGACCGAACCACACCAAGAAGAAGGCGTGGAGTTGGTTGGGGCCGAACTCCACCATATGCACCAAGGCCAAACGAAGGTGGGCTCGAGCCAAGAGCTTGGACCGAACCTAGAGAGAGAAAGAGCTCAAAGAAAGTGAAGCGAAGGGGTTGCATCAAAAGAGCAAAAAGCGAACGGGGAAACTTCTAAGTACTTTAAACTTCGATTTTACACCGCTTTCTCCATTAAATTCAATTCGAAAAGGGGTTGTATTAATGGAGCAAAGCCTCACCCCATGTTGTAATATTGGTGTATGAACACGATCGCACCCACAAGCACTTGAGCCTTTTTGCTCTTAACTGGTGGATGAACACGATCGCACCCACAAGCACTTGAGCCTTTTCGCTCTTAAATTGGTGGATTGTCACGATTACACCCACGAGCACTCGAGTCTTTTCGCTCTTTACACTCACGTGCACTCGAGTCTTTTCGCTCTCTTAAGCTAAACATATATATATTTCAATTCGCGTGAGTTTTACTTTCGTGAACGTAGAGTGAATGCACTTTCAATTCGCGTGAGTTTTACTTTCGTGAACGTAGAGTGAATGCACTTTCAATTCGCGTGAGTTTTACTTTCGTGAAAATAGAGTAAATGCACTTTAAATTCGTGTGAGATTTACTTTCGTAAAAGTAGAGTAAATGCACTTTAAATTCGTGTGAGTTTTACTTTCGTGAAAGTAGAGTAAATGCACTTTAAATTAGCGTGAGTTTTACTTCGGATGTAGAGTGGGTGCAATTTCAATTCGGGTGAGTTCGCATCATCATTCTCAAAACCCCTAAACAGAATTTATAGCATTTCTGCATCCGCTCATTGTGGCAAATCGCTCAAACACTCGCTTCAACCACGCTAAAACTATGCCACACATTCCACACACACATTAGGCCTAAATAAATAAAACTTGCAAGAATCTTAGGGTCTTCCAACCCCGTAATAAAAATTGGCAAAAAGTGCACGAATCGAATTCGTTCAAAACACTGAGCATTCAGTTAATTTGAAGTAAAAACTTGTTTAAAAACTGAAGTTCCTAAGCTTTTAAACCGACCCTTGAGCATTGGTTCAAGAAGGTTTAAAGCGAAAAGAGTCTGCTTGCCTATAATCACCAAAGTCAGAAAATCGTTTAAAAAACCTTCGCTAGTTTGAGTAAGATAGCTGACACGCTCACGCAAGCATAGGCACGAAAAGGTTCACTTGAGTTTTCCATAACTTGGGAGTGAAAATTTTCATGTTTACACACCTATAGAAGACAAAATGAAAGAAAATTGTTTACGATGATTTCGACACATAAAAAGACTACCAAAAGAAGCTCCGATAAGAAGGTAGGAGAAACTAGGTTAAGAAAATATTAAAACAGGTAGAGGAAGACCACAAAAGTGTTGGAAGGAAACAATAAAGAATGATTTAGATTATGATGAGTTAATTGTTAGCATGGTACATGATAAGACTACATTGAAACAAATAATCCATGTAGCTGACCCCATCTAGTATGGTTAAAGGCTTAGTTGTTGTAGTCTAGTAAATTATGAATTGTCAAATGATTTGGCATGTTCATTTATGCTTACATTCACTAAGGCCCACCAAAACAGTCTTGATAGTGGAATGATATGAGTAAGAGCATATGGGAAACGATGAAGCTAGCACCCAAGTTCAACTAAGAAAATACAAGAAATGAACTTGGAGTAAGCAAGAAGATACTTGAAATCAAAATACTGTACTAGGAAACATGATGTGTGTTTGATCTGCAAGACACCACAATCCATTTCCAAAAAATCACCATCCCAAGCATGGTAGACCTTGACTGCAATACTAATACCATGGGAAGCATTGAAGTCATCAGATCCATGAAAGCCATCGATTATAGCATCTCGTATATGCAGACATGTTTTGAAAACTACAACACATGACTAATTTAATTATGGATCAAGTCTTCAACAGAAAGTCCTCAGGTGCTAAGTTGAAACAAGAATTAATATCAAAGTCCATGTTGTGCAACCATTTATGTATCACAAACACGTGCGTACTTTTCACTAACCCAATATTCAAAATTCGCTTCTACAAGTGTCATGAGTTAAATAATACAGTGTTACTTAAGGTAGATGCTATGAGATTTAGTTGAACACGACAAACTTGTTTTGGGGAGGAGGGGATTGAGATGAACACATAATGAGATTCAGTTCCGTCACTGCCTTTGTGAAAGGATTGGACATAGAGAAAAGATTCCGGGAAGTCAGCAATTTGTTGAATTTGATAGAATTGGTAGCTCAAGTTACCTGCAAGGCCATACTTCCGAAGAAAGCTTATGCATTAAATAAAATGCCTATAAAATCATTCAACTCAATTAATGACAAAAATCATACTGGTGCTTTGTAGGTTCCTGAGGCTTTGTTTCTATAAGAAATGTTCCTAAATGAAACCCAAAACATTGTGATGTTGTGCACGTACAAATTTCAAAGAAATGCATAAAAACATTACATATAGGCTACTATTCCAGTGAATGTAAAAAGATGAAGGGAAAAAGTTGGATTTGAACAAGTATTTCTTGAGAGCCTCTTTTGCAGAGTAGTTAAAATGAGACCATCACCACAGACAAATTTCAATGGAGACACCTTTATTACCACACAACTCATCTATGCCAGATCAGAACCACAATTGGCTGTCCTTTAGGTGCCATTTAAACTGGACAAGTTTTACGTAAATGGAATTGAATGATTCAACAGCACTGAACATAAGAGGGGCACCAGGGCTATATTAAGACTACACTGTATGCAACAGAAGTGTATGCATATAATTATCTGTAGAAATAATACATACCATTAAATCCAATCTTCTTCTTCCAATCAGCTGCAGCTTGAAGAAAACTCGCCTAGAGGAGAACATCATAGTTAACTGATTGATTGTTTTGTACCAAATTTTCTCCTCTTCTATATCTTATGAGAAATTAAAAGTCTGTTTGGTAAAACTTAAAAGCAAAAAGTCAACATGAAACAATTGGCATATGGTATCGCAGCAGGGGCCTTGTCCTCTTTGCCAACATTTCTGATGAAAAAGGTCACTTCGTCTGAACTGTACCCATCTTGGAGGGAGGGCTATAGCCACAAGGGAAAAAGTCATTACTTGTTTGGAGGTCTGCTCCAGTAGAGCTTTTGAATTTGATTTAAATGTAAATACAATGGTTTGTAAAATCGCATGACATTTTGGCATCAATGGCATGAAATGTAAACATTGGTAAGTTAAAATTTCACAATACTTGGGGTACATGCATGAGAATGGAGGGGGGGGCGGGGAGAGAGCTACCATGTGATTAAGTTCCCTTTCCATATCAGTGTTCAGGAGAGACTGATAACCCTCTCGTCCACCCCAGAATACAAAATTTTCACCACCAAGGTAATGTGTGACCTTCAAATTAGCGTGGCTTGGGTTATTCTTTCTATTTGATGCCAATAAAAGTGATCCCAGAACATATCTACAACAACAACAACAACAACAACAACTAAGCCTTTTCCCATACTAGACGGGGTCGGCTACATGGATTCTTTGTTTCCACATATCCCATACTAACTCCCAATAAGCTAGATCATTCTTTATTGTTTCTTTCCAACACTTTTGTGGTCGTCCTCTACCTCTTTTAATACTTTCCAAATTTAGTTTTTCTAACCTTCTTACAAGTTCTTCTTTTGATCTTCTTTCTATTTGTCAACCATCTTAAACGATGTTCTCCCATTTTATCCTCTATTGGTGCCACTCCTAATTTGTTTCTAATAACCTCATTATGTATACGGTCTTTTCTTGTATGACCACTCATCCATCTCAACATCTTCATTTCTGTCACAGATATCTTTTGTACATGTTGATGATTAACTGCCCAACACTCAGAACCATAAAACATGGCAGGCCTAATTGCTGCTCTATAATATTTACCTTTTAATTTTAATGGTATCTTCTTATCACAAAGAATACTTGATGCTCCTCTCCATTTTAACCAATCAGCATTAATTCTATTTGTAACATCTCCATCAATTCTTCCATCACTCTAAAAAATTGACCTAGGTATTTAAAACTTTCCTTTTGGGGAATGCAATGTGTGCCAATTTTAATTTTCATGTCCTCTGAAGTAACTAAATGATCAAACTTACATTCCATATATTTTGTCTTTGCTCTACTAAGTCCGAGGCCTTTGCTTTCTAATGTTTCTCTCCATAGTTCCAATTTTCTATTAACTTTTTCCTTAGACTCCTCCACTAATACAATGTCATTTGCAAATAACATACACCAAGGTACTTCATCTTGAATATGTTTCGCTAACTCATCCATCACCATTATAAATAAGTATGGACTTAAAGTTGATCCTTGATGTAACCCAATATTAACTTCAAAGAAGTCTGTCGTTCCTTCATGAGTCCTCACACATGTTTTTGCACCATCATACATGTCTCTTATAAGGTTAATATATGTCAATGGGATACCTCTTTTTTCCAAAGTTCTCCAAAGAACCTCCCTCGGTACCCTATCATAAGCTTTTTCTAGATCAATAAATATCATGTGAAGGTCTTTCTTTTTTGCTCTAAAATGTTCCATAAGACGACTCAAAAGGTGAATCGCTTCAATAGTAGATCTGCCTGGCATGAATCCAAATTGGTTCTCTATTGTTCTTGATACTTGTCTTAACCTACGTTCGATAATTCTTTCCCATAATTTCATAGTATGACTCATTAACTTGATACCTCGATAATTCGCACAATTTTGAATGTCTCCCTTGTTCTTATATATGGGTATAAGTGTACTTGCTCTCCATTCCTCGGGCATCTTTTGGTTTTTCCATATTTCATTAAATAGTCTTGTGAGCCAAGTGATTCCTATTTCTTCTAGTATTTTCCAAACTTCTATAGGAATATTATCTGGTCCTACCGATTTACCACTCTTCATATGTTTAAGAGCCTCTTTGACTTCATTCTTTTGAATACGTCGGTAGAAATTGTGGTTTATATACTTTTCTGACTTGGCTAAATCTCCTAAACTAATACTAACATCTTTATTTTCATTAAAAAGATTATAAAAATAGTTTTTCCATCTATTTCTTATATCATCATTTGCCACTAGAATTTTTTCATCCTCGTCTTTTATGCATCTAACATAATTAAGATCTTTAGTTTTCTTATCTCTAGCCCTAGCTATCCTAAAAATATCTTTTTCACCCTCTTTTGAGTTGAGTTTTTTATATAAGTCATCCCAAATCTTAGCTTTTGCTTCACTAACAGCCTTTTTCGCTTCCTTCTTTGCTTTCTTATAAGCTTCTAAAGTTTCACTAGTTTTCTTAGCATAATGTAATTTATAACATGCCCTCTTTGCCTTGATTTTATTTTGTACTACTTCACTCCACCACCAAGCTTCTTTTTGTGCCGGTACACCTCCCTTAGATACCTCTAACACATCTTTCGCCACTTTCCTAATATGTATAGCCATATTGTTCCACATATCACAGGGTGTGCCAACATAATTCCAAACATCTCCTTGAAGGACTTTCTGTTTAAATATATCTTCTTTCTCGCTTTTGAGGTTCCACCATTTAGTCCTAATAGCTCGATGCACTCTTTTCTTCTTTGTCCATTTTTTTTTTGTAAATCCATAACTAAAAGTCGATGTTGGGTGGTTAAGCTTTCTCCTGTAATTACCTTACAATCTTTACAACACGCTCTATCTTTCTTTCTACAAATAAAGTAATCAATTTGTGTTTGTGATAAGCCACTCTTATAAGTAATTAAATGTTCATCTCGTTTTTTGAAGATTGTATTGACTATAAAGAGATCAAATGACAGCAAAATTTAAAATCTCCCTACCTTCCTCGTTTATATCCCCAAAACCAAAGTTTCCATGAATCCCTTGATATCCTAATGCCTCTTTACCGACATGTCCATTTAAATCTCCTCCTAAACAAATCATCTCCCTTTGTGGAATCTTTTGAAACACCTTATCTAACTCTTCCCAAAACACTGTCTTTATACTATCTTCTAGTCCTACTTGGGGTGCGTAAGCGCAAACTATATTCAAAACCTCTGCTCCTAACACTAATTTCAACGTCATAATTCGGTCACCATATCGTTGCATGTCTACTACACTCTCCTTTAAATCTTTA